>LPNX010943449.1:30260-249006 GCA_001517045.1 Pseudotsuga menziesii
AGCATAACAAAAATCACACAAGAACCACAACACCATATTAAACATGGTTCACCCCCAGTGTAGGGGTTATGTCCACAGAACTGTGTTTTATTCAACTTTTCTACAAAATCATAGTTCTGATCTGCGCACTTAGCTGTAGATCCCTTCAGTCCTCAAGCCGCACACACAGGAGCAGGCCTCTGTGCACAAAGCTGCAAATTTCCTTATCACTTACAAACCCTCTATGCACACAGCTGTAGAGGTCGTCCACGCACTCAGCTGGGACTTATCCTTCACTTACAAAATAGCCTTAGCTTTGCCTTAACTTTCTTACATTCAAAAACCTAACCTGACTTATTTACAAGAGTGCCTATTTATACAGCGCACTATTATAAAACCATGGACTTCAACCATGGGCACCCTGAACCCTAAACCCTGGACTTAAACCATGGGTTTATTACAAAAAAAGGAATCTAACTTAACCCTGACACCCCTAAGACTATTTTGAGTCATAACTCTGCTTACAAATTTAAAAAAACCACGGAGTTACCCATCTTAAGGACCGTTAGGGTGCGCGCCCCAACAGGCCCCTAAGACTCACCAGTGTCCCGTCCCGAGACACTCTGTTGTCCTTCTAGTCCACGAACTTTGTCAGCGAAGAGGGTGTACTGCTTGTTGAGGCCGTGCATAATATTGTCAGCTGCTTGTTCTTTTTCGCTCAACTCCTGCAATACTTCTGCTGATGCTTCCCCAGCCTGTTTCTGCGCATATGCATCATATTCTTTTAGGACTTTGAGTTGGGCGTCTGCAGTAGTACTCAACTCGAAATCTTCGCTGATATGTGGCGGCATGTTAGTTTCCACTGCTGTTTATTTTTCCCTACACGACTCAATTTCCTGCTGAAGTTCATTGCTTCATTTGACCTTAAGCATTTTCTCCATAAGCGGCAGAGTCTTAATTTACGCTTTCACTGTGTCCAATTCTGCTTGTCACTGCCTGATGGTTTCTCACAGCTGTCCAATTTCTGGGTGTTCCTACAGGGTGGTCCATGCCTCTACAGTGTCTTCTAGTAGCTTTCATGCGCTGCTCACAATATCCAATATTTTTGCTGTCGAGGCCTAAATATCTGCTCGGTGCTGCTCCCTAACCTTTGAGGGGTTTTCTGGTTTAATGCGAAGTTGGAGCTCCGCAATCTGAGCATCATGTTCTGCTTTGAGCTTCTCTATTTCACTGCGTGACTGATGTGCATAGTCTTTCAACCTGGATAATATTTTCTCTGGCTCTTCTACCAGCTGTACATCAAAGTCAGGGAGACTTCGACATGTTTCATCCAAAACTTGGACCAATGTAATCCGCTTATGTTCTGTGTCCCTTTTTCGCTGCTCTGTGACTTCCAGCTGCGCTGCGAGGCTATCATTCTACTTCTTGATATTGTCCAACTGTATCTGTGAATAATGGTCTTGGGCCTGGATTTCCTTTGCGATAGCTGACTGGCAAAGATGTAATTCTAGCATGGACATTTTGGTGTAATCAATTCCTACTGTCATGCTCATCTCTGCACGAGATGCTGCATCAGTTATGATGAGGGCAACGGTGGATACTTGGCCCTTGTTTTCTCAGGCTGGCCATTGCCTTAATTTGGGCTGCGCACTTCCCGGGGTACTGCTGGTTATAGTGCCAGTCACCGATTGTGCTACTAAGTCCTTCAGCTCCGATATGTGCTATGCGACACCATTGATGGCATCCAAATGGATAGCTGCAAACTCCGACCACTTCTTGGTAAGAACTTCTATGGACTTCGACAAAGCCTCGTCAAGCTCCTTACTTGTCAAGCCGAGTGTGTCGTCGATATTCTTTTCCTTTGACGCCTTCACCTTCTTTCGGGGCTGCGGTTTGTCCACTTCCTCTACTTCTGGTGTCTTGCGCTTATCCTACCTATTAGGGTCTGGAGTAGTCTTGACCGAGTCCTGTCCTTCTTCTTCATCGGTTTCCACTTCTCCACCCTGGTTGCTATCATGCTGCTACGACTCAGTCTGTTCCTCGCTGTCTTCCAGGGGACCTTGCTATTGCTGGTGACTAGGGCCTGCGCCCACATTAGTAGCTATGGGGACCAGAATGTGAGGTTTTTTTCCTACATCTTTCAACCATTCAACCGGCCAGTGCTGAACTACTGCCCGGATATCACCCTCAGTGACTACATATGGTAACTTGAACCATTGGTGCTGTGGATTTGCGCGAGCCTATATGAAAGTATGATGCATGTCGGCGCTGAAGGCGGCTGCGCCATCATATTGAGAGAACAACTTATTACTGAGCCATGGGGTTTTTGAGATCTGAAACTGGATATCCATTATATAGAAAGCAAATACATAATTTGTCATCTATTAGTGTGCTTTATCCTATGAAACCCACAGCGATGCGTACCTGGCTGTGCCAGGCATGTGCTCTGGAACCGCAAAAAACTGTGCCTCAATAGGTTCTTTCCATCCTACCAGTGCAATGAGGACGAGCAACCAAGAGTAATGGAAGGCCCTACCTTTTTCCTACGTGTCGCGAGCGTCTTCCAGGAATTCCTTCGCAATATACTCTGCCTAGTTGTAGTTGTAACCTTCGGTGCAGTTGATAGCAATTCAGATAACTGGGGTAGGTACTTCAGTTGGTCTGCACTTCCGTATGACTTTGGAGGATAAAAGCTCTGCTGCAAAGTGAATGTGTTGTTCCTGAATGGCGAAAGTGTGATACCCATGTTTGCCCTTTGTCAGGCCGAAGTGTTCCTTCATGGCTTGTGCGAGCTTCGTATCCTCATGCTTTGATGGAAATTCGGTCGCCGGATTAGGGCCTGCTATTGGTAAACCAGTGATCCTTTGGATGAGCTCGCCATTCATAGGGATTTTCTTATCTCCTATCCATAGGTGGCCGTCATGAACTAGCATTAGCAGCTGCTTGACCACTACGGTCACCTGTGTGCCACGACCAAAATGGGGAACGTCGAGCATCTTCAGCAGACCAACATGATCCAAGTTGGCAGCCCATCGTTTGACTTCTAATAATGTCACCCCGGTCTCATCGTACTTGACAAAATGCAAATATGCTTCTGGTGCAAACTGTGGAAACTTGCCACGATCGCTTGTATCATGGTCAGAGTACTTAAGTCGGTCTATCTTTCTTGTCATGGTCCCAACCAGCTGCACACCCGATGGCAGTGAAGGGGTGCTTATTGTGAACTGCTTGTTCCGCCGAGGTGGGTTAACTCCTGGTCGAAGAGGTGGGACATATGATGGCTTCCGTGTTGCAATGTTCTCCTCTCCTTCACTTGGGATTTCTACCGAACCAAGTGGATTCATTCCGGGATCCTCCGATGTTTTCCTGAACTGCTTATGTCGATCTTCGTTCCGCTTAGAATGAACTTCAGGCTTGAACTGTTTCCTGGAAGACCGTGTTTGCATTGGTAGAGGCGGTGCAGGTAGAGTCTCCTCTCGTGCTGCAGGTGCAGGTGGAGGGTGAACGATGTTCTGCAGACCTGTCTGTCCAAATTATCTCAATAAGTCCTGAAGTTCTTGATCGGCGGACATAGGTTCAATTGTGAAACTGCAGAATGTGACTTGCCCATGCCCAGGTGTCTTCTTATACAATCCATCGATCAAATTGGTCATAAATGTGCATTGAAGGCACCAAATCTGGCAGAGATGCTGCTTCCACGGCACTAGATTTCGGTGGATATCCTTAGGACAGGTAGTTTAGGAAAATAAAGTACTGGCGCTGCCAAATCGGCAGTGTTCCAAGGGTCGGTTTTTGTGCTGCGGCGCAACCAGTATCACAGCTGTATCACAATAAGGACCTTCATCATGATAATGACCTTCAGCATATGCGAGCAAGTTCTGCGACCCAATTGTGAGCTTCGCTCTTTTAGTGGCTTGTGCCGGCCAGCGAGGGCAGGACTGGGTTATTTCTTTATCACGAGACACATTAGTGTGCCAAGGCCCAACCTCCCTGTGTCGGTTTTCGGCTGCAAATTCCTGGGTATGACCAAGTTGAGGTACCCATTCTGTACGAAATACAAGTTTCCATACCCCGTAACAATGCTCCAAATGTTCCTACGGTCTATTCTGCCCATTCAATCTATTGCGCGCCCTCTGGAGCTGATCCACAAATCTCAGGTGAAGTGATGTTTGACAAGTTTCCCAATTCAAAAAGTACTTCTTATAGGCATTCCACCTAGTGACTCCTAATGCTGAATCCAGATTCTCTAGTTTCTGTGACTCCAGTATCTGTTTTGACAATGGCACAATGGACTCCTCTGGGTCTATCGAACCATCAGAGGCAGGTAAGGTCTTTGGCTGCAAACTAAGCCTTTTGAGGGACTTGGTAATTCAAGCACCTCAGTGTCCCTGTAGCTCATACAATCAGTTCTGCCAACTTTCTAAGTCATCCTCAGAGTCTGTCATACAGGAGCTACCAGACTCCCAACCTTTGGCAGGAGGATCCTCATAATATTCTTCCTTCGCAGTGATATTATAGATCTGGTCCAACACATCCTGATCTTCATATTTGAGTGTTTCTGTGTATCTTTTCCCTTGGGATGGGTCTAGGGGTATTATAACTCTCAAACCCTTTCCTTCAAAGGTCATCTGTCTCTTCTTAATGTTAATGACTACAACATTTGCCATTACCCACTCAATTCCTAACAGGGATGGGTAGGGATTGTTGTCATCGATGATCTCAATAACTTCAAAGTCTGCCAAAGTATTGACCCCATCAATATCGATTGGGACACTAAGGAATCTCCCTAGGGGCACAATCCTTTGTTGATTGGCTAACTTCAACTGTATAGGGGACCAGGAAAGGGTAGGTTTCCCCATTTTCTCCCAGGTTTGCTTGGTTAAGACATTGACTTCTGACCCTAAATCCAGGATGACATCAGTCATATCATACCCTCCTATCTAAGCATTCAATCTCATTTCCCTACCGGTTATTCAGACACGATTAACAATTTTCTCCTTATCAACTCTTCTCTGAGGTTCACAAACAGCAAGAACTTTTTGCAACTCCTTTAGAGCATTCTGATTCCGTAAGAGTTTCATACAGCTCTGTAAAAAGGAGGATAGGGTACTTACATTATCCAGTGAGGCATCTTGTAGCTGCGACTCCTGTGGATGTTGTTGCACAGGTACTACTGCTATGCTAGGAACAACATCATCACGCTGGGCTTCCATGACTGTCTCGTGTTCGCTTGGGACTTTTTCTGGGACCCAATCCTTGTCAGGCTGTCTCTCTGCATTCTGTAGGTGCGTCATAGCTCCACTGTGCGTAACAATGTTAATGGCTGCGATAGGTCGGGGCTCGACGGAAATCATCTGGATATTCTGGGTAGGATCACCGTTTCTTTCCTGAATCTTATCTATCAGCTGCGAGCATTTCTCGATCACATGATCGACTGTGCAACAATACCGACATGTCATAGTTGGGTTCCGACAATCTCTAGCTAAAATCCCAGCTTGGTTACAGTTGTAGCAGACGACCTGGCCTCAGCCTCTTCCTACCATACTACCACGGCCCCATCCTCCAAAATCACCTCTATTGGATGCACCACCGCGGTAACCGTAGCCATCATTTCCCTGGCCCTCATTTTGTACCTGATAGGCATCATAAGTGTGCTCTCGCATAAGGTCATAACTGCGACATTAATCTTCAGTATGTCCTACGGACTTACAAAACTTGCAGTAGGTGTTCTTGGGGACTTGCACATACCTCTGGAGCAGATGACAATGTTCTGGGCGATGATGGCCAGTTGTCCGATAGATCTCACAATAGAGAACAGCGAGATTGAACAGGTTTGGCGTTCCAGTATTCAGGTAATTGCCTACCACAGGACACTGTTCCCTGTCATGACCTTCTTTCTGAAAGTTTGTACACCAAATCGCTTCACGACCAATTTTTCCTATTTTCATATCGCGGAGCTCGAGAGCCATGGCTGCGAGCTGTGCTTGGATTTCAGCAATACCAGAATTATCTTTAACAGGTGCGGTCTCAAGATTCATCGCGATTTCCAGAGCCTCTTGTTGGTCAGCAACTTTCTGTTGCATGAGTGGAGTTCTGATGTGTGGTAGTAGTGCGGCAATAAACCATTCCTTGTGCTACGTGGGGCCAATTGTGAAACTGACTTGGTCTAGTAGAACTTTGAACCTCTGATCAAAGTCCCACACTAATTTGCCTTGCTTCTACTGAATCTCCTTTAACTCAGTGATACACTGCGACTCTGATTTGGGCTTCTTAAACTCTTTGATGATTTCTGCTTTGATATCATCTAGGGTAGGGTTCTGATTACTAGAGAATTTCATGAACCAGGTCAAAGCCCGGTCCCTGAAAGAAGTAATGAGTTGCACGGTTCTTACAACCGAGTCTATAATGTTCTTAGCAGTCCACACCGCCTCACATAAAAACCAGAACTGTTCTGGATCCTCTGATCCAGTTCCTTTGAAAACAGGGAGCTTAATATCATCAGTCATGTGGGCCATAGTAGATCTAGGGGGGTTTGGAGGGAGACGGGAAGTAGGCAGGGGGGGACTTACTCGGGTAGACTGGCCTGCGACAGGAGTACTAGTACTAGGGTTACTTTTAGTCTGCGACGGATTCTCAGGGATAACAGATCGGCATTGCGGGGTTACCAGGGGGTTTCCAACAGAAGGGGTTTCTTCAGGCTCTGAGGCTGCTGGACTAAAAGGGGTAGACTCGGTATCCTGACCTAGGGTAGATGACTCAAAATTTCTCTTGTACCTCTTGCCACTTCGCAGCAAACCACTTTTCTCATCGAAGGTGTTTTCACTTGCAAACATAGGTTAGTAATACAGAATCTAGCAGTCTGATTGAATAAGCAATATTCCTTTTTCAGCTAATAGCATCTTAATCCTCAGACTAAATGAATTTAAAAACTTACCCCTTGGTCCTTTGAAGAACTATCGCTCCGCTTCACTAAAGGAATTACTCGTGTCAATGGCGAACTCCGTCACAAATGCCTCAAGGGTTCGCGTCGTCCAAAAATCAACAGCGCGAGAGATCCCGTTGTTTACTCTTTTCAACAAGTTGATTCTTGCGGGGGTCCAAGCAGGAAACTGACCTCCACGGAAGTTCGTCCTTCGCTCGGCCAACCTGGATACCCACTGGTGCAACTCTATGTGGATACTACCAAAGAAAATTTCATAAATATCACAAAAAACATACCTTTGTAAAACCTCGCTTGTGCTACGACGTGGATCTTTGTTCTCTTGCTTAGCGAATTTCAGATAAGCCTCATCCAGCCAATCACCAATTTCTTTCACAAAGGGTCTCCAGAACATATCCCTTGAGGTACGACGTAAACCCCTCTTGCGTAGATACTTAGTTCAACTGGAAACAGAACCACTTTGTTGGGCTATAGGGCAGACCCGGGGTTATACCTTTAACTTCGCACCAACAAAAGACCCACAGTGTTGGCCCTTTCGGCAACAACCTGCGAACAGGCTGCAGTCTCACCCGAAACAGCTATGGGATGCCGCAGA
Organism: Pseudotsuga menziesii; assembly: GCA_001517045.1. Taxonomy (NCBI): domain Eukaryota; kingdom Viridiplantae; phylum Streptophyta; class Pinopsida; order Pinales; family Pinaceae; genus Pseudotsuga; species Pseudotsuga menziesii. The sequence goes on from LPNX010943449.1 coordinate 37,775, forward strand.
ATCAGGTTTCTGCAAGAAGAAGAGGAAGATTACTGTACCTTTAGCATTTATCAATTTATAATCAATTAACACAGAGCTTAATCATTCATATATATATATATATAGCAGTCTCACCCGAAACAGCTATGGGATGCCGCAGAATCAGGTTTCTGCAAGAAGAAGAGGGAGATTACTGTACCTTTAGCATTTATCAATTTATAATCAATTAACACAGAGCTTAATCATTCATATATATATATATATATATATATATATCTTCGCAGTTAAATAACATCCCGACTTGCTTAACCCTTACTGGGAATGCACAGCGAAGCTATTTATTAAGCAGCGATATTACTTATCAGATATATCTATACTTATCAATGCATAAAAGAGCATAACAGAAATCACACAAGAACTACAACACCAGATATAACATGGTTCACCCCCAGTGTAGGGGTTACGTCCATAGAACTGTGTTTTATTCAACTTTTCTACAAAATCATAGTTCTGATCTGCGCACTCAGCTGCAGATCCCTTCAGTCCTCAAGCCGCGCACACAGCAGCAGGCCTCTGCGCACACAGCTGCAGCTCCCTTCAGTCCTCAAGCCGTGCACACAGCAGCAGGCCTCTGCGCACATAGCTGCAGATTTTCTTATCACTTACAAACCCTCTGCACACATAGCTGCAGAGGTCGTCCACACACTCAGCTGGGACTTATCCTTCACTTACAAAATAGCCTTAGCTTCACCTTAACTTTCTTACATTCAAAAACCTAACCTGACTTATTTACAAGAGTGCCTATTTATACAGCGCACTATTACAAAACCATGGACTTCAACCATGGGCACCCCGAACCCTAAACCCGGGACTTAAACCATGGGTTTATTACAAAAAGAGGACTCTGACTTAACCCTAACACCCCTAAGACTATTTTGAGTCATAACTCCGCTTACAAACTTACAAAAACTGCGGAGTTACCCATCTTAAGGACCGTTAGGGTGCGCGCCCCAACAAAAACACACAAAACATGCATAATTTTTAGAAAATGTCAACTAAATCAAATCTTGAGAAAGACATAGAAACCATGATAAACTTTATGAGAACCCCAAAATTACTAAGGAATTTAAACATTACCTTTTCATATAAAATTGGGGCTCCCATGTTTTGGATAAAACATGGGATCTATTGCATCTACAATAGGGCCAAGGAAACATCCAAGGGAATGGTCAAGCTAATGACCAAGATGATGGGCAAGGCAATGACAGTGGTGACGGGAAAGACAACCAATCGTTGAGTTTTGATGATAATGACAATCATCACAACTATGGCGATGATGAATCAAAAGGAACACCTACTGATGAGGATGTGTGAACCTAGTGGCAAGAACATGAACAAGAGAGCACACACCCATGCAAGAAGGGAAAAGCTAACAAAATGTCTAATACTGTCAGCTTGGATAAATAAGACATAGGCCTACTTATAGGAATTGTCGCGTAAGTATCCAAGACAAGCCTTGAGGGTATCACTGCATAGCAGACAGAAGTGGCGAGCAAATTCATCAAGCACCTCGACAAACTCATAGAGGCCATCAACAAAGTAAAAACCAATATCGAGGCTGAGACATATGGTGTGGATCCTGGAGGAACTTTAGCCATGTCAATTCTATTGCCACCCCTCAAGATGGAATTAAAGGCACAAGCACTGGACTCAGGTACTGAAGAGTACGATGGTGTCATCAAGGCATTGGGGACACTAATGCTAGATTTTTCAAATCTAGCATTAGCCGAAGTATACTCCATTCAACAAGCGAACGTGACTGAAATCCACATCAGTTAAAATGTGTTGGCTTATCAAGCCACAAAGAAGACAAGGAATGAAAAAGAGTGCAAGTTTCTCCTTAAGGAAAAGGACCAGGAGATCAAGTCGTGCGAACAGAGTAGGCTTACACTAGCAGAATCCATCAAGAGTGCAGTCGTAGAGTTCCCTCTGGAAGAATGCCAAGAAGATGAGGATTCAACTGCCAAGTTTGGCCGGCTATTGTGAATTTCGGTGGAACTTAGGAAATAGGTCGAGGAGCTATAGACACAACAAACACCAAGAACATCTCCTAAGGTGCTTGAAGAATGCAGGAATACAACATCCAAAGTTGTGGGAAGGATAAGGAAAGGAGAACAGCTCTGCACTGAGGCAGTTGAAGCTATCTCCGTGACATGGGGATTGCTTCCAAAATATGAAGCATCGAAAAAGATCAAGTAATATGTGCGGCAGAATAACTTAAAAATTGCAATGGTCAAAGTAGACATGAAGAAGTTGTCACTTAAGGAGAAGGTTGTAAAAGTAGTCGAGCTGAAGCAGCTCCAACAGGAATTCCAAGCTCTCCATGACCAATAGAAGAGTAGAAATGATGAAGTTATAGCACACCAGTTGGAGGGAGAACAAGTTACAGGGATTATTCATCATGTACAACAGAAGCGTCAACATATCACTCAGTCATTGAAAGAAGGACCATTGGAACATATCAGTTCCGACCATGTAGAATAGTTGGAAAAGAAAGTTGAAGAGGTCAACAAGGATGTTTCCTGGGTGTAAAAAATTGTGTAGACACTTCAAATTTTGCTAAATTTTGTTTAGTAGCTTGCACTGAGCCACATGTTAGTGTTAGGGGGTTTTGGGGCAGGTAAATTTCACAAGGAAGAATTCGATGCGCAAGTGCAAGATAGGCAAAACAGGAACATGGTGGAGAAAGGGAGGTAAAGGAAGAAGAGCAAGTGTTACAACTGATTTTACCACACATGGTTGATCACACTTTTATGGCCTTCCATGTCCCTCTACAGACTCTTTGGACCCCATGGACTATTCTTTTACCTTTTATGTTTCCAATATCATCCCTAAAAACAACTATTATTTGTTGTATGCGACTTTAATCCCTTTCTTATGTATATACGCAGATATTATCCTTAAACCCGCGTACATTAGGATGTGTGCATAAGTCCAAATACTTTTGGAGTTTTCCTTAATGTGGATCTGAGTCACTTTTCTCTTGGCCTTCCATATGCCTCGAGATCATTTGGATTTTTCCTTCCATTACCCCATTGAAGCACTATATAAGGAACCCCTTGGATACATTGAAGGAGAGGAATTGAAGAGCAAGAAAACTATAGTCCATTGTTGTCATAGCTTGCTTGTACTTGAGTCTGCATCCCTTTGTCCCTTTGATCACTTTGTGTTCTTCCTAAGATTTCCTTTTCTTGTGATCTTGCTATCGAGAGATGGAGGATTGAGGTGGTAGAGGACTCAGTTTCTCCGGTTCGCAGACATGCCGACATAGGTAGTCACTTGTGTAATCTCTGATTTTATTAATAGAAACATATTTTCCTGTCCAATGATGTGCATTTAAATGAATATTGAATCCATGGATGTGTTTAATTGCTTATGCATTATTGATTATATATGCTAGAGTAGGCCTAACACTATATTATATAGAATGCTTGCCTTATTTACTGTTGTTGAGAGTAAATTGCTAACGCAAGCGGGATTGATAAAATATCAATGGGGATCTACTATAATTGTCTGAATAAGGTATGTTTTGAGATACTTTAGTGTTAGATGTTGTATTTCTCTTACATATTGGGAAGGGATTGATTTCTGTGGTTTCTCTATCTATTGTGGTACACCCCAAGCCATAGGAATTTTTCTCTGTAACAGAATTGGTGACTTTGTTGGGGAGTTTCCTAGTTGTTTTTCTTTGGGTGTTTTCGGCATTCAATGTTCTTGTATTGCTCTGATTTCTCTGTTTCTATGTCGGGCCTGGGGGCATGATTTCCAAGTAGTGTCCTGTATAAGTAAATTTTGTCTCAGTTTGTCCATTTACCTTATTTTTCTATCTTTTTCTTTTTGTACGCAGGTTCTGCTTTCAAAGTCGCAAGTTCATGCAGGTTTTCCTGGAATAGTCATGTATGTACGCAGTTTTACTGAGAACAGTCGTGTATGCCCTAATTTTTTTTATTTTTTGGGAAGATTAAGTATTGCTGGGTGAGTTTGGATGATTTCCAAGTCTTCTTTGATGCTTCTGGAGTTTGGATCCCCTCTTTGTTTCTGACCAGAGACTCTTTTTTATTTGATTTTTTGAAAATGTTCTTGTCTTTTCATTTTCTATTTTTTGTTTTGAGATTAGTGCATTAGGTCTCTTTTTCCTTAGTACTTTTCTTGGTTGTTGTCTCTGAGTGGTTGCAGAGTCTGAGGGTGGTAGAGTCATATTTTTCTTTTTATATCATTTAATTCAAAAATACAAAAATATTTTGCTTTTTGCATAGTTATGCATTCTTTGCATTTTTCATTAGCATGGTACTTGCATTAGGTTTGCTTGGTAAATATTAGTCAGATTTGTTGATGTAATTGTAACTTCAGAATGTATTCACTTGTATTTCTTATGTATTGTACCCCGATGCTTATTCCGGGATGTTTCTGTAATGTAATTGAGTCATGTCATGCCCCGATGTTCCTATCAAGAGTTTCTATAATGTAAATAAGTCATGTCAAGTCAATGTGGGTAACCCTCCTATTGTTCAAGGGTTAAAGTCCCTGCAATTCCGGGGCACTAGGGTTTTTAGACTCGCTTAGTGAAGTTGGCCCTAGTAGGGTTTAGTGAAGTTGGGAATTAGTATAAATAGAGATCTAGCCTCTCTATTTATCACACGGTCACTCAAACTTAGTTGTAGTGCATAGCTGAGGAGGAAGAAGACACTGGGGCTAGGAAGAAAGAAGGTTACTGCTGTCAGGAGATCATCTTATTGTTTTGGGTTTTACTTTTGGTGTTGATTCTATCTCTAAGGAAGTTGTGGGGTTTTCCCCATTTATGGTTTCCCCGAGGAAAAACACTGTGTTCATTGTCTCTTGTGTTTGATTTTTGTGCTTGTTATTCTCTCAGTTAAATATCCTAATATAATGCTAGCTTAATGTTAAAAATCTAACATGGTATCAGAGATAACCTGAGAAGAAGACATTGTGCAGCTACGGGAACTAGGACTTCCTACTTTGTGGATCTCTCTCCATATATTTTCAGTAAAAGAAGGTTGCAATAACTCTCCTCCCTAGGGTGCATCTAAGCAAAATCCAATTCTGAGGTTTTTCAGTTTTGGACCCGAAACTGCTGCCGGAAATTAGGGCTTTTCACAGAAGTGGAATTTTTCAGTGAGCCCGGGCCTAGATTGATGTCCTCCCCAAAATCAAATTTTAGAGGTCAATATCAAAGCATTTGGTTGGATAGAACTCTGGAAAAGCAAAACCCTAATCTGCTCCTGAACCAACACTACAGAATTTCAGCTCCAAATCCAAATCTGACATCTTGACCTGGTAAGATCTAAATCATTTGTATTTACATTTGAGGTTCTCAGTTAGGATGTCTCATCACACCAAGCTTGATTAAAAGCTTGAGGGAGCTAATAACTTCCGAGCCTGGAAGTATAGGATCTCTCTTGTCCTAGAAGAAAATGAGTTGGACTCCTACATCCATGAGGGGGTTCCAGTTCCAGAAGGAGATGAGTCTAAGGCCTTACACAAGAAGAAGTTGGTTATGGAAAAGAGGATTATTAGGAATTCAATCAAGGATCACCTCATACCACAAGTGTCCTCCCTCAATACACATAAAGCTATGTTTGATGCCCTAACCAAATGGTTTGAAGGGAAGAACATAAACGGGAAGATGACTCTAAGGAACTAGTTGAAGAATGTAAAGATTTAGAATGAGGAGACCATCCAGACATACTTCACAAGGGTCTCCCAAATCAAAGAAAAACTTGAAGCAGTAGATGAAGAAGTAGAGAATGCAGAAATTGTGATGAAACCCTTGAATGGTCTCCCTAGGTCATGGGATTCTTTTATCCAAGAAATCTGTGCTAGGAAGAAGTTAGTCAAGTTCAGTATATTGTGGGAAGAATTTTCATAAGAATAAGCTCGAATAGAAGCTCGGGAAGAAAATATGGGAAGTGAAGATAAAGCTCTCACATTACACTCCAAGAAAGGAAGAAGGGAAAATCAGCATCACCAAGGTAAGCATTCTCATCAGAAAATAAGGGATCCATCCAAACTCATATGTTATACATGCGATGAAATAGGAAACTTTGTTAGAAGTTGTCCCATGAATAAGAATGGATCCAAGAAGAAAAAGAACTCCAAAAGAAGACATCATGCTCACATTGCTGAGGATGATGGTCCTCCCAAGAAGAAAGTAAAACAATAAAGTGAAGACTCTTCAAGTGATGAAGAATATGTTCTGATCTCCGCTCTCACAGGAACTGTCACTCATGGAAGCAAAGATTGGCTTGTTGACAGTGGGGCTTCCAAACACATGATAGGATTCAAGGAATCTTTTGACAAAATATTCGAACATAATTCACCCCGTAAGGTGAAACTTGGGGATGACTACCAATATCCCATAAAAGGTAGTGGTGAATCCTCCTACAAGCTAGACTCTGGAAAGTCTACGAAAATGAAGGATGTCTTGTTTGTACCAGGACTAAAGAAGAATATTCTCTCCATATCGGCATTGGATGCAAAAGGCATGAGGGTTGCATTTGTAGATGGCCAAGTCCTCATGTGGCCAAGAGGAAAGACTATTGATGATGCAATAGTAATTGGAGAACAAGAAGGAGGATTATACAAATTGAAGGGCCATCCAGAACAAGCTTTGGTCCATGACATAGTAGAGCCAAATGAACTTTGGCATAGAAGGCTTGCACATGTGCACTACAGAGCGCTACCACTTGCAAGCAAAGTTGTTGAAGGTCTTCCAGAAATTCAAGCAAAACATGAAGGAGTCTGCAAAGGAGGTGAGAAAGGAAAGAATACAAAGAAGACATTTCCAAGTAGCGAGAGCAAGGCAAAAGGAATCTTGGAAATCATCCACTCCGATGTATGCGGACCAATGTCATCAAGTTCACTAAGAGGGTATGTATACTATGTTTATTTCATTGATGATTATTCTAGGAAGACATGGATTTACTTCATGAAGAACAAAGATGAAGTTTTTAGCAAGTTCAAGGAATTCAAAGCCTTGATCAAGAACCACACATAAAATAAGATCAAGACCTTTCGATCAGATAATGGTGGAGAATTCACATCAAATGAATTCAAAGACTTATGCAAAGATTCAAGGATTAAGAGGGAGTTATCCACTCCATATAATCCACAACAGAATGGGGTTGCAGAAAGGAAGAATAGAACTATAATGGAAGCAACAAGAGCAATTCTTCATGATCAGGATCTTCCCATGCATCTATGGGCAGAAGCTTCCAGAACAATGGTGTATGTATAGAACTGTACTCCACATAGAGTAATCGAGAATAAGACACTTGAAGAATTATTTTCCAGAAAGAAACCAGAAGTCAGCCATCTCAGAATATTCGATTGTCCAGTGTACATACACATTCCGAAAGAAAAGAGGACAATGTTAGATCCTTTAGGAAAGAAGGGTATATTTGTGGGATACTCTGAAAGCTTGAAGGCTTACAGAATATGCTTCCCAGGATTCAAGAAGATCAACATCAACAAGGATGTGACATTTGATGAAGACTCAGCTTACAACAAATACAGAAAGAGACCTGCTAAAGATCCTAAAGAAACAAAAGCACCCAAGATTCATGTTACAACCATGAATGAAGAAATTCAAGAAGAAGATCAAGAATTTGAAGAACCTCAAGAACCTGTAGATCCACCTCAAGAAAATAATCCTCGCAAGAGGAAACCTGCTTGGGTACGAGAAGCTATCCAAGGTGCGGAAAGATATGGGGCTCCAGAAAATAATCACAGAGAAAGGAAGAGGACCAGGTCCTGCTCCAGGTATGTAGCTTTATTGTGTGAATTTATCAATAAATAACCTTCCAACTATGAAGAAGCGACAGAACAGAAAGAATGGAAGGTTGATATGATCGAAGAGTATCAATCGACAATGAAGAATGATGTTTGGTATGTTGTCCCAAGACCAGAAGGGAAGTCGATTGTAACTTCCAAATGGATCTACAAGATCACGAATGTTGTAGATGGCAGCATAGAGAAATATAAAGCAAGATTAGTAGCTCATGGCTTCTCACAGAAAGAAGGAATAGATTATGAACAAACCTTTGCACCTATAGCTAGATACACTTCTATCATATCAGTACTTTCTCTGGCCACAATGATGAAATGGAAGATACACCAAATGGGTGTCAAGACTACTTTCTTGAATGGTGTAGTGGAAGAGGAAGTGTATGTAGAGAAGCCACTTGGTTTTGAGACATACGATAGGGAGTATCATGTGTGCATATTGAAGAAAGCCTTGTACGGTTTGAAACAGGCACTCAAGACATGGTACAACAGAATTGATGGCTTTCTATCCAGTTTGGCCTTTACAAAGAGCAAAGCAGATTCCAACCTTTACTACAAAGTTGAATATGACAACCCAATGATGCTCCTAATGTATGTAGATGATCTGTTTGTAACAGGTATGGATGGGTTGATTTCTAATACGAAGAGGAAGCTTGTTTCCAAGTTCGAAATGAAGGACTTGGGTATGATGCATTATTTTCTAGGAATGGAAGTGTGGCAAAATGCAGATGGAATCTCCCTTGGACAAGGGAAGTATGCAGTAAATATCCAGAAGAGGTTCGAGATGATGGACTGCAAGGCCATGACCACACCTATGGAATCTAACCTGAAGCTATTGAGTGATGCTTCATTAGAAGCAGTTGATGCTATGATGTATCATCAGATGATTGGGTCCTTGATGTACCTGACGAACATGAGACCAGATATTTTCTTTGATGTGAACACCTTGAGCCAATTCTTGACATATCCGAGACATGTTCACTTGATTGCTGCAAAGCATATTCTGAGGTACCTGAGGGGTACAATTGATTATGGGCTCAAGTATGAGGCAAATCAGAAGATTAACCTGGAGGGTTATGTTGATTCAGATTGGGCAGGAAGTGTCATCGATAGGAAGAGCACTTCAGGGTGCTGCTTCAGTATGGGATCAAGTGTGATCTCTTGGTTTAGTAGGAAGCAATCCTATGTGGCACTGAGTATAGCTGAAGCAGAGTATGTCATAGCTTTTTCAGCTAGTTGTGAGGCAGTATGGATGAGGAAGCTACTATCTGATTTATTTGATCTCCAGATGGATGCTACTTGTATACATTGTTATAACCAGAGTTGCATAAATTTGTCAAAGAACCCGATGTTCCATGACAATTCGAAGAATATCGAGATCAAGTATCACTATATCAGGGATATGGTGTAGAGGGGAACAGTGAAGCTCCAGTATGTTGCGACGGATGAATAGATAGCTGATGTGTTGACAAAGCCATTGGTTAGGGTGAATTTTGAGTACTTTAGGGAGAAGCTTGGTGTTCTCCAAATCAAGGTTCCCTCCAAAGGGAAGTGATGAGTCCGTGAGCCATCATGACATGGTGAGAGGATTGGTTCCTTCCTTGGTTAGATGTAAGGGCTAAGCCATTTTGTCATGGTGAGAGGATTGGTTCCTTCCATGTCAGATGTGAGTGCTGAGCCATTCTGATGTGACTGTAGGATTTGCTCCTACATGATCATATATAAGCGTTGTGTTGAGGCCCCGAAACTCATAGGCAACAATAGTAAAGGATTATCCCCAATCAACGTTCCCAACTAGCTCGTTGACTGTTTGGTATAGGGAATCCATCCGTTTTGCGGTCCGGATACCGTAGGTCAAAATAACACAACAAAGGGCTTTACCAGCTGCGGCCCGGTCCACCGTGCTTTTTGTATTTTTTGACTTAATGTATGATATGCGAGTGCCTAACTAACAATGCAGGGTGATAAAGATGCAAGGAACAGTCACAATGGGATGCGCAGGTTCTTAACTCTCGCCTTAAGGTTCACAAGCACCCAAAACACATACAACACAAAAATAAACTAACTACCTAAACTATCCCTAGGGAGCAGAGTTATCATTCATTGGTGAGTAATACACATTAGAGGAAATTTCAACTCAAAATGGGCCTTTTAACTTTTATTCAAATTCCATGTCATCATGTGTTAGCCAATGAAATTTCTTTAAATTTGAAATACCGTATAGGTCTTAAACACTTTTTTAATATAAATTTGGGGATAGGTATCATAAAAAAAACTACTTTTTTGTTTGTATTTTTGACATATCTCCCTGTGTTTTTACTCAAATTTCGATCGGGAGAGCTCATTAGATGCGGAATTAAATTCTTCATCCAACAAGTACCCACTCAACATACTTTTGACGGACCCCTCTACCCCAAAAACAAGAAATACCTGAAAAATGGAATGATGATGTCATCATTCCATTTTTCAGGTATTTCTTGTTTTTGGGGTAGCGGGGTCTGTCAAAAGTATGCCGAGTGGGTACTCGTTGGATGCAGAATCTAATTCCACATCAAACGATATCTCCCAATCGAAATTTGAGTAAAAACACAGGGAGATATGTCAAAAATACAAACAAAAAAAGTAGTTTTTTTCTTTTCTTCCTCCAAAATTAATAAATATTATTTTATTATTTTAACTATTATTTTATTAGTTCATTTTAGGAGGCCCATTTTGAGTTGAAATTTCCTCTAATGTTTTGTACGTGCATTATGAAGAGTTACAGATAGCTGATACTTCATTCAAGACACATGAACAATTACAGATATTTAAACAACCAGATAGTCGATTATTTTATGAACAACATTTATTACTCACAGTGGAAGACATCTCAAAAGATACTGAAGAACACTCAACAAGAACATAGGTTTAGGAATTTAAATACTCTCACAGTAAATGAAACACAGCTGAAAACGAAATAGTTCCTCTTCAACATTATTCATTTAGTCGCATTGATACATTCCACATTTCGCTCTCTCCAGCAGGCAAAAGTTGCACTTTCTGACTGTAAAACGAAGTAGTTCCTCTTACAAGCAAAAGAGTTTACAAATTTTTCAGGTGAAAAAGCCCTTGTAACTTCCCCCTTTCCAGTATTTAAACAAACAGTAAATCATTTGGGTTTCCCCCATGCATGACCTTTCGGTCTCCCCAGCATTTCATATTTTTCTAAGTTGTCTGAATGCACTCATGATTCTTTTAGTAACGGACCAGCAGTCAGGTTTGTGCCTTTAGCATTATTGACTTTGTCTTCCACTTCGAGGACCCTTTTAGTGATCTAGTCGGTGTCGTTTCGATTTTTTCTAAACTGTTCTTCTACATCTTCACGCATCAGCTCCTTACGCACACCTGCAATTAACCCACGTGTATTATCCATTTGGGACTGTGCTACGAAATAGAGTGGCAGATTATAAAAACTGAAACAACTTCTCCACAAAAACAAATGGCCTGGTGCACCACGGTGGAATTCAAAAGGATACTGACATCGGAAGTCAAAGGCTTGGCTCAGCCGCAACGGCGGGAAGAAAAAGAAGACTAAGAGGCGCGATTCAAAGCTATGGGCGGGAAAACTCCATCGGAGATCGGGTGACTTTGACGTCGGACGCCAAATGGACTTCCCAGCCGTAACAGCAGAAAGACAAGCGCTAAAATGATGCGAAACGTGGGCAGGAGAGGGCTTAATCAGACGTCGGAAGACATTCGAATCGGAAGCTCAATAGCTTTCCCAACCGCAATGGCGGAAGGGTAAAAGCTACGGGCAAGCGATTGAAGACAAATACGAATTGGACGTTGGAGTGATTTGGACTTTGGACGCTAAAGTGCTTTGGGAGCCGCAACGGTAGAGGGAAAAAGAACAAAAGCAGCCGATTTGATAGAAAAATTAAGTGTTTGAAAGCCTTTAAAAATCGACAACAGTCAAGGACCATTTCATTTTCAAAACGACGGCCTATCAAAGACAACTAGCAAGACTCAACCCAACTATGTGACCCGTTGCAAAAATTCAAGCACAAACAAATTCTGGGAGCAGGCTGTATGTAAATTGTTCAAAACATCCAAAATTAAAGCATGATCAAAGTAACATCAAGGATGAAACAACCTGGAGCGATATTCAGTTATGAGGAGGGGCCCAAAATTTAAGAGATTTGGGGAGAAAAGTTGCAGCAGCAACAACTGGCGATTACCTGGTGAACCTAGATCTCTGGGCAATTAAACTTTGAGTGACAGTCTGTTTAACAACAAATGCATTCTATTGAATTCTTCCAGCTATCTAGATTTCTCGAATGCCAGAAGTGTGTACCTTCAATCATTGATAATAGTCCAATTTGGGAGAGTGGAAACCAAGATTTTCAAGTCTAGATAACTCTGTTGAGGCCAAAAAATGAGTTTCATTATTACCTTTGTCTTTAGGTAGCTGACAGCTTGGACACCACAGGATTGTAGCACATGGTAAACAGAAATATTCGTTTGTTCCTCATTCCCATGCCATTTTAGTACTTTTTGTACTTTTGGACTTTTGTCCCTTTTCTTATGAGTCCTCCTGAATGCCCTGTCTTACTGAATTTTATTTCAGGATCCTCTATCCCATAGTGTCCTTTTGTGTGAGTGGTATACTTTAAGTTTCAGCTCACGGACCGAGAGGATCTTTAGGCAACTTAGTACTCATGATTCAGCACCTGCTTTGATTTATGATTCTTTCCTAGGAGTTTTTTTACTCTTTATTTGCCTATTGGCATTCGTTTCTTGGCATGGGATCATTTATATTTAATATACTGTTCACCTTGCTCCTTTCCATGGGTCCTCAGCTGCCACTCCTTAGGACACTTTAAGTGTGATGTGGATGGAGCCCCAACATAGTATTCCAGACTCTCTGAATCTGGTTTATTACACAGGGATTAAGCAGGACTTCAATGCACATAGAATTATTCGAGAAAACGACTAAACTGGAAGAAATTATTTTAGCAATATACAGTCTAAGATTCAAAAATGTCTATCTTTCCCAGGCATTCTGATTTCCTCCATGCGACTGCGGGTTTATTCCCTTTATTGAAATCAATAAAACTTAAACTAAAGCAAACTGAAAAATATGACTCAAAAGGCAGTCAGACGATTTATTTACATACAAGACAGAAGAAAACAAACAGACTCAAGAAAAATTAGGCTTGAGAACCAAACCATTTACTGGCAAGTTCTCTTCCCACCCCTGTAGATCCTGCAACTTGTAAGTAGAAGGGCCAAGCTTTGCTGCAATTTGGAAAGGGCCTATCCACAACTGCTGGAATTTAGTGTGCTTTCCTTTCTCATCATGGGGGTGATCCCATTTGAGGACTAAGTCTCCTACTTCAAAGTCCTTTGTTCCAGCTTTATGCTTGTCAAACCATCTCTTAACTAACTCTTGTTGTTGCTTAAAGCGTTCTTTAGCTTTAGACCTAACCTCTTCTGCTTTCAGTAGATTATATATCCTTATCTGTAAAACTTCATCATCAGACCCTCTAGACTCTTGAGCTAGTATGGAAGATGGCAGCATGATATTGGGAGGAAGGATGGCTTCTTTACCATAGACAAGGGTATATGGAGACACTCCAATTGCAGAATTGGGGGTGACTCTATCGGCCCAAAGGGCATTTGGTAATGCTGAGTGCCAACTCCTCTGGTTTTCTACCACAGTCTTCTTCAAAATTCTAATCAGATTTTTGTTAGAGGATTCAGCCAAGCCATTTCCTTGTGGATAATAATTAGCAGAATAATGCAATTTCATCCCTTTATCATGAGAAAATGCAGTCCATTTAATTGATGAAAAGTATTTAGCATTATCAAAGACTAACGAAACTGGAACTCCAAACCTGGTCATGATATGATCTTGCAGGAAGCTGATGACTTCGTCCTCATTTATCTTGCGCAATGGGATAGCTTCGACCCAACGAGTGAAATAATCAGTAGCAGTCAGAATGTACTTGTGCTGTAGAGAGGAATTCGGTTTTATTTCTCCAATAATATCCAGCCCCCATTGCTCGAATGGTTCCATGATCATCACAGGCTTTAGCGGTGCTGCTGCTTTAGGCTGTCTCCCACTACACCTTTGGCAAATATCACACTTCCTGACATGTGCGTGTGCGTCTCTAAAGAGAGTAGGCCAGTAGTAACCTACCCTGAGGATTTTGTGGACCATAGTGTCTCCTGAATAATGTCCCCCAGCAGGACCGTCATGCAATTCTGACATTACTTTCTTCGCATCTTCTTTTTCTAGGCATCTGAGGAGAACCCCATCATAATTCTTTCTGAATAATACTCCTTCAACAAGTTGATAGGAGGCCGATTTAAGACACAGAGCTCTTCTTTTTTTGGAATTCCAATGTTCTGGCAATATCCCTGACTGCAGGTAATGCACAAGGTCTCTATACCAAGACTCAGGAGCTGTAAACAAAGGACATACATCCATTACATGTAATTCAACCTCATCCTCCCATGCTTGTTCTTCGTTGTTCCTGCTTTCGGTCATCAATTTGCACAACCCTTGACCTTTTACTATAGAGGCTGGCTTGAATTCAAGGTCGTACTCTTGAAGAGATGTTACCCAGTTGCCCCTTTTTCTCCTAACTCTTTCTGTATGAGAAGGGATCTTACAGCTGGGTAGGGGACTATTACCTTGGTTCAATTTTTTAATATATAAGGCCTGAATTGCTTCACTGCCTTAAATATTGTGTAAGCTTGCTTATCAATGGCTGGGTAGTTTAATTCATCCCCTTGTAGACCAGTACTCATAAAGGATATTGGGAATTCATCCCCCCCTTCTTCCTTTTGGGTGAGCACAGCTTCCAGTGAATCATCGGATGCAAAAGTATATAAAATAAAGTCTTTATCGAAATCTGGACTTTTCAAGGAGGGTACGTGTGCAATAGTAGTTTTAATCTTGCTGAAAGCATTCTTCTCAATTTCATTCCACTTGAACTATGCATTCTGCTTGACCATCTGCTGTAACGGCTTAACAGTCTGGGCGAAATCGGGCACAAATCTTCGTACGAAATTTATGGTTCCCATGAAGGATTGCATCCCCTTTTTATTATGGGGCAAGGGGATTTGTTCAATATCCTTAATTCTTTCTGGATCAATGGAGATCCCTTGCTTTGAAACTATGTGGCCCAACAACTTTCCTTCCATGACAGCGAATACACACTTCTTAGGATTGAGTGAAATGCCGTACTTACAACAGCGTTCAAAAATTTGCCTTAAGTGAAATGCGTGATCTCCTCTTTTCTTTGAGAATATTGTAATGTTGTCAAGGTACACTACATCACTTTGTCCAATTAATCTGTGGAAATATATGTCCATAGCCCTCTAAAATGTTGCTCTAGCATTAATCAACCCAAAAGGCATTCTTCTATAGGCAAAGGTTCCCCATTTAGTTCTGAACGTTGTCTTTAATCTGTCTTCTTCGGATACTAATACTTGATTGTAGCCAGAGAAATCATCTAATAATGAAAATAGTTCAGAACCTGAAACCATCTGTAGCAGCTACTCCATGGGTGGCACAGGATAGTTATATTTATCTGATGCACGATTTAAGTTCCTGAAATCCACGCAGAGTCTGATTTCTCCAGACTTTTTCCTTACTGGTACCAGATTTGATACCCACTCAGAGTGTCTGACTTTGAAGATGATTCTTGCATCCAATAACTTCTTCACTTCACTTTGAATTAGTGGTTCCAATTTCAGATGCATTTTCCTCAAAGGTTGTTGATATGTCTTAACGCCTGCTTTAATGGGGACGATATGCTTGATGATGTTGGTGTCATATGTTTTCAAATCTTCGTACGTCCATGCGAAAACATCTTTATATTGTTTAAATAGACTGATGAATTTGTCTCTTTCTGTTGGCGAACAGCATTTGCCGAGATTCATGAACTTAGGATTTGTTTCAGTCCCTAAATTAATCAACTCAAACTACAGAGATGAGCTGTGGGTCTTCACGTTGGGTGGTCTTCTGAACTTTTCATTTAAATCAAACATTTTTTCCAACGTTCTAACTCCTTTAGGAATGAAATTATCGTATTTCATCTCATCCTGATGCTCTTCATCGTCTATGATCGCTCCTTTAAACACTTCATCATTCATTAAACATTATATGATCTATCGGTCATCATCGAACACTCGTAGGTTCGTAATCATATCAGGTACAGAGGGCCTGAAAAGCAGTTCGACAAAACATCGATTATTAGTGGGTACGAGTCTAGCGGCTGATGTGGACAACAGATCAGCAGCTGCGTTTTTTATTCTTGGAATTGAAATGATGTTAAATGCATTAAAATATTTCAGCAAATCCCATACCTCATTCTAGTAATATTTTAAGTGAGGAGATATACAATGTATCTGATTCTGGATTTGTTTCACAATAATTTCAAAATCCCCAAAAACTTTTATATTACTTACCTTTAATTCAATTTCCTTCTTTAGTCCCTGCACTAGTGCTTCGTACTTAGTTGTATTATTAGTACACTCAAACTCTAATCTACATGAAAGGAAATGTTTATTCTTCTATGGGTCAATCAGGACACAGCCAGCCCCTGACCCTTCTAATGTCTTAGAGCCATCGAAAAATAAAGTCCAAAAATCATTAACTACTAAAAATGAATCTACTCCTACTGCTAAGTCTACTATTTTACAGTCAATCTCATCAGCCTGTGAGAATCGAAGGAGATCAGGCTGGGTATCAGATGTGTTGTTGGCTTCTTCTGCTTGGTAATTACCTGGTTCCAACTCAATAAAATAGTTTCCCAAGACAGAATCCACAGGTTCATTCTTCTCTTCAAGTCGGGTAACATTGTACTTCATGTGAGGCTCCCTCAAAACCTTAATCTGGTTCGGACTTCATTTGTATGGCAACCACAGATGTGACCAATCAGAAGTGAAATATCCATTAAGTTTGGCTGACCAATCTCTTCTTAGGATAAGGCCGTACGCATCTGGTATATCAGCCACCACGATATTAATGACCTAGCATACTTTATCGTTTGAAGCCAGACGGACTAGGACATCTTCCATCTCACCAATTACCTTCACATCTGTCCTGTCCAACTGAACTACTCTCCATGGGGATGGCTTAGGCTGCCCATTGATTCTTTTACAGACAGATATCGGCATGACATTAACAGTTTCCCCTGAATCTACCAAGCAATTATGTACATTGTAGTTAAATATTTCAAAAGTAAGGAGGAAAGGTGGATGCTTGTGCTTGGACTTACCTCCACTGTTGTTCTCTCCAATATCTTCTTCTTCTTCTGGTTGATTGTTAGTGGGCGTCTTCTCATCTGATGTTTCAAGGGCTCTCAATAGCCTTTCTTTTTGCTGTGGCACTTTGCACATCTCGAATAATGGAACATTCACCTTTATCTTCTTTAAATCCTCCACAATGTCATAATCCATCTACTGTTCCATGGGATGAGGCCTATCAGCATTCTCCTTACCTTCATTTGGCTTGACCGTTGTATCATCCTGTCTAGGACTTTGGCTGGTAATAGTGAATTCTGGAATTTTATCAGCCAAGGAGTTATTTTGAAATTTCTTCTTAATATTTCTCTGTAACCTCTTAATCTTTGGGAGTATAAGATTGTCTTCTTTAACCGTCCCTTGGCTCCTTGTAGCTACGTTGGTTTCCACAACGTCCTTGTACCCCTGAGTCTTTTCTTCTTCAGCGTCAAATAACGAGACAGAATTCCATAAAGCCATGGTTTCTTTTTCCTGATCTTTAGTGGAAGTAGAAGTAGAAGTATATTTTCTTTCTTCTTCTCCCTCTTCTGTTAATCTAGAATCTAACAGTTGATTCATGACCAACGTCATCGAATTAATCCATTGAGGACAATTCTTTTCAGAGTGTGGTTGTTGGTGAAAAGTGCAAAAATTGTCCAAGCCTACCTCTGTTAAATTCATAGATGCAGCGTTGTGGGGAGGAGGTTGAGACTGATGGTTATCCTCTCTTTTCTTATAATATGGCTTATAAAATTTTTGTGCTTCCTTTTATTTCTCCATATCTATGATTTTGTTGGAAAGTTTCTGCATCATTTTGGCCATATTTTCCAAATCTGGCGACTTTTCTTCCTTAGGCTTAGTAAACAATAAGGATTTTCTTCCCGCACCCTTTTCTCCTAACTGCTCTGGATAGTCTTCAATACTCTCTCATTCAGCTTCCACTACTTCAGCCTCTTCATAGGTTTCCGCCAACATAGGCTTGGCCCTGCCTTTGGAAAACATGGCCAAATCAGGGCCTAAAGCTGAAGTATAATATTCAATCAGAACTTTTTCTGAAGGTCTATCCGTTTCAAAGAAATTCTTGAGATAGGCTACAAACCTTTGTGTGAAACTGTGCACCTTTTCTTTTCTTTCTTTCTTCAACGTACACAACCCTTTCATGAGAGTTGCATGAGTTTTCTGAGTTGCATACTTACTTCTGAAAATTATTTCAAAGGTATCCCAATCAAGGATAGAGTTAGCAAGCAACCCAAAGTACCATGATGCTGCAGCTCCCTTAAGGGTATGTAGGAACAGTATACATACCACGTCCTCATGTTCCCCGGCCCTTAATCCCTCAATTTCCAAGTAAAATCTTTGTAGGTGATCATATACTAGTATTTTCTCATTGGGATCAAACTTGGGCAACATCTTGTCAAAGGCTTGAGGTAAGTCATGTAAAGGAGGTGTAAGGTTTAATGGTGATCTGGCTCTCCATGCCGATGGTGGATTAGCATTTACTCCTGCCATGAGTCTGGGTGGGGAATGAGGAGGTGAGCCAATAGGAGTGTGAGAAGGAGAACTGCGAGGGGTATTTGGGCATTCTTGGTTCAAAGGTAGTACAACTTCTTGTAAAGCAGATTCCACAAGCTCTTCCCAGTCTCCAACCAACACTGAGTCCGGACGATCTTTCCTTTTATACTCTCTTCTGGGAAATTCAGGGATGACTGGCAATCCTCCAATCTTCTTTACGTATTCCCTGGTGTGTCTTCTCAGATCATTAACAATTTCGTTGCCAATAGAATATAGATGTTCTCTTTCTTCTGGAATTGGATTATGAAACCCACTGCTTTTAGAACTGTTACCGATGGAATATTCTCGAGAAAACGGGTTTCCTCGGCCAGCCATACACTGGCGGCCCTCCTTCTAGCACCAAACTGTTGGGGCCCCGAAACGCGTAGGCAACAACAGTAAGGGATTCTCCCCAATCAATGTTCCCAACTAGCCCGTTGACTGTTTGGTATAGGGAATCCGTCCGGTTTGCAGTCCGGCTACCGTAGGTCAAAATAACACAACAAAGGGCTTTACTAGCTGCGGCCCAGTCCACCGTGCTTTTTGTATTTTTTGACTTAATGTATGATATGCGAGTGCCTAACTAACAATGCATGGTGCTAAAGATGCAAGGAACAGTCACAATGTGATGCGCAGGTTCTTACCTCTCGTCTTAAGGTTCACAAGCACCCAAAACACATACAACACAAAAATAAACTAACTACCTAAACTATCCCTAGGGAGCAGAGTTATCATTCATTGGTGAGTAATACATTTTGTACGTGCATTATGAAGAGTTACGGATAGTTGATACTTCATTCAAGACACATGAACAATTACAGATATTTAAACAACTAGATAGCCGATTATTTTATGAACAACATTTATTACTCACAGTGGAAGACATCTCAAAAGATACTGAAGAACACTCAACAAGAACATAGGTTCAGGAAGTTAAATACTCTCACAGTAAATGAAACACAGCTGAAAACGAAATAGTTCCTCTTCAACATTATTCATTTAGTCGCATTGATACATTCCACATTTCGCTCTCTCCAGCAGGCAAAAGTTGCACTTTCTGACTGTAAAATGAAGTAGTTCCTCTTACAAGCAAAAGAGTTTACAAAATTTTCAGGGTAAAAATCCCTTGTAACTTCCCTCTTTCCAGTATTTAAACAAATAGTAAATCGTTTGGGTTTCCCCCACGCATGACCTTTCGGTCTCCCCAGTGTTTCATATTTTTCTGAGTTGTCTGAATGCACTCATGATTATTTTAGTAACGGTTCCAGCAGTCAGGTTTGTCTTCCGCTTCGAGGACCCTTTCAGTGATCCGGTCGGTGTCGTTTCGATTTTTTCTAAACTGTTCTTCTACATCTTCACGCATCAGCTCCTTACGCACACCTGCAATTAACCCACATGTATTATCCATTTGGGACTGTGATATGAAACAGAGCGGCGGATTATACAAACTGAAATGACTTCTCCACAAAAACAAATGGCCTGGTGCACCACGGTGAAAGTCAGAAGGATACTGACATCGGAAGTCAAAGGCTTGGCTCAGCCGCAACGGCGGGAAGAAAAAGAAGACTAAGAGGTGCGATTCAAAGCTGTGGGCGGGAAAACTCCATCGGAGATCGGGTGACTTTGACATCGGATTCCAAATGGACTTCCCAGCCGTAACGGTGGAAATACAAGTGCTAAAATGATGCAAAACACAGGTGGGAGAGGGCTTAATCAGACGTCGAAAGACATTCGAATCGGAATCTCAATAGCTTTCCCAGCCGCAACGGCGGAAGGGTAAAAGCTACGGGCAAGCGATTTAAGACAAATACGAATCGGATGTCGGAGCGATTTGGACTTTGGACACTAAACCACTTTGGGAACCGTAATGGCGGAGGGAAAAAGAACAAAAGCAGCCGATTTGACAGAAAAATTAAGTGTTCGAAAGCCTTTAAAAATCGACAATAGTCAAGGACCATTTCATTTTCAAAACGACGGCCTATCAAAGACAACTGGAAAGACTCAACCCAACTATGTGACCCGCTGCAAAAATTCAAGCACAAACAAATTCTGGGAGCAGGCTGTATGTAAATTGTTCAAAACATCCAAACTTAAAGCATGATCGAAGTAACATCAAGGATGAACAACCTGGAGCGATATTCAGTTATGTGGAGGGGCCCAAAATTTAAGAGATTTGGGGAGAAAATTTGCAGCAGCAACACGTTGAATTCCATTCTTGGAATGGAGGCACTTGGTCAGTTACCAAGAAATCTCAGTCTGGGACTGAGGGCCATTCTGATGTGACTGTAGGATTGGTTCCTACATGATCAGATGTGAGTGCAGAGCCTTACTAACATTAGTTGTCAGATGTAAGTGCAGATCCCTTTCGGCATGAAGGATTGGTTCCTTGCATGGTCGAATATAAGTGTTGAGCCTTTCTGACATTGCTTGTCAGATATAACTGCAGAGCCTTTCGGCATGGAGGATTGGTTCCTCGCATGGTCGACTGTAAGTGTTGAGCCTTTCTGACATTGGTTGTCAGATATGAGTGCTGGGCGTGCCGTTCTGATATGATTATAGGAATGGTTTCTACATGATCAGATATAAGTGATGGGTTGGCCATTCTAACTTAGGGTCGGATATAAGCACTGAAGAAGACCTACATGGAGGCTAGGCCTACAACCAACATGAAAAAGGGATGGCTTTGTAGAACTTCCTATGATGAGAAGAATCATGAGATAACAACCGTGATGATGATCCAACAGTGATGATCCAGATCAAGTGATGATCCAGATCCAGTGATGGTGTTCCAGTGATGATGATCCAGATCCAGTGATGATGATCTAGATCGAGTGATGATCCAGATCTAGATGAATATGACTTGAAGATGAAGATGACGAGAACTCATCGATGATCCAGATGATACAGAGAAGAAGACCTGTGCTGATAAATTGTGTTGAGAGAATACCTTCCTAGTTAAGAGGGAGTGTTGATGTATTTGTAACTTTAGAATGTATTCACTTGTATATCTTATGTCTTGTACCTCGATGTTTATTCCGGGATGTGTCTGTAATGTAATTGAGTCATGTCATGCCCTGATGTTCCGATAAGAGTTTCTATAATGTAAACAAGTCATGTCAAGTCAATGTGGGTAACCCTCCTATTGTTTAAGGGTTAAAGTCCCCGCAGTTTCGGGGAAATAGGGTTGTTAGACTCACTTAGTGAAGTTAGCCCCATGGGGTCTAAGGGTTAAACACTACACATTTGATTATAAAACATATCATTGCCAATAATGCAACCCATGCTATCGACTATATTATAAAAGTGCATAACATTTTCCAATAATACAAATCACATTAGCAACCATAATATAATGTTTCATATGATTTATGTTCATGTCAACTTTGCCATCGATCATTTGGATAGTTCATATGAGTGTTTACAATGTAAATCATGCTATTGTTTATACTATGCATTATACTATGCATTAGAACTAGTATATTATAGGAACAAAACTTATAATGTATTCTACCTTTAGTTTGACCATATGATAGTAGTTGTTAGGTAGTGAAACTACCTTAGATTACAAGTTAGTATTTTTGTTATAGCCTAGTATTGTAAATTATAACTCAATATAGTTTTGTAACATTACAATAACAATTGCATCATGGTTATAAACTCAATACTATGTACACAACTTGTCCACTAGTTGTGCAAGAAGATAATCATATTTGCAAACAAATCAAATAAGTTTGGTATTATTGCATGACTAGTAAAGGATAAATAGAGTAATAATATAATGATATGATGATTTATTTTATAGACTAAAGAGCTCTAAACTTCTCCACATAAAGACTTGATGCTGATACAGGAAGGAGTCGTCAAGAAGACTGAAGACTAACCTTTGGAAAGAGTTTCTATTAAGTAACTAATATTTCATTGTAAACCTTACCTTTGAAAAGCATAGGATTATGATCATACATAAAGAGCAGTACACTTGAGTATTAAACATGACAATAACAGTAAGATCATGAAATTGTAGAAGTAATTATATGCCAAGATTATGAGCTCTATGCTCACTGTAAGAATCTATAATTGACTAGGTACTATAATCTTTACGATAGAAAGAAACCTTGGAAGAACTCGTTCTTGTAAATAACATTATTTATGTTAAGGATAAAAGTCATTATGGTTTAAATTGAAATATTTTCATAGATCCAAAACAATGAAGAATTTACTTTACCTCATCGGAGTCTTGCATCTTAATAATCATTTAATATACTAGCATCTTATCATGCTAAAGAAGTACTTCTTGACATAATTCAAAATAAACTTCTACTTGATCATACGCTTACCTGTTGAACCTATAAGAACCAGCAGTCCATGTGAGTTAGCAGAATGCTAAGTAAGCCCCGATTTCAAACATGGTTTCTCACCTACTTGAAAAAAAGTAAATCATCGGTACAACTAGCAACAACTAAATGCAAGTCATTTTTATATAACTTATAAAAATTAAAGTTGTATTAGTTTTTCTGTATTTTAAACTAATCCTTAAAAATTTGTTAAACTATTTTATTTTCCTCTAACCGCTAGTAGTTACTAAACTGTGATTTAAGACATTTTATGTCACTTTAAAAATTTTAAATTTTTATGAAATTTTGGGTTATTACATGTGGTATTAGAGCACAAGGTTCAAACACTAGGCCTTGATGAAGCTTAACTTGCTTATATGGAACTATAAATTTAAATCATTTTACTGATGTTGTTTTCTTTGAATGATATAAACAGAGAAATTTGTTTATGAGTTTAACGATAGATATGGAAAGATTGGAGGAATATGTGAAAGAGGAATCTTCTTATACTGAACAAGATAATCTACACAGAGAACCTATACAAGAAGACATAACCACTAATTCTTCAGAACTATTACAAATAGTAAAAGAATTAAAATCTGAAATGGAATCTGTTAAGAAAGAAAGTGAGAGGATTCTGAGAGCTTAGGAGGAGCTGAATCAGATCTTAATAGAAAGATTTCATACAGAGGGAAAGGGTAAAAGAGTTGATTCGGAAGATATAAGTTATAAACATAAGTATAAAAAGACTAAACAGATTAAAAATGAAAGTATCTCATCTTCCGAAGTATTTGGTGATCAACGTAACTCTCATTATACTAGTGACAGTAGTGAGGATAACCACCATACTAGGAAAAGAAAATATAAACCTTATGAAGAAATATCTGGGGAGTTTAAGAAGATCAAGCCACCAACATTTAATGGAGAAATTGAAAAGGGGGAGGAAGCAGAATCCTGGTTATCCGAGATGAAGAAGTACTTCCAGATTTATAACTATTCTAACCAATTAAAGGCTAGGATGGTTATTTATAATCTTACAGGGAAAGCTGATATATGGTGGCAAGATTTAAAGAGAGTGAAAGGTATAAGAGAGAAGAACATAAATATGAGTACATTCAAGAAATACTTCAAAAAGAAATTTTTATCTTAACAGTACTATGAAGAAAGGGCTAAATAATTCTATGAGATAAAACTAGGTACAATGAAAATGAAAGAATTGAACAATAAGTTTCTAAGGATACTTAGGTATGTGCCATACATTATGGATAAGAAACCGAATGTACATTGGTTTCTCAGCTATTTACCTTATCACATAAAGGATAGGGTTGAGTATGGCAATCCGAAAACCATGGAAGAAGCCATGAGAAAAGCAAATTTCTGTTATGAACAAAATCATAAAAAGGAGAGTAAGGCCAACTGGAAGGCCAAAAGGAATAATAATTTTGATCAAAATAAGAAATATTTTGTGCCTAATCGGAATTATTAAAATAATAATACCAGAAATTTTTCTAATAATAATTTCCAGAGGAATAAGAATAATTCACAGACCAATCAAAACAATCAAAAGAATAGAGAGTCTGCTAACAATCATAGTAATTACACAAAGAAATTTGAACAAAAAGAACCCATAAATTGTTGGGAATACAATGGTCCACATTATGCCTCAGCATGTCCCAATCGGAAAAAAAAAATATTGTCAACAATATCCACACAATATAGGAGGAGATGACTACTGGTGATTTAGCGAGGACTATGCCTAGGATCAATGCAGCTTTGGAGAATCGACAAGAAGACTATCAAACTTCCATGGTGGAAGTAGAAGCTAAGATAAATCAAACACCCATATCTATTTTAATTGATCCAGGAGCTATTTTAAGCTATATTTCTCCTAACTTGGTAGAAAAGTGTAAACTCCTAGTTGAAAAGTTTGCAAGTTCTTGGTTAGTTCAGTTAGCTACTGGTGCAAAGAAAAAGGTAATTAGTTTTGTAAAGAATTGTGCAATAACTATGGATCAATTTGAAACTTTAGTTAAGATCAATGTACCACCTTTAGGTTCATACGACATATTAATTGGTATGGATTGGTTAGAGCGGCATAGGGTGATCTTGAATTGATTTGATAAAACCTTTACTTGTATAAATAATGATGGAAAATTAATAAGCGTAAAGGAAATCCCTAGTAAAACAACCATAAGGAAGATTTCTGCTTTGCAGCTTAAGAGAGCTGTTAAGAAGGGTTGTAAGGATTATGCAGTAACAATAACCAATGAATAAAATCTAAACAACATCAATAAATTAAAATTGGAGGATATACTAGTTCTAAGGAAATATGTAGATGTATTTTCGGAAGAAATTTATGTACTGCCTCCGAAGAGGGAATTAGATTTTACCATTGAGTTGGTATCTGGTGCAGTTCCTAGCTCAAAGGCCCCTTATCGGATGAATATACTCGAATTAAATGAACTTAAGTCACAGTTAAAAGAACTTATTGACAAGAATTATATTCGACCCAGTGTATCTCCCTTGGGGGAACCTGTCATCTTTGTTAAGAAAAAGGATGAAACTCTATGACTATGCATAAATTATTGTCAATTAAGTAATATGACTATCAAGAACAGATACCTGTTACCTCGCATAGATGATTTGTTTGATCAACTACGTGGAGCCACGGTATTTTCAAAGATTGACTTACGATCTGGATATCACCAAGTCATAATTAAACATGAAGACATCTTTAAAACAACTTTTAGGACTCAATATGGCCATTACGAGTTTGTTGTCATGCCATTCGGACTTACAAACGCTCAAGTTGTTTTTATGTGTCTAATGAATAATGTAATGCATAAATACCTGGATAAATTTGTGGTCGTGTTTATTGACGACATATTAATTTATTCAAAATCTGAAGAAGAACATATAAAAATTGTCTTACAAGAGTTGCGAGAACATCAAATCATTGCAAAGTTTAGTAAATGTGACTTCTTTAAAGATAAAATCCAGTACTTAGGTCATGTGGTGACTAAAGAAGGAATTTCATTGGATCCTGAAAAGATAAAGGCAAATGAAGATTGGCTAGTTCCTAAAGACGTAACTAATGTCTGATCATTCATGTGTATTATCGGTTATTACCGAAGGCTCATCGAAGGGTTTTCGAGAATCACAAAACCGATAACCTCTTTGCAAAAAAAGGGAAAGAAATTTAATTGGAATCAGAAGTGCGAGGATAGTTTTAAAAAGTTAAAAACCTTGTTAACTAGTGCACCAATTTTAAGAGTAGCTGATCCAAATAAAGATTTTATAGTATATATTGATGCCTGGAACGACGGTTTAGGTGGAGTACTGACTCAAGAAGGACATTTCATTACTTACGAGTCTAGGAAATTGAAGATTCATGAAAATAATTATGCAACCTATGACTTGGAATTAGTTGTTGTCATACATGCTTTAAAGATGTGGCATCATCATCTAATTGAAAGAAAATTTATTTTAATGACGGATAATAACAGATTAAAATATATGTTAGATCAACCTAACCTGAATGCTATGCAAGCTAGGTGGCTAGCTTTTCTAAGTGAATATGATTTTTAAATTCAACACATTAAAGGGAAAGAAAATAAAGTTGCTGATGCATTAACTAGGAATGCAAAGCTGAATTTTACTGCAGCTATCAACACTTATACAACAAATTTGGAAGAACAGCTTAACGTAGGGATAGAACAAGATGAAAATTACTTAAAGTTACAAGCAAAAGCAAAAGAAAATCCAATAGAAAGTCTAAGTACAGGGTAGAACTTGAATGAAAAAGGCATTTTACTGTATAAAGATAGAATATATGTACCTAATGTACCTAAGATTAAGTTATTAATTTTAGACAAAATCCATAAAACTCCTTATTCAGGCCATCCAGGTAATCAGAAAACTATAACCATGCTAACAAAAGATTATTTTTGGCCAAACATGAAGATTGAACTAGCAAAATATATTGCTAGATGCTTTGAATGTCAGCAAGTAAAAACTGAACATAAGCATCCAGCTGGGCTACTTCATCCTTTTCCCATTCCTAGTTGGAAATGGGAGATAATTAGCCTTGATTTTATTACCGGACTGCCTAAAAATCAGAACTTAAATGACTCCATAATGGTAGTGGTTGAGAAATTGAGTAAAGCAGCCCATTTTATACCTGTAAAAACTACTTATAAAGCTACAAATATAGCTGATATTTTCTTAACGTAAATTTTTCGACTGCATGGGATACCGAAGGTCATAATTTCAGACCGAGACCCTAAATTCACAGGTAACTTTTGGAAATCTCTATTTAAAGGATTAAATACCATGTTAAATTTCAGTACCTCCTTCCATCCTCAAACTGATGGATAGACTGAAAGAGTAAATCAAGTACTGGAAGATCTTCTAAGATTGTATGTAAAGGAACAACCAGGTGAATGGGAAGATTATTTACACTTGGTAGAATTTGCTTATAATAATAATTATAAAACTTCAGCTAGATATAGTCCTTTTGAAATTCTGTATGGAAGGAAATGCAACACTCCCATCTCTTGAGTGATCCGATGGACAGATTAGTATTAGGACCTGAATTATTGAAAGAAATGGAAGTAATTGTAAAGCAGGTACAAGGTAATCTGAAAATTGCGCAAGATCGACAGAAAATTCAAGCAGACCTTAAAAGAACTCCAAAAGAGTTCCAGGTAGGTGAACATGTTTTCATTAAGGTGAGACCCAAAAAGAGTTCTCTGAGGTTGGGTAGTTGTGCCAAACTAGCACCTCGTTATTGTGGTCCTTTTGAAATACTGTCTAGGATCGAACATGTAGCCTATCAGTTAGCTTTACCATCGAATTTAAGAGTTCACAATGTTTTTCACATTTCTATATTAAAGAAATATCTACATGATGCTACTCATGTTATTAACTGGAATGATGTACAGGTGGAACCCGAAGGATATTTTCTGGTGGAATTGGACAGTATCCTTAAGCGGAGGGAGATCTCACTTCAGAACCACACCATTGGTCAATTGAAGGTGCAATGGAAGCACCTTAGTTCAGAGGAAGACACCTGGGAATTGGAAATTCATATGCGGGATGCATATTCAATTCTATTCCATGGGAACTCTGAGGATGAGGAATAAATAACATCAAGGACGATGTTATAATTTAAGGGGGTGTGTATGTCACATGCCCCAATTTTCAAAAATAATTTTATAATATTTGAGGAACATTGTGTTAAATTTTATGCTAAGTTGTAATTGATGACCTAGTGGGGTCAAGAATATTTAATGTAAATTCATAATATTTTATTTATAAATAAATGAATGATGAGACAATAGCTTAGGGAAGCTGTTAAAAGAGTGTTTACTGATCAATTGATGGAGGAGACTGGGTGGAGAGAAAACTGACATGTGGCAGCATCCTTAAACCACTTTTAACTGTTGCAAGTGGCAACTTCCCTATATTTGTGGTCATGATTCCCCAAGAAAGTGGAATCAGAGCAGGTGGCTCATTTAATGAAAACTAACCCATAATACCTAGGCATCTCTATAAAATTTCCCATTGAAGAGAGCTGAGGCTGCTCATTCTAGAAAAGTGATCATTCAGGGTGAATGAATTTTACTCAAGAGAAATTCAATGGAGGGGAGTCTGGAGTGTGTTTGAGGGGATAACTATTGAGATTGATCTAGTTGCAGCTTCTAAGCTGAAGATCACACTACTAAGAGTAGATTTTTATTACTGAGGTAATTGGACCAGTCACATGACAGAGGTTTTACAGTTTCATTTTCCACCTAGTTCTCAGCCAAGAAGACCAGGAACAATCTCGGGGGTCCTGAGGAAGCATTGTTTGAGCGCTCTCCAGGAGTTTGGTTGGGAGGAATAGCCTCCTTAAGCTGTTGTCATCTTTTCCTCAACAGGTTCTATTTATTTTAATTGTCTTTAGTTAAATAATTCTTAGTTTATCTATTATAGGCATGTTAGTGTTTAGGGTTTATGAATGAAAAGTAACTGTGTAATGTTAAGTTCAGTAAATTTATAGATTATAGTAGAAATGGAAATGATTATGTAAATAGTGAAATAGATAGAAATTAAATTTCCAAGCTGTGTTTTTCCACACCTGAACTCAGGTCGTACTCTAGCACAGTTGGATTGTTTTAGGTAAATGAAATGATTCTTTTATTGAAATGTAAACAGTAGGTATGATTCTTTATTTGAATGTAAATAGTAGATAGATTTTACTTCAACATTTATGAATTTCACTGAATAGCAGTGCTATGTTTGTCTGCACTTATTTACTTTAGCTAACTAAATGGGAACATAGGTATAAAGAAAATAGTAAATAGTATTATTGTTTCAGTATTAGTATACTGATAGAAAATAAATATATTATAGTTAACAGTAGTAAAGTAAACACTAATATTTAAGAAAACATGTGAAAAATATTAATAAAACAGTTTATAAATATTAACTTTACAGACCATAGTATGTCTTATCCATGATCTCAGGATTCTTAATAATCCTTTAATTTACAAAAATTACTGAAGGTCGATATTACCGAATATTACTACACTAAAAACCTAAGTATTTTTCTTAACTAAAAACTAGAAGCAAAACTGTTTAGAATCTTTTCATTTCATACATAGTTAGCATCATACTTATAACTTTGAGTCATATAGTCTTCCATTATTCTATTGGGAAAACAAAGTTATTAATACTGTAAATATAAACAAGAATTTGATAAAAACTATAGGGTTAAACAACATGTTCAAAGTAGAGTCCTAGAATTTAAATTATTATTTCACAACAGTGTTTAAAAATAATTATAATTACAGAGTATTGTTAAATACGATACATATGTAAATCCTAAGCAAAAAAAACCATTAATATTTAACCTTTTGCATTGTAAAACCTAAATCAAAGGTACGCATATAGCCTGTAGAAACAATGAGTCGAAACCTGATCCTGCTAAATAAACCAAATATACATAAGTATTTTATATTAACACTAAATAAAATACATTACTGACAGGATGAGTAAAACCCAGACCACAGTCTTCATTTTCTTGAAGCTCAAATGTAAAAGGAAAACCGAAGCAAACAAGACAGATATTACTTAAGCATCTTTGAGCACAGAGGAGGTCTTTATAAAATTAACAACAGTATTACATCATTAAGCCATAAGGCTGAAATTGTTTCTCCAAAACCACATATACATCACAGCTTCAAAAGCTTGTGCTATCCAGCGAAGTATCGCAAGGGTTTTAAAATAAAAACTTGGATAATAAACAACAAACTAAATATCATAACCAGCAGAGAAGTCGAAGCCATGTTTCCAACCACAGAAACCTTCAAGCAACAACCCATTTCGCAAGCAGAGAGAACCCACAACGAGACTGGGGCTTCAGTCGAAAGCCCACGAAGTTAACCGAAGTAGGAGTTGCATTCCACACAAAGTATGGAGCTATCAGCATGAGCCTGCAAGTTTATAAACCAAACAATATTTAAAACTCAAAATAATAATTTACTAAACCCTAACTTAATAAATAATTTGACAAAAGGAATTTCAAGTAGAGATTAAGATTTGTACCTGTAAGCAAGAAGAAAACAGAGTTGCGAAGTTACGGCCATCCAACTCAAATGCACAAAACCGAGAAGCAAGAAAATACCCTTAATCCAACTCTGCGATAAAGGCAACAAGAGACAGTATCAAACTCCACAATGCCAAGGTAAAGAACAGGCAGACACAAGGGTAAAACCTTTTACAGGCTTCGAGCCAAGTGAAGAAGTTTAAACCACTCACATTGTGTTTCCTTAACTCTCAAAAGAAAACTGAAACCACCAACCACAAAACCATAAACCACTTCCACAATAATGCAGCACAGTAATGCAATCTTAGTGCCAAAGTTTAAGGAAGAGCAGGCATCTCATGGCCACAAGGAGTCTCACAACGCAGCCTATAGGAAAACAAACCCTCTGAGCAAAATGCAAAAGAGTAGGGTTTCGTCGTTATAAGTCAACCAATGCATGGAAAAGGCTTATCCATGTGCATTAGAACTAGTATATTATAGGAACAAAACTTATAATGTATTCTACCTTTATTTCAACCATATGATAGTAGTTGTTAGGTAGTGAAACTACCTTAGATTACAAGTTAGTATTTTTGTTCTAGCCTAGTATTGTAAATTATAACTCAATATAGTATTTTAACATTACAATAACAATTGCATCCTGGTTATAAACGCAATACTATGTACACAGCTTGTCCACTAGCTGTGCAAGAAGATAATCATATTTGCAAACAAATCAAATAAGTTTGGTATTATTACATGACTAGTAAAGGATAAATAGAGTAATAATATAATGATATGATGATTTATTTTATAGACTGGATAGCTCTAAACTTCTCCACAGAAAGACTTGATGCTGATACAGGAAGGAGTCATCAAGAAGACTGAATACTAGCCTTTGGAAAGAGTTTCTATTAAGTAACTAATCTTTCATTGTAAACCTTACCTTTGAAAAACATAGGATTATGATCATACATAAAGAGCAGCATACTTGAGTATTACACATGACAATAGCAGTAAGATCATGAAATGGTAGAAGTAATTATATGCCAAGATTATGAGCTCTATGCTCACTGTAAGAATCTATAATTGACTAGGTACTATAATCTTTACGACAGAAAGAAACCTCGAAAGAACTCATTCTTGTAAATAGATATTTTTATGTTAAGGATAAAATTCATTATGGATTAAATTAAAATACTATCATAGATCCAAAACAACGAAGAATTTACTTTACCTCATCGGAGTCTTGCATCTTAATAATCATTTAATATACTAGCATCTTATCATGCTAAAGAAGTACTTCTCGACATAATTCAAAATAAACTTCTACTTGATCCTACGCTTACCTGTTGAACCTGTAAGAACCAGCATTCCATTTGAGTTAGCAGAATGCTAAGTAAGCCCCGATTTCAAACATGGTTTCTCACCTACCTAACAAAAAGTAAATCATCAGTACAGCTAGCAACAACTAAATGCAAGTCATTTTTATATAACTTATAAAAATTAAAGTTGTATTAGTTTTCCTGTATTTTAAACTAATCCTTAAAAATTTGTTAAACTGTTTCATTTTTCGCTAACCGCTAGCAGTTACTAAACTGCAATTTAAGACAGTTTATGTTACTTTAAAAAATTTAATTTTTTATAAATTTTGGGTTATTACATGTTGCCCTGTTGAGGCCTGTAAAATCGCAGGTAACAACAGTTAGGGAGTCTCCCCAAGAAAGGTTCCCAATTAGCCAGTTACTGTTTGGTATGGGGAATCTGTCTAGTTTACGGTCCGACTACCGTAGGTCAAGTAACAATTAAAATGTTTTACCAGTTACGGCCCGGTCCACCGTGTATATTTTTAGTGTTTTATGTTTAAGGTATGATGTGCAAGTGCCTAACTAAAAATGCATACAATAGAGATAACAAGGAGGGTCACAATGTGATGTGTAGGTTCTTACCTTTCGTCTTACCTCTCTCGCATCTAAATCACAAACAACAAGAAACTAACTAATACTTATTAACCTATCCCTAGGGAGCAAAACTATCATTAATGGTGAGTAATGTATTTCAGTGCATGCATTAGGAAAGATCACAGATAGTTGTTAATTGTTTTAGTACACATGAACATCAATAAAAATATAGACAACAAGATAGCTTATTGTTAATTACAACCTTCATTACTCAAAGTGGAAATTTCACAGAATAAACCAGAGTACATTCATAACATGAAAAGAAATTCAATGAGTTAGAACGATCTCACAATTAATGGAAATAAGCTTAAAATGAAATAGTTCACAATCAACTAGTCCATAGCAAAACATTTGAAACATTCCACAAAACTTTCTCCAGCAGAAACATGTAACTCTTTATTGTAAAAGGAAATAGTTCTTCTTACAATACACTCTCAAAAAATGGTCTGGGAAAAAGGTCCCTTCTACATCTAAACTCTCCTATATTTATACAAAAACAAAAACCCTTGGGCTTCCCCAACCTTTCATTTCCAAAATTTTGTCTCATAGCATGTGCACATAATTAATACAATATATTACATTTTAAATCAAAATTTTCAGAACACTTTATGAAGAGGAGCCAGCTTGATCATTGATGAACTTCTTCCATGCATGGGCCTCTGCTGCTATGCTTTCAAATCCGGAAGGCTCGAGAAATTGGATATTAATCTCATATTTAGCAGCCTGGTTCTTTACCCTTTCTATCCTTGCAAGACTCAAGCACAGCTGATCTTCTAGCTGTAGATGTATACTTACAGCTGCATGTGCCACTGCATTATTTAAAATCCGTTCATCTAGGCCCTTGGCCTGTTGGATCTCTTGCTTGTCTTCCTGATATCTGTTATATAGATGTTCCATAAACAATTCATGTTCTGGTATCATATCCAATCTTTTCTCTGCAGAAATATGGCATCTATTGTATGTAGCAAGCACTCTCTTGCAGTATTCAGCACATGCTCCCTTTGTTTTCTTCATAGTTTTCTTGAATTATTCTGCCACATTAATTGCAAATTCCAATAAATCATACTCTTGTTTTAAACTATACTGATCCTTAACTGGTAACTCCGCAAGAGATTCCTTATTTGTTTCTTTCCATACCATTCTTCTGGTTAGAATCTCCAAAATATCTTGAGATCTGTCCAAAAAATATGAAGTAGTGTCCAAAATTTCCTCTAATCTGGTGTCTATTTGTAAAATTTTACACCTTTCTTCCTCAATGCATATTTGTAATTGGTGGATCTTCCTTCTTTGAGTTAGAACATGTTCTTTCAAAGGCTGGAAGTTTGTCTTCTGTTCCATAGCATCTTTCAATGATGCTGTCAGTGAATTATTTTGTTCTTCTAAGGCTGCCACCTGCATTTGATATTGCTTCTCTCTTTCCTCTGTGGTAGCCTTCTCTATTTCTAACTCAACAACCTTGCTTTGCAACCTGTCCTTCTCTGTAGTTAGATTTTCATAGGATACCCGAAGATCATCTCTCTCATTTTTCAACATTTGATGCTCTAGCTAAACTTTTGTAATTCAGCTAAGCTATCCTGAGCATTCTTTTCCATTTTCTCTATGGATATATCTAAAGAATTCTTATTAGCCTGCAAAGTCTAGAATTCTGCTCTTGAAGTCTTAACTTCATTAATCATGTCTTCATATTTCCTTTTCAGCTTTTGACCATCATCCCTTTCCTTCTTCAAAGTTTCTTTCAATTGTGCTGCATTTTTTCTTGACTGCTCTAGGTTCGTCATAAGCATGTCTACGTTATCTTCAGTTGCTTGAGTTAATTCCACCACAGCTCTTTCTATCAATCTTGGATCTGTATCTATTCCATGCACCAAGGTTTTATCTGTTATCATCTTTCCCAACTATCCTCCCGTTTCAACCTTTTTCTTAGTTCTTTTTACAACCCTTTTCTTCCCCTTATCATAAAAAATAGTACTGAATTCAGGAACCTCCTCCCCTTCTATAGGCATGAAAGGGATCAAGTTTATTCCAGAAAATGAAGCTTGTACCAATGTACTGCCAAAAGATGCAGCGAGCTCTGGGGGATCGGGATTAAATTTTCCATGTCCTTGATCTGTGTGATCTTGTCCTCCCTGTGTATCTACCTACTCAGTAGTCTGTTGGTCCTTTTGAGATCCTGTTAATCTCAAACTTTCACTTTATTCCTGATTTTTCTTGATTTTTGCTTCTTCATTTCTCTTT
The DNA here is from genome assembly GCA_001517045.1 of Pseudotsuga menziesii. Lineage (NCBI taxonomy): Eukaryota > Viridiplantae > Streptophyta > Pinopsida > Pinales > Pinaceae > Pseudotsuga > Pseudotsuga menziesii. Next base: position 72,541 of record LPNX010943449.1, read on the forward strand.
CTCTCCTCCTCTTCTTTTATTGCTGGTTCCTCTGCAGCTCGCTTTTTTTCTTCTTCTTCATTCTTCATCCAGCTCTCTTCTTCCTGTGCTAGCCTTCTAGCATCTTCTTCTCTCTTTTTGGCATCTTCTTCTTCTAATGTATTAGTCTTCTCTGACTTTTTTCCCTTTCCACCCATAGTATTTATTTTCTGTTTAAATCTCTTTTTAAGGGCAGTTATGTTCTTTGCACTTCTAAATGTTGCCTCGTCCTTATCCCAAAAATCAGTATATTCAAAATTAATTCCTACTTCCTTGCAGTAATCTGCTACTTTATTTCGGGAGTCATTCCTGTGAAAATTCATTTCGCCAAAATGGAAATGCTCCAGCTCCTAAACAAATTCTGCAGCCTGTTTTACTCTCAAAAACTTGTAGCTACCAAGCAGGAAAGGCACTGCAAGATATGTTGCATTTTTATGTTCAAACAAGAAATTTCCCACACCATCAATATATACCTACCTAACTGCCTTTTTTTGTAGTACATAGTCAGTGGCATACTTAGGGAGTAGGGAAGGGGCTTTGGAACCACCATACATTCTTATATACAACCCTTCCTCGGTCAAATAATAATCTCTGAACTCCTCGATGACTTTGAATTCTTCTTTAGACATGCAGTTGCATTCAGTCAAGAAAATTAGGGTGTATAAGGGCATGATGAAGTGTTTGTATATTTCCTTGTAATATCTATAATATTTATGGGCCCATAAAAATATATTTGTTGTGTACATTGGGGTCCTATCCCTCTCCCAGTTACATCTCAAAGCTGGAAAAGACTGAGTACATAGTATACAGTCAATCAAGATAGAGCTCATATAGAACTCTGATTTATTTTGTGATACCCCTCCCAAGGCAGTGGATATGCATGCTGAGAGGCTATTTGACACTATACTTGACCAATTAAAAATGGTTCCTTGAGTAGCCACATAGAATATAATTGGTATCCATCCTATCTTGAATCTCTTCCCGTGAGCTCTACCAAAAATCCTATTTAGCATCAGTGCAATGAATCTATAGGGAGTATGGAGAGTAGAGGTATCATACTCTCCGGAAGGCCCGGTTCGCAAGTTTTTTCCTGGTATCATCATTCTTTTAACTGTCTCTACCAGATCCATAGCTGTCTCTTTCAACCAACTTTATGTCAAGTAAATCTGGGTGGAAGGCAGATGATATGCCATAGAGACATATGCAGGGCTATATGCAGTGTAGCCCTGCTTAGGAATATTTTCAAGAATCATTGTAGTTACATATACCCTAGGAAAAATCTATCCTATCACTTCTGAACAAGGGAACAACTCAAGTCTTGTGGATACTTTCATGAGAGTTGATTTCTCAATGTTTGCATAAATGGTTAGCTCCTCGAAACCCGCATCAAGTACATTATGGTTGGAAATCATCCTGTAGATCTCTCCTCATTTGTAGTCCGGTTCGACCCCGGTGGAATATTTGGTATCTTCATATATATACTCAACCTTGGTGATGATCTCAACCTCGGGTTCTCCTTCAACCATAGGAGCCTTATTATTTTGTTTTCTTGACATGTTTTCTTCATAACAATCACCCTGTCACAATCACATCATGTTCTTAAACCATTGAGATATTAACAATTGTTTTAACAATAAACAAGAACTATATCCATTTGTTTACCTCCTCCATATGCATTCTGAAAAAATAAACTACACACAGTATTCAATGCATGAAAGAATTAACAAGGAAAAAGGAAAAATCCTACACGTTGTATCCTAACACTGCCTAAGTCCACTGCCTGTAAACTTCACAACGTAAAAAATAATCCTTTATCTGCGCCTGAACCGTATCAAACTAATCTTATGTCAGCTAAAAGAATGAATCACACTATTCCTACTTCTAGTCTTCAAAAACCAAACTTAAAAGGCATTAGATCCTACGTAGCGTTCTTCCTGTCAAACAAAAACCCTAACCTGACCAAAAAAATGGAAAACCTCCACCGTCCCATGCAATAAGGTAAGTGCAAGCAAAAGGTTTAAAACCCCCCTAGGTGACTATGGACCCCCAAAAGAACGGGTGGTATAGACAGTGAAACGCTTGTCTGCATCATGCCCTAATCTTTCGTATTGGAGCAAAACACCCATAACGACTCAAACAATCACGCAGACTCAAAAATATTCTGCTAAATAAAACTGCACATGGCTAAACTCTTCACCCTCAAGTAAAACATCATGCACATTGCAAATACAAACACTCTTTATGAGGACCAACCTAACTCACAGAAAACCTAACCAGGGAAAACCTAACCTGAAAAAAAACCAACGGTTCCAAATCGACCGATAAAAACCAAAACAACAAGGTAGTGGTTCACCTACCTGGAAAACAACAGTGTAGTCGATGGGATGGAAAAATTTCCATGGTAACAATGCTAGAAAATTGAGTTCAGACAGTTGGGCACATGAATCGGTGCAAATGACAAAGACTGGAGCAAACGACGAGTTAAAATACGGATAAATAATAAAATAACGCTCCCCTCCTATATATATCCTTTGGTGAAAGCTATCAGTGGGACAAAACCCTATCGGGAATCAAACACTAAGTCAATCAGAAAATAATTTTGGATGCCAGACGCAACAATGGGCACAAAAACAACTACAAACCCATGAGACTTTTAAAAAAATCGGTCATTGGAATCTCTAAGCACTAAGTGCGAAACTTTCATACTGAACATCCTCCGCAGTGTCGGAAGCAAAAAATACTATCCTCATGACTTCATTCATTCTAACGTGTATCGAAGATTGGAACACCTAACCTCTACGTCATCAGCAAGGAAAATCACTAAGTGTCGGAACTTCAAAACCAAACATCCTCCGCAGTGTCGGCAGTAAAAAATATTATTGTGACTCCACTTTAATCTTTTTAAAAAGGTATCGAAACTCAGATATTTTAAGTTCTAAAACATCGATGAGGAAACAATTAACTTTCAGAAAATTTCATCACCTACCTCCCGCAATGTCGACAGCCTAAAAGACTAGTACTCTGATTCGTTGTTGTAGAACATTCTGATAGCGACAAAAATTCACCAGCAATCAAACGCTAAGTGTTAAGCTCGAAAAACAAAATGAAGACAAAAGAATCCACGGTTTTGACATATCGTCGAGGAAGACGGAAGCATTTCCAATAGACTAGACCATTCAACTTCTGCAACATCAGAAAGACAGTCAACTATGCTTCCGATATCGGAAGGATTGCCAACTAATCTTCCGATATAAAAATGAAAAGAATCTAGTTTTAAGCAAAAAATCTGAACTTCAGGGCAACTTTAGTGAAACCAAAAAATCATAGGCTAGATCTAATATAAGCAAATGAAAAGGAGGGCCCTAAAATTTAAAATTTTGGGGAAAAAGGTTGCAGCTGCAACAATTGGTGACTACCTGGTGAACACAGATCTCTGAACAATTTCTTCTTTGATCAACAGATTGTTTTGACAATACAACATCCTGAATTCTTCAAGATATCTGGATTTCCCAAATGGCAGATGTATGCACTTTAATCATTGATGATAGTCCAATTTAGGGAACATGGGAACCAAGATTTCAAAGTCTAGATAACTCTTTTGAGGCCAGGAATATAAATTTTATTTTTTTTAACCTCTGTCTTTGAGTAGTTTCCAGCTTAGACACCACGGGATTGTAACATATGGTAAACAAATATATCCGTTTGTTCCTCATTTCCATGCCATTTTTCACTTTTGGTGCTTTTGGACTTTTTGTCCTCTTTTGAGTCCCCCTACACGCCTTCTTTCTAAAAATTTTAATTCAGGCTCCTCTATCCATAGTGTCCTTTTGTGTGAGAGATATATTTATTTTTCAGCTCATGGACGGAGAAGAAATTTGGCAATATTATATGTACCAATATGGTTGGTTCAGTACTTTTATTTGATACATATTGCTTTTTCAAGGAGATTTTGACTCTTATTTGCCTTTTGGATTTCAATTCCTGGCATGGAATCATTTAAATGTAATATACTATTTACCTTGCTTCCTTTCCATGGGTCTTTTGCTGTCACTCCCTCAGACATTTTTAGTGTGAGATGAATGGAGCCTCGAAATAGTATTCTAGACCTTTTGATCTTGAGTTATTTCACAACGATTAAGGAGGACTTCAATGTGTTCATAACCATTTAGGAAAACTGCTAAACTTGAAGAAGTTCTTTCAAACATAAAATAAATTAATAGTACACAGTCTTGTAATCAAATACTTTAGTTAATCCAGAATTCTGATGAACTCCATGCAACCAAAAGTTGTGCTTCTTTATTAATCATTACAATCAATCAAACCCTAACTAAAACAAAAAACCAAAAATCCTCAAAAAGAAATAAAAAACCAACAATTTATTTATGTATAAGAAAACCAAAATGAAAAATCAAGAAAAATAAGGTTTGAGAACTAAACCATTTACTGGTAAGTTCTCTTCCCACCCCTGTAAGTCTTGCAACTTGTAAGTTGAGGGGCCAAGCTTTGCTGCAATTTGAAAAGGGCATACCCATAACTATTGAAACTTAGTGTTATTTCCCTTTTCATCGTGTGGATGATCCCACTTAAGAACCAGATCTCCTACTTCGAATTCTTTGTTCCCAGCTTTATGTTTATCAAACCAATGCTTCACTATTTCATGTTGATGCTTAAATATTTCTTTGGCTTTGGACGTAGACTCTTATGACTTCAAAAGATTATAGATTCTGATCTGTAGGATTTCATTATCGGTACCTCTAGATTCTTGAGCTATTATGGCAGATGGTAACAGAATGTTGGTAGGAAGGATAGCTTCTTTTCCATAAACAAGAGTGTATGATGAAACACCTAAGGAATTCTTGGGTGTAACTCTATCAGCCCAGAGAGCATTAGGTAACACTAAATGCCAAATTCTCTGATTTTCTATTACAGTTTTCTTTAGAATCCTAATCATATTTTTGTTTGTGGATTCTGCCAAAACATCTCCTTGTGGGTAATAGTTTGCAGAATAATGCAACTTGATTCCTCTTTCATTAGCAAATGCAATTAATATAATAGAAGAAAAGTAAGTAGCATTATCAAAAACCAGGGAAATTGGAACCCCAAACCTGGTCATAATGTGATTCTGTAAGAAATCCATGACTGCATCTTCGATTACTTTTCGTAATGGAATAGCCTTGACCCATATGGTGAAGTAATAAGTTGTTGTCAAAATATACTTGTGCTGCAAGGAAGAATTTGGGTTTATTTCTCCAATAATATTGATTCCTCATTGTTTGAATGGTTCTGTATCATTACTGGTTTTAAAGGCCCTGCTGCCTTAGCTTGTCTTCCAACACCTCTTTGACAAGCATCACATTTTCTAACATGAGCATGAGCATCCTGAAACAATGTAGGCCAGTAATATCCAACTCTGAGAATCTTATGTGCTATTGTATCTCCAAAAAAAATACCTCCAGGAGGCCCATCATGCAATTCTATTATGACCTTCTTTGCATCTTCCTGTCCTAGCACCTGAGAAAAACTCCATCGTAGTTCTTTCTTAACAGTACTCCATCAATTATCTGATATGAAGCTGATTTCAGGTGTAATGCTCTTCATTGTTTGGAACTCCAATGCTCTAGCAAATATCCTTCTTGAAGGTAATGGACTAGGTCCCGATACCGAGAATCTAGAGCTGTAAACAAAGGACATGCATCCACCATATGTAACTCAACTTCATTATCCCAGTTGTTTTCTTCATTGTTTTGACCTTCAGTCATTAGTTTACACAATCCTTAATCCTTGTCCTTTTACTGTGGATGCTGGTTTGAACTCAAGATCATATTCTTGTAAGGCAGTCACCCAGTTGCCTCTTATTTCTCCTAATTCCTTTTGTACAAAAAGAGATCGTACAGCTGGGTGTGGAACTATTACTTTGGTGCAATTCTTAAGTATATATGGCCTGAATTGTCTTACCACTTTAACAACTACATAAGCTTGTTTGTCAACTGCTGGATAATTCAATTCATCTCCCTACAAACCAGTACTCATAAATGATATGTGGTACTCATATCCCCCATCTTCTTCTATGTAAGCACAGCTACCAATGAATCATCGAACACAAAAGTGTACAGAATAAAATCCTTTTCGAAATTTGGACTTTTGAGTGATGGTGCATGAGCTACAGATTTTTTTATCTTACTGAATGCATTCTTCTCCATATCATTCCATTTGAATTGTACACTCTGTTTAACCATTTGCTGCAAAGGTTTGACAATTTGAGCAAAATATGGTACAAACCTTCGCACAAAATTGATTGTCCCCATAAATGATTGCATGCCCTTTTTATTATGGGGTAAAGGGCTCTGTTCTATGGATTTAATCCTTTCTGGGTCTATGGAGATCCCTTTCTTAGAAACAACATGCCCCAACATCTTTCTTTCTATGACTCCAAACATGCATTTCTTAGGATTTAGTGAAATACCATATTTCCAACAACGCTCGAAAATTTGTTTCAGTTGAAATGCATGTTCCTCTCTCTTTTTCTAAAATATTGTGACATCGTCTAGATAAACCACAACACTATGACCAATCAGACTGCGGAAAGCTATATCCATGGTCCTCTGAAAACTAGCTCCAACATTAATAAGTCCAAAGGTCATTCTCCTATATGCAAAAGTTCCCCACTTGGTTCTGAATGTGGTTTTAAGCATGTCTTCCTCAGCTACTAATACTTGATTATAACTAGAGAATCCATCTAATAATGAAAACAATTCAGAACCTGAAACCATCTGTAATGTTTGTTCCATGGGTGGGACCAGATAATTATCTTTATTGGATGCACGATTAAGATTTCTGAAATCTCCACAGAGCCTGATTTCTTCTGACTTTTTCCTTACTGGAACCAAATTAGAAACCCATTCTGAATGTCTAACTTTAAATATGATTTTAGCATCCAACAATTTTTTTACTTCACTTTGAGTCAAAGTTTCCATCTTAGGATGCATGTTCCTCAAAGGCTGTTGGTAAGGCTTGATTCCATCTTTAATTGGGATAACATGTTGTATGATCTTTGTGTCATAATTTTTAAGCTCTTCATAGGTCCAAGCAAACACATCTTTGTACTGTTTGAAAATACTGATGAACTTACTTCTTTCGTCCGGAGAACAACACTTTCCCAAATTTACATATCTGGGTTCAGCTTCGGTCCCCAAATTTATCAACTCGAAATGTAAGGATGAGCTATGAGTCTTGACATTCATCGACTTTCTAAATTTTTTATCTAAATCAAACATTCATTCCAAGGTCCTGGCTCCCTTAGGAATAAAGTTCCCGAATTTTAATTATGCTTAATGTTCTTCATCATCTATTATTGCTCCTTTGAAAGTATCGTCATTCATCAAACATTCCAAAATTTGTTGATCATTGTCAAAAACCCATAGATTTGTGATCATATCTGGAACAGAAGGCCTGAAAAGTAATTCAATAAGAATCTATTATTTGAAGGTACTAGCCTTGCAGCTGAGATAGCTAGTAAATCAACTACTACATTCTTTAATCTAGGAATGGACACAATATTGAATGTATGAAAATTTATAAGCAAATCCCAAAATTCATTTTCGTAAGCTTTCAAATGTGGTGAAATACAGTGTATCTTATTTCAAATTTTCTTAACAACAATTTTAGAATCTCCATATACTTTCATATTTTTTACTTTCAGTTCTATTGCTTTTTTAAGTCCCTGAACTAGTGCTTTGTACTCGACTGTGTTATTTGTGCATTCGAATTCTAATCTACAAGAAATAAAATGTTTATTTTTTCTTAGATCAATCAGGACACAGCCAGCCCCTGATCCTTCCAATGTTTTAGAACCATCAAAATAAAGAGTCCAAAAACTATCTACCTCTACTGAATTTGAATTACAGACTACATCTGAAACTAGATCTACTATATTACAGTCAATCTCATAAGCCCGTGAAAATCGAAGGAGATCGGGCTAGGTATCAGGTATACTACTAGATTCTTCAGCTTGTTAATTTCCCGGTTCCAATACAATGAAATAATTTCTGAACACAGAGTTTACTGGTTCATTTTTTCCCTCAAACTGAGTGACATTGTATTTCATTTGAGGCTCTCTTAATACTTTTATCTGGTTGGGACTTCCCTTATGAGGCAACCATAGATGTGACCAATCAAATGCAAAGTATCCATCTATCCTTGCCGACCAGTCTCAACTCAAAACCAATCCATAAGCATCTGCTATGTCTGCTACTACAATGTCAATGTACTTCATACCCTCTCATTTGCGAATAAGCGAATCAAAACATCTTCCATTTCTCCTATTACTTTTACAGTTGTCCTGTCTAATTGAATAACTTTCCAAGTAGATGGTTTAGGTTGAACATTGATTTTCTTGCAGAATGAAAGTGGCATAACATTGATTGATGCTCCTAAGTCCACTAAACAATTGTGCACATTATAGTTGAAAATATCAAAAGTTAGGAGAAATGTTTGGGTTTTATACTTAGACTTCCGTCCCACACTTTCCTCACCAATTTCTTCCCCAAGTTGGTTATCAGTGGGAGGCTCCTCTTCTGGTATCTCAAGTGCTTTTAAAAGTTTCTCTTTTTGCTGAGGTAAATTACACATTTCAAATAACAATATATTTTCTTTAGCTTTTTTAATGTCTTCCACAATATCATACCCCATCTCAGGTTCTTTGAGATTATTCTTGACATTATCAATCTTATCTTCAATAGGCTTAAGAGGTGTGTTGATTTTCTTCAGATCTTGATTTGAAATGGTAAAATCAGGTAGTTTAACAATTGCAGTGTTCTTCTGTATCTTCTTCATGTTTTCTTGAAGTTTCTTAATCTTAGGAAGTATTGACTTATATTCTTTTAACAAACTCTGACTTCTTGTTGTCACATTGGTTTCTGGTGTTTCCTCCTGTTTCAGAAAATCTTCTTCTTCTTTATCAAACATGGAGACACAGTCCCATAAAACTAAAGTATCTTCCTCTTGTTTTTCTGTAGATTAATTATCCTTTTCTTCCTCCTTACTAGTTTCTGTCAGTTTGGAATCTAATAATTGATTCATTACTTATAATGTCATAGAATTAATCCATTATGGGCAATTATTCTCAGAATGAGGTTGTTGATGAAAGGTACAAAAATTATCCATGCCTACATCAATTAAATTCATTGCTGCAGGACTGTGTGGAGGAGGTTTAGGCTGACTGTTGTCTTTTTTTTATAATAAGGCTTATATGATTTGTGAGCCTCCTTTTCCTTCTCTAAATCTATCACTCTGTTGGATAAATTTTGCATCATCTTCACCATCCCTTCAAAATATTGTGACCGCTCATCCTTAGGCTTAGTCAGTAATAACGGTTTCTTGCTTCCAAAAGTCTTTTCTTCTGATTGCATAGGGTAATTTTCTATACTCTCCATCTCAGCCTCCACCTTCTCAGCTTCTTCGTAGGTTTCTGCTAATGTGGGTCTCACTGATCTCTTGGTAAACATGGCTAGATTAGGCCCAAGGGCTGAGGTATAGTATTATATTAGAGCATTTTTAGATGGCTTATCAGTAGCAGTAAAATTGTTTAAGTAAGTAGCAAATCGTTGAGTGAAATTATGCACTCTTTCTTTCCTTTCTTTCTTTAGAGCACATAACCCTTTCATTAAAGCTGCATGAGTTTTCTAGACTGCATATTTACTCCTAAACATTCTCTCAAATGTTTTCTAGTCCGTGATTGAATTTGTAGGAAGTGAAAAATACCATGAGGCTGCTTTTCCTTTCAGGGTGTGAGGAAATAATCTACACACCACATATTCATGCTCTCTAGCTCATAATCCTTCTACAGCCAAATAAAAACTCTATAAATGATCATCTACCAAAATTCCTTCACTTGGTTCAAACTTAGGTAACATCTTGTCGAAATCTTGAGTCAAATCATGCAAGGGAGGTGTCAAATTTAAAGGAAACCTAGCCCTCCAAGAAGGCTTTAGAGGTGGTTGGTTTGCATTTAAATTAGCCATGATTCTGAGTGGAGAATGAGGTTGTGACTGAACAAGAGTCTGGAAAGGTGAACAATAAGGTTAACCTGGATCCAATTGATTCAAAGTTTGGTCAACTTCTTGTAAGACTGCTTCTACCAATTCTTCAAGATCTTCTACCAACACTAATTCTTCTAATTGAGGGCGATATTTCTTCTGATACTCTCTTCTAGGTAGGACAGAAATGATAGGTAATCCTCTAATATTTTTTACAAATTCCCTAGTAATTCTTCTTAAATCATCAACCACTTCGTTATCGATAGCATACAAATACCCTTTCTCTTTGTATTTAGGAGTGGGTTTGTGAAGCAAAAAACTTTCAGAACTATCATCGGTGGAGTGATTTCGAGGAAGGAGGAAGCGGGCTTCCTCAGCTAGCCATGCAATGGTGGCCCTCCTTCTAGCACCAAAAACTGTTGAGGCCTAGAAAATCACAGGTAACAACAGTTAGGGATTTTCCCCAATAAACGTTCCCAATTATCCCATTACTATTTGGTATGGGGAATCCATCCAGTTTACGGTCCAGCTACCGTAGGTCAAGTAACAATTAAAATGTTTTACCGGTTACGACCTGGTCCACCATGTAAATTTTTAGTTTTTTATGTTTAAGGTATGATGTGAAAGTGCCTAACTAAAAATGCATACGATAGAGATAACGAGGAGGGTCACAATGTGATGCGCAGGTTCTTACCTCTCATCTTACCTCTCTCGCATCTAAATCACAAACAGCAAGAAACTAACTAAGACTTATTAACCTATCCCTAGGGAGAAAAACTATCATTAATGGTGAGTAATGTATTTCAATGCATGCATTAGGAAAGATCACAGATAGCTGTTAAATGTTTCAGAACACATGAACATCAAAAGAAATATAAACAACAAGATAGCTTATTGTTAATTACAACCTTCATTACTCAAAGTGGAAATCTCACAGAATAAACCAAAGTAAATTCATAACATGAAAGTAAATTCAATGAATTAGAATGATCTCACAGTTAATGGAAATAAGCTGAAAGAGAAATAGTTCACATTCAACTGGTCCATAGCAAAACATTTGAAACATTCCACAAAACATTCTCCAGCAGAAACATGTAACTCTTTATTGTAAAAGGAAATAGTTCTTTTTACAATACACTCTCAAAAAATGGTCTAGGAAAAAGGTCCCTTCTACATATAAACTCTCCTATATTTATACAAAAACAAAAACCCTTGGGCTTCCCCTCAATGACTTTTGATCTTCCCCAACCTTTCATTTCCAAAATTTTGTCTCATAGCATGTGCACATATTAATACAATATATTACAATTTAAATCAAAAATTTTAGAACACTTTATGAAGAGGGGCTAGCTTGGTCATTGATGAACTTATTCCATGCATGGGCCTCTACTTCTATGCCTTCAAATCCGAAAGGATCAAGAAATCAGATATTAATATCATATTTAGCATCCTAGTTCTTTACCTGTTCTATCCTTGCGGGACTTAGGCGCAGCTGATCTTCTAGTAGATGTATACTTACAACTACATGTGCCACTGCATTCTTTAAAATCCGTTCATCTAGGTCCTTGACCTATTGGATCTCTTGCTCGTCTTCCTGATATATGTTATGTAGATGTTCCATAAATAATTCATGTTCTGGTATCGCATCCAATCTTTTCTCTACATAAATATGGCATCTATTTTATGTAGCAAGCACTCTCCTGCAGTATTCGGCACATTCTCCCTTTGTTTTCTTCACAGTTTTCTTGAATTCTTCTACCACATTAATTGCAAATTCCAATAAATCATAATCCTATTTTAAACTCTGTTGATCGCTAATTGGTAACTCCGCAGGATATTCCTTATTTGTTTCTATCCATACCATTCGTCCCGTTAGAATCTCCAAAATATCTTGAGATCTGTCCAAAAAATATGAAGTAGTGTCCAAAATTTCCTCTAATCTCGTGTCTATTTGTAAAATTTTACACCTTTATTCCTCAATGCATATCTGTAATTGGTGGATCTTCCTTCTTTGAGTTAGAACATGTTCTTTCAAAGGCTGGAAGTTTGTCTTCTATTCCATAGCATCTTTCAGTGATGTTGTCAATGAAGTATTATGTTCTTCTTTAAGTTGAGGGGCCAAGCTTTGCTGTAATTTGAAAAGGGCCTACCCATAACTATTGAACTTAGTGTGCTTTCCCTTTTCATCATGTGGATGATCCCACTTAAGAACCATATCTCCTACTTCAAATTCTTTGTTCCCAGTTTTATGCTTATCAAACCAATGCTTCACTATTTCCTGTTGATGATTAAATATTCCTTTGGATTTGGACCTAGACCCTTCTGACTTCAAAAGATTATAGATTCTAATCTATAGGATTTCATTATTGGTACCTATAGATTCCTGAGCTATTATGGAAGATGGTAACAGAATGTTGGGAGGAATGATATCTTCTTTTCCATAAACAAGAGTGTGTGGTGACACACCTAAGGAATTCTTGGGTGTAACTCTATCAGCCCAGGGAGAATTAGGTAATGCTAAATGCCAACTTCTATGATTTACTATTACGCTTTCGTTAGAATCCTAATCATATTTTTGTTTGTGGATTTTGCCAAACCATTTCCTTGTGGGTAATAGTTTGCAGAATAATGCAGCTTGATTCCTCTTTCATTATCAAATGCAGTTAATATAATAGAATAAAAGTAAGTAGCATTATCAAAAACCAAGGAAATTGGAACCCCAAACCTAGTCATAATGTGATTTTGTAAGAAATCCATGACTACATCTTCATTTACTTTTTGTAATGGAATAGCCTCGACCCATCTGGTGAAGTAATCAGTTGCTGTCAAAATATACTTGTGCTGCAAGGAATAATTTGGGTTTATTTCTCCAATAATATTGATTCCTCATTGTTCGAATGGTTTTGTATCATTATTGGTTTTAAATTCCCTGCTGCCTTAGCTTGTCTTCCAACACCTCTTTGACAAGCATCACATTTTCTAACATGAGCATGAGCATCCTTAAATAGTGTAGGCCAGTAATATCCAGCTCGAAGAATCTTATGTGCTGTTGTATCTCCAAAAAAATGACCTCCAGTAGGCCCATCATGCAATTCTGTTATGACCTTCTTTGCATATTCTTGTTCTAAGCACATGAGAAAAACTCCATCGTAGTTCTTTCTGAACAGTACTCCATTAATTATCTGATATGAACCTGATTTCAGGCGTAATTCTCTTCATTGTTTGGAACTCCAATGCTCTGGAAAATATCCTTCTTGAAGGTAATGGACTAGGTCCCAGTACCAAAAATATGGAGATGTAAACAAAGGACATACATCCACCATATGTAACTCAGCTTCATTATCCCAGTTGTTTTCCTCATTATTTTGACCTTCAGTCATTAGTTTACACAATCCTTGTCCTTTTACTATGGATGCTGGTTTGAACTCAAGATCATATTCTTGTAAGGCAGTCACCCAGTTGCCTCTTCTTTCTCCTAATTCCTTTTGTACAAAAAGAGATCGTACAGTTGGGTGTGGAACTATTACTTTGGTGCGATTCTTAAGTATATATGGCCCGAATTGTTATACCGCTTTAAAAACTGCATAAGCTTGTTTTTCAACTGTTGGATAATTAAATTCAGCTCCCTGCAGACCAGTGCTCATAAATGATATGGGCTACTCATATCCCCCATCTTCCTTCTGTGTAAGCACAACTGCCAATGAATCATCGGACGCAAAAGTGTACAGAATAAAATCCTTTTCGAAATTTGGAATTTTGAGTGATGGTGCATGAGCTACATATATTTTTATCTTATTGAATGCATTCTTCTCCATATTATTCCATTTGAATTGTACACTCTGTTTAACCATTTGCTGCAAAGGTTTGACAATTTGAGCAAAATCTGGTACAAACCTTCGCACAAAATTGATTGTCCCCATAATTGATTGCATGCCCTTTTTATTATGGGGTAAAGAGATTTGTTCTATGGCTTTAATATTTTCTAGGTATATGGAGATCCCTTTCTTAGAAACAACATGCCCCAATAGCTTTCTTTATGTGACTACAAACACGCATTTCTTAGGATTTAGTGAAATACCATATTTTCGACAACGCTCGAAAATTTGTTTCAGATGAAATGCATGTTCCTCTCTCTTTTTCTAAAATATCATGACATCATATAGATAAACCACAACACTACGACCAATCAGACCGTGGAAATCTATATCCATGGCCCTCTGAAAAGTAGCTCCAGCATTAATAATTCCAAAGGGAATTCTCCTATACGCAAAAGTTCCCCACTTGGTTCTGAATGTGGTTTTAAGCCTGTCTTCCTTAGCTACTAATACTTGATTATCACCAGAGAATCCATCTAATAATGAAAACAATTTAGAACCTGAAACCATCTGTAATATTTGTTCCATGGGTGGGACCGGATAATTATCTTTGTTGGATGCACAATTAAGATTTCTAAAATCTACGCAGAGCCTGATTTCTCCTGACTTTTTCCTTACTGGCACCAAATTAGAAACCCATTCTGAATGTCTGAATTTAAATATGATTTTAGCATCCAACAAGTTTTTTACTTCACTTTGAATCAAAGGTTCCATCTTAGGATGCATGTTCCTCAAAGGTTGTTGGTAAGGCTCGATTCCATCTTTAATTGGGATAACATTTTGTATGATCTTTGTGTCATAAGTTTTAGGCTCTTCATAGGTCCAAGCAAACACATATTTGTACTATTTGAAAAGACTGATGAACTTAATTCTTTCATTCGGAGAAAAACACTTCCCCAAATTTACATATTTGGGTTCAGCTTCGGTCCCTAAATTTATCAGCTCGAACTGTAAGGACGAGCTATGAGTCTTGAAATTCACTAGCTTTCTGAATTTGTTATCTAAATCAAACATTAGTTCCAAGGTCCTAACTCCCTTTGGAATAAAGTTCCTGAATTTTAATTCTACTTGATGTTCTTCATCATCTATTATTGCTCCTTTGAAAGTATCGTCATTCATCAAACATTCCAAAATTTGTTGATCATTGTCAAAAACCCATAGATTTGTGATCATATCTGGAACAGAAGGCCTAAAAAGTAATTCAATAGAGCATTTATTATTTGAAAGTACTAGCCTTGTAGCTGAGGTAGCTAGGAAATCAGCTATTGCATTCTTTAATCTAGGAATGGACACAATATTGAATGTATGAAAATTTATAAGCAAATCCCAAACTTCATTTTCGTAAGCTTCCAAATGTGGTGAAATACAGTGTATCTTATTTCAAATTTGCTTAACAACAATTTCAGAATCTCCGTATACTTTCATATTTTTTACTTTCAGTTCTATTGCTTTTTTAAGTCCCTGAACTAGTGCTTCGTACTTGGCTGTGTTATTTGTGCATTCGAATTATAATCTACAAGAATGAAAATGTTTATTTTTTCTTAGATCAATTAGGACACAGCTAGCCCTTGATCCTTCCAATGTTTTAGAACCATCAAATATAGAGTCCAAAAACTATCTACCTCTATTGAATTTGAATTAAAGAATACATCTGAAACTAGATCTACTATATTACAGTCAATCTCATTAGCCCGTGAAAATCGAAGGAGATCAGGATGGGTATCAGGTATACTGCTAGCTTCTTCAGCTTGGTAATTTCCAGGTTCCAATTCAAAGAAATAATTTCCCAACACAGAGTTTACTGGTTCATTTTTCCCTCTAACTGAGCGAAATTGTATTTCATTTAAGGCTCTCTTAATACTTTTATCTGGTTGGGACTTCCCTTATGAGGCAACCACAGATGTGACCAATCAGATGCACAGTATCCGTCTAGCCTTGCCAACTAGTCTTGACTCAAAACCAATCCATAATCATTTGGTATGTTCGCTACTACAATGTAAATGTACTGGCATACCCTCTCATTGGTGGATAAGCGAATCAAAACATCTTCCATTTCTCCTATTACTTTTACAACTGTCATGTCTAATTGAATAACTTGCGAAGTAGATGGTTTAGGTTGACCATTGATTTTCTTGCAGACTGAAAGTGGCGTAACATTGACTGATGCTCCCGAGTCCACTAAACAATTGTGCACATTATAGTTGAAAATCTCAAAAGTTAGGAGAAATGTTGGGGTTTTATAATTAGACTTCCCTCCCACACTTTCCTCACCAATTTCTTCCCCAGGTTGGTAATCAATGGGAGGCTCCTCTTCTGGTATCTCAAGTGCTTTTAAAAGTTTCTCTTTTTGCTGAGTTAAATTACACATTTCAAATAATGAGATATTTGCTTTAGCTTTTTTAATGTCTTCCACAATATCATACCCCATCTCAGGTTCTTTGAGATTCTTCTTGACATTATCAATCTTATCTTCAATAGGCTTAAGAGGTGTGTTGATTTTCTTCGGATCTTGATTTGAAATGCTAAAATCAAGTACTTTAACAGTTGTAGTGTTCTTTTGTATCTTCTTCATGTTTTCTTGAAGTTTCTTAATCTTAGGAAGTATTGAATTATCTTCTTTTCACAAACTCTGACTTCCTGTTGTCACATTGGTTTCTGGTGTTTACTCCTATTTCAGAAAATCTTCTTCTTCTTTATCAAACATAGAGACACAGTCCCATAAAACTAAAGTATATTCCTCTTGTTTTTCTGTAGATTGATTATCCTTTTCTTCCTCCTTACCAGTTTCTGTCAGTTTGGAATCCAATAATTGATTCATTACTAATGCCATAGAATTAATCCATTGTGGGAAATTCTTCTCCGAATGAGGCTGTTGATGAAAGGTACAAAAATTATCCATGCCTACATCAGTTAAATTCATTGCTGTAGGACTGTGTAGAGGAGGTTTAGGTTGACTATTGTCTTCCTTTTTTTTTATAATAAGGCTTATATGATTTGTGAGCCTCCTTTTCCTTCTCTAAATCTATCACTCTATTGGATAACTTTTACATAATCTTCACCATCCCTTCGAAATCCTGTGACCGCTAATCCTTAGGCTTAGTCAATAAAAAAGGTTTCTTGCTTCCAAAAGTCTTTTCTTCCGACTGCACAGGGTAATTTTCTATACTCTCCATCTCAGCCTCCACCTTCTCAGCTTCTTCGTAGGTTTCTGCTAATGTGGGTCTCACTGATCTCTTGGAAAACATGGGTAGATCAGGCCCAAGGGCTGAGGTATAGTATTCTATTATAGAATTTTTAGAAGGCTTATCAGCTGCAGTAAAATTGTTTAAGTAAGTAGAAAATCTTTGACTGAAATTATGCACTCTTTCTTTCCTTTCTTTATTTAGAGCACATAACCCTTTCATTAAAGTTGCATGAGTTTTCTGGACTGCATATTTACTCCTAAACATTCTCTCAAATGTGTTCCAGTCCGTGATTGAATTTGTAGGAAGTGAAAAATACCATGAGGCTACTTTTCCTTTCAGGGTGTGGGGAAATAATCTACACACCACATCTTCATGCTCTCCAGCTCGTAATCCTTCTATGGCCAAATAAAAACTCTGTAAATTATCATCTACCAAAATTCCTTCACTTGGTTCAAACTTAGGTAACATCTTGTCAAAAGCTTGAGGCAAATCATGAAAGGGAGGTGTCAAATTTAAAGGCGACCTAGACCTCCAAGCAGGCTTTGGAGGTAGTTGGTTTGCATTTACATTAGCCATGATTCTGAGTGGAGAATGAGGTTGTGACTGAACAAGATTCTGGAAAGGTGAACAATAAGGTGAACCTAGATCCAATTGATTCAAAGGTTGGTCAAATTCTTGTAAGGATGCTTCTACTAGTTCTTCAAGATCTTCTACCAACACTGAGTCTTCTAATTGAGGGTGATATTTCTTATGATACTCTCTTCTAGGCAGGATAGAAATGATAGGTAATCCTCTAATCGTTTTCGCATATGCCCTGGTGATTCTTCTTAATTCATCAACCACTTCGTTATCGACAGGATACAGATACCCTTTCTCTTTATCTTCAGGAGTGGGTTTGTGAATCAAACAACTTTCAGAACTGTCATAGGTCAAGTGATTTTGAGGAAGCAGGCTTCCTCAGCTAGCCATGCACTAGTGGCCCTCCTTCTAGCACCAAAACCTATTGATACCTAGAAAATTGTAGGTAACAAGAGTTAGGGATTTTCCCCAATAAATGTTCCCAATTAGCCCATTACTATTTGGTATAGGGAATCCGTCCAGTTTACGATTCAGATACCATAGGTCAAGTAACAATTAAAATATTTTACCGGTTATGGCCAATTCCACCGTGTATATTTTTAGTTTTTTATGTTTAAGGTATGATGTGCAAGTGCCTAACTAAAAATGCATACAATAGAGATAATGAGGAGGGTCACAATGTGATGTGTGGTTTCTTACTGTAGTGAGAATTTCTCCTCACTAAAGGGGTAAGAATGGCTCCCTTGTGCCTACAGGGCACAAGGGTAGGTTCATACCCTTTGAAAACAGTAAAAAATGGAATGTAAAAATGACATAAACAGAGCTGCAAAATGAAACTAAGCTAACCTATGCAAAACTAAGTAAATGGCAGCTACTATGAACTAAATCTACAAGCAAATAATAGAAAGAAAGATGGATATGCAGCCCTTGTGAACCCCTCTGCACATAGTGTGTTAGGGTTCTACCTCCAAAACCTGCAAAACAAACCTAAGCTACTAAACCTACAAACAATGTCAATGAAAACCTACAAATAGATATTAGGGTTAGAAAGTGAAAACAAATAAAACAAGCATAAACAGAGATTATACCTCACTTGGGTGGAAATGGGCCACCATGCCCTAGCTCATGGGAGAACCTCTCTCTTGGTTGGGAAGCAATGGCTTGGAGAAATGGGAATGGAGGAGAGGGAGAGTGGGTGGCTTGAGAGCAAGAGGTCTCAAAGCAACCACGGGTAGCATAACAATAGGCAAGTGAGGAGTGTTTTGAGAGTGACCCCCCACCCTTCTTTTATAGTTTTTCCAAGGGATTTTAGGGTTTTAATCCCTTGGTCAAGGATTTAGCCCCTTTTTTGGGCCTTTAGCCCCTTCCACCCTAACTGTCAAAACCCCAAAAATTTCGGAAAAATTTAAAATTTTAAAATAGCATATAATCTTATTAAATGCAGTCATTAACTGTTTGATTAGTTTATGTGACTAGAATTGTAACTGAATGATCTTTTATTATACCTAACTTTAAAGATGAGTTTCATGTCAATTACTGATTGTTTTCTGTTTGTAACCACAAGGTGGGTTTGTCATGAAGGACTGGGCTTACTTAGCTTCTGAGCTAACGCAACAGTCTTTCTTCTCTTACAGATATACAGGTAAGATGTACGGGTTGCTGCTAACCAACCTCGGAAGTTTACAATTCATTTTGTTGTATAAATTTATTCTATGCAAGTATAATCATGCTAGACAGATTTAACAGGCTCTAAAGGTAAATATTTTATTAAGTTTCTCTTTTGAGATCTAAAGTTCGAGAATTGAATTCTACTTATAAAAATTGCAGTTAAATTCTCTTATCCAGAAATTATGGTTTAACAGATCCATTTAATACGAAACTATTAAATTTCCATACTAGATTTAAGTGTATCAATGCAATAATTATCGCTTTACTAACTGCTAGCATGGTAAAAAGTTACGATATCAAAGTTTAAATTCTATGATCTAGAGTTTTTGCAGCAAGGTCATGTTTAGATTGCAATATGATCAGATTTGCATCTGGAGATGTAAATGCTAAGATATCACAAGTATCGACTTATACTTTCTTATTTTAAGCATTTACAAAGTTTACTGTTTGAATACAAGTCTTCTCTTAACATTTAAAGGATTCGCAATGTTTGAAAGGCTACTTCTATTTCCAAGATCGACATTTGGATAATTATCATAAACACCTTTAGAATTAGTCCTAGATTATCATAATTACACTCATTCGTGAGTTTCCAGATTATACTATCAACAAGGATGGTTATAATAATTTACACAAGCTACCTAACATACACTCACTTATACAATCTTTGTAAATCTTTGAGCATGAAAGATAGAAAAAGTCTAATTAATTACCATAAGGAATTCCAAGACTATTAAAAGATTGTTATTATATTAGTAATTTCAAGTGAAATGGACTAGAGTAACCCTACTCAAATTAGTGGATTATGTAAATTGATTTCTACAAGTTTAAGTCATAAAAAATGAGAATGACAAGTCTTTACCTGCAATGCAAAACTGTAGAAATTGGCATTAGAGTTGTAGAATTGTAAACAACTATGCCTATCATTACTCCATTATTTTATAGACTTTAAAGAAATGCTAAGTCTCTTTCCTTCGCTTGAGACTAAGATAAAATAGCAATTAAGTGGGATGTTTTTTTTTTTAAACAACCCCAACTTAACATTATTCCTATGCTCTTATATCTTGTTATAATTAACACCAATTTCTTTATGTCTAAATACTTCAAGAACTTAATCTTGAATGATATTTATAATGCAAAGGTTTAATATTGAAAATGCGTAGTTTTAATATTTATATTGCATAGTCTTAATAGCATTGTTCTAACATTATGGTTGTGAAATATATGGCAGGTAATACTATGGTATAGAGACCATAAGGGATCTCCACGCTATGATTTTGTTTGGAAAAACAATCAATGGCAGACTCGTCGTAGAACATTAGAACTTCAACCCACTGCATGCAATGTATTAAAGTACTTACGTGGTCACTCCTCGACCATGCACTAGTGTTATAAAACCGTTGACTCAACCCTAACTTGTCATTTCTCCTTCGCCTTCGGGCTTGGTCACTCTGCAAACCCTCTTGGTCCATTTTTGTTGTTGCACTGATTGATAGCAGCTTTTATACTGCTTCATCCCTTCGTGCTTGTCTACTGCACTATGTGGGAGTAAGAAGCGTACTGTTGGTGGTTTAATGGTTTACTGTAAACCTAGGGTTTTTCCCTTCGGCACCATTGTCGACCTTGTCACGGCGTGAGTGCATTTCTTCGACGTGATACTGTCACTGCTCCCATTGTGAAAGGTATCCTTCGCTCTGGCTAGCTCATTCTTTTAGGTGATAAAGGAAGGGTTTATGCTTCCTCTGCTCGTGGTTATCAGTCTATTTATGGTGGCTGCACTTCTTTCAAACTCACCGATAAGTTACAGGTCGCACCATCGTTTTTCCATTTAAGAAAATAGTTTAGCCAGAATATGTTAAGGGTTTAATTAAAAAGATGCTCCTTTTTGCAGGTTCGGTCTTCTCCTTGTGGAGTGGGAAACACAATATTTTGGCCATTGAACTTCCCGGTAAGCCTCGTCTCGAACATGGTGTTCCCTCCTTGCTGGTTTTTAGGGCTGTTAGTGGTTTGGCCTTTAGAGACGCGACTCTGAGGTTACCTCAGCTCTGTTCAATCTTTTAAACTGTATGTTAATTAAATTTTTGACAAGATGAACCCTGCACTGTGCATGGGTGTTACGGATTTGGTCGATAATGTAATTATTAGCTTTCTTTTGTGTTAAAAATACTATATAAGCAGTGCTGGGCTATAAGCCTGCCTGCGGATGAGGTTGTGACCTCGACTTCTTGTTTTCTTTTATTATACTCTTGAATAGTTCATGGTTTTCACCCAGAGTTTTGTAATATAATTTATTATAAAGCGTTCCTGTATCTTTGAGTTTGTTCATCGCATACATTTTGAATATATGCTTTGTACAGGAAATAATAAAATATATGGGTTTATAATATCTTGTACTGTGGAATTATAATGCGGCCGTAGGTGAAAATATTGTCTTAACCCTTAGTATTTATTTTACTTGTATAACTGGATTTATAGGGTTCAACCCTAATTTTACAGTTGAGATTAAGTTCAATTTCTTAATCTGCCATCATGAATTAAAATTATAAACTCTGTTGGTAACTGTGAATAAAATAAATGGATTATAACATAATGATTAAGCTCGTTGTTCGAGCAATATACTGGTTCTATTATTACCTTTGCTTTTTAAAATAAACAACTTGGCCTTTAAAAAGAATAACTGAGTTATTATACTATTGATAAACTCTTTATAATGTTACTGTTAGGGTTATGTACTTTGGTTTACTTATTATGTATTAACTTCTTAAATGTTATGTAGGGTTTATACCCTTATACCAATATCATAAGTGTTGATTCTACTTTCTTACATTATTTTTGGTCATGTTATAAATACTGTAATTTATCTTGTTATATAAAGAATTCGGGAGATAAAGTACTCTCCAGCTTATTGTTAAATAGATTTGTTGTTAAGGTTTCTGAACTGGCTTTACAACTTAACTTCTATTTATTAGAAACTCTAAATGCAAAGTGCATACCTTTCACATTATGTAAGCCGGTTGTACTCTTATTATATTTTACTATTGCCTTCAAGTATTGTTTATTTACTTTGTAATACACAAAGTATAAATATTTTATACATAAACCTTACTTATTTATTCATCATGTATAAATAGTATAGGTTTATAATTGAAATAATAAAATATTACTTTAAGTGTTACTTTTATAATGCATGTATTATAGATACATTATTAGTAATACAATAATGAAATTACTTCTTACCAATGTTTCTATGATTATTATTAATGTTGTTATCCAATGTTTGGTTTGGTTTATTTATTTAGTTATAATGCCTGAGTATTTTTACATAATACTCATTCAATATTTAAGTTTATTCTCATATACATATCTATATAAATTCTTGTGTATATAATAACATTCATTTACCATATTTGAAAATAGAATAACAGTTTTGTAATCTATTTAAGCTTAGCTGAAATAAAAGAAGATTCAATAATTAAATAACTGCATTCCTAACCAAAATACAGACTAACACCACTAGGTTTTAACGGTAAAAATCAAACCAGTAAGTAATTTCATCCTACTGTCAATATTGTCTTTTTCAACATTAAGAGGTTAGATTATTTCAAACTGGAAGATAACAATTATAAAATTTAAACAGCAGAATTACTTAGTCTATCTTTTCTTTATTACAGCTAGCATTTACTGGAAACAAAGATATAGTACTAGGAAATAGTTTTTAAAACTATAAGAAAATA
Source organism: Pseudotsuga menziesii (assembly GCA_001517045.1). Taxonomy (NCBI): domain Eukaryota; kingdom Viridiplantae; phylum Streptophyta; class Pinopsida; order Pinales; family Pinaceae; genus Pseudotsuga; species Pseudotsuga menziesii. The sequence continues at coordinate 95,634 of LPNX010943449.1, forward strand.
ACTTATAAATTCGTGAAATACTTGTAGTTACTGAAAGTGACTAAGTAGGAAACTCGGTTCAAAAGGATACTACTTCACAATACCGAGATACTGTGCTGGAGTACGGTCTGGTGATCCCAGATGTGGAAAAACACAGTAACTCTTTAACTCAGCGACATATTTAACTACTAATATTCTGAGATACTCACATTGCTAAACTAACTAACTCTTCAGACATATAATATAAACATAACATGCATCCATTCATACTCATTAAACATAAAGAAATAAGTGACAGAACCTGTTTAAACTATGGACAACAACAACAATGGGAGGTCGTTCCTCCCTACCAACTCCTGGAGAGCGCTCAGACAGTGACTTCTCAGGACCCCCGAGCTTGCTCTGGTCTCCCTGGCTGGAACTAGGTGCAGCAAAGTCAGATACCAGTCATCACACTCAGTATTAACTCAGAACTATCAGTCAATTCTCTCAGCCCAAAAAGCTGTAACGAAATCAAGTTACTGCAGCAATCCTCCTAGAACAAATTCCTTACTGTATTTCCCTCTTCCTCAGTGAATTTCTTGAATAACATTCACTTGAATGAATTCTCTCTCGAAAATATCTGAGCAGCCTCAGTCCCCTTCATTGAGTACTTTTAAAAGATTGCCTAGGTCTTTTTTGGGTTAACTGTCATTTAATGAGCCACCTGCTCTGATTCCACTTTCTTGGGGAATCATGACCCCAAATATAGGGAAGTTGCCACCTTCAACTTAGGAAGTGTTTGAGGATGCTGCCACTTGTCTTTTGCCTTTCCACCTAGTTCCATACACCAGTTTGACCAGTAACCTCTTTTAAACAGCTCTCCCATGCTGTTGTCTCCACAATTTATTTATTAATAATAAAATATTCTGAATTACACTCCATTTCTGTTGACTTTGCTGAGTCATCAATTCCTACTTAGCATTAAATTTTAACATAATGTCTCAGGAATATAATAAAACAATTTACATAATTTTACAAAATTGGGGTATGTGACACTAACTTTAGCCCCTTTCAGGGTTTTAGCCCCTTTTTAAGGGCTTTAGCTCCTAGGGGTCTATTTTGGGCTCTTTTTGGGGGTTTTTAGCCCTTTTCTTCATCCTTGGGCTCTTTTGGAGGTGTGGGGGTCAAATGGAAGGTCATGGAAGGTCTTATGGAGTGAAATGAGTGTTGTGGGATGGTTTCCTTGGGTGGTGTAGGCCATTGAGAGATGTGTGGGGTATTTTTGGTTTAACAGATTGCCCCCTGATGTGCAAGGGCAAGAGCTCAATGTATGGCCGACGGAAATCATAGGATTTGCTGTCGAGAGGTGGTGATTTCGGGCCTGGGGCATGGTGGCTTTTGGTTTTTGTATTAATTTAATTCCCATCAATGGGTGAGATACAATAAATGTGTGACATGTATATGGATGAGGCGGGCATTCCCATGCTCGTGACAATGTCAAAAGAATCATTTGATCTATGCTCTAAAATACAAGAGTCGATCATATACAACTAATGTTACAATGATGGTTGCCTCTTATGTGAGGTTGAATACAATATTGATCTAGTACATTGGACCCATGGCATTCTCATGGAATGCTACATCTTCAGGACTGATGGTCTGCTGGATCTGGAATGGTACATAGCTGTATGGACTCACTGATTGAGAGTCAGAGTCTCTGTGGTACAAGTATGCTGCATTAATCATAAAGGTATACCGAAGCACTGCTGGGGCTTCTGATTACTGTCTCCAACGCAACCCGAAAATCACATGGGACATAACCTGTTTAGGTCCCTTGAGTGGACTAACCAATGTGCTAGAGTCAGGTGACATCTGGGGTCTTCGACCAAGTACTGTTTGGAACAAACCCTGTATGATTCTCAACAGTGCGATGATGGAGTTGAAGTCGAGCACGTGAGAAACAACCATCCCGAGAGGCACTAAGGAATCCTCTCAAGTGGTCCAAGGAACTCATCAATGATGTCAATGAAACCAAGGTATAGGGACCTCTGGGTCTATGCTCTGGAATATTTTTGTTGGCGTCGACATAGGGAGACCTGCCCCTAGTCAAGGCAATGATGTTTCCTTGGCCAGGAGCGCGAGGGATAACTGAAAGATGTGAAGCAATCTGTGGACTGACTCACTAAATTGGGGGGGGGAGGGGAGGGAAGGGAAGGAATTGAACAGGGGAAGGGGGGGAGTGGGAGACTCGAACTTCCTTTGTTCAGAGTATGACAGCAGGGCGGACCAGGCAGCGAATGAAACTTAACTCATGGGAATGGGATCATAGCTGTAATACTGGGAATGTAGCTGCAGATGGGAAATACTTGGAGGAGGTGGACACTTTTGATGCTGATGGGATCCAAGGAAGACACATGGCAGAGTACTCTGAACAAAGGAGACCCAATGTGGGGATGCTGCCAAACTGTTTTATGTGGGGTGGTGTGATCTCGTGGATTTTTGGCAAGCCCGAGAAGGTAAGTGCTCGATGGTGCTTTCAATTTTAGAGAGTCTGAAATCATGAAGAAGACTCCAGTGGGGGCTATTTTTTGTTGGTAGTCTCCTGTGCCTAAAAAAGGATCAAATTATACATAGGAGAGCTCACCCATCCTAGAGGGGATGAGAGACTTCTTTACCGTTGGTAGTCTAATTAGGCTAGAAAAGGTTAAACCTATACTGACTAGACGGTCATTCAAATACTTTTACGAGCATGAACAAAACCAAGTTTGCTCGATGATATTTTCTTGATGAAACGGATGGAAAAGAGCTTAATGACAACCGGTGGTGATTTTTTTCGTCAAGTGCGGCCCCTCTGCTCGAGAAAGCACAAAAGTATGCAGAGGGGAACAGTCTTGGCTGGAATGTGCCAAGGAGGCCCTTTTCATGAGGTGGTCTACATGGTTTGTAAAAGGAGGTAAATGAGACGATGTAGATGCCCTTTCCTATACATTAGTGAGTGGGAAAGGAAGCAGCTGCGCTCGATGATCTTTTCATTGTTTTAAGGAGTTAGAAAAGAGCTTAAACGAAACTCCAATGTGGTCAACCGAATACGGTGGCATGAGAGGTGCCCCATGTCGAGATGGTGGACAGAGGTCCAAAGGTCATCCGCATAGTATGGATGGAGTAGAAGGCTCTCAAACATACCAATACATGCGTGAGATAGATCGCAACAGAGGCCCGCGAGACGATGCTGCAAAGGCACGCCAACCAAGGTGGCTCTCGGACAAAGGTTAGGAGAGTGTGTGTGTGTGTTGTGGTGGATGAACTTGACTACATGCGATGTGAATACAAGTCTAAAGGAATTTATATGCCAAATACATGTAAGAAACAGAAATCATTTTGTGGACAGTGGTCCAGAAGTCCGCGTAAGGTGCGGTGAATGGAAAAGACAACTATGTATTAAAAATGAAAAAATAAAAGCTAAAATTACATTCCTTAACAGGCGATGGCCCAAGGAGACTTTTATGTCAAATACATGGAATAAAAACAAAGGGTTTTATGGACGATGGTCCAGATGTCCATGTAAGGTGCAGTGAAAAAGACAATTATAAATACAAAAATAAAAGTATGGTACAATCCGTAATGGGCGATGGCTCAAAAATTCGCATGAGTTGCAGTCAGGAAGTGTGATGTAAGTACAGGTCCGTAGACACTCGCATCATTATGTCATGGCTTGTAAATCAAGGTGACTTGTGGGAAATGGTCCCAAAATTGAATTATTAAACATGAGATGATGGTCTCATAAGGAGATAGAAATTTGGGCCCGGAGGTGTGAGAGGTGTCTCGAATAGGTTCTGGGTGACTTTGAAGTAGCAGCTAATGGTGCTGCCCCTAAGTTGTGGTAAAAAATGTTGAAAAAACAAGAAATGAAAATGAAGCGACTCATTGATGATGTTAAGCATGAAATCTATTAAGGTAAATCCCATTGTAGGGGTTCTCCAAGATTTTTCCATCAGAGTCAATAAGGGTGTATGTCCCCTTACCGAGACGAAGGTCATTGGCAAGGCGAGGTGATGGAATCTAGTCCTTTATGGGAAGAACTGATTCCATACTATGGTTTAAAGGGAATGGGGTAAAACCAGAGGTGGTCTTACATATTTCTTTGTCATTGCGTAAGTGGTGTCATGATAGATCAGGTGGATCTTCCACAAGTGATGAGACGGAAAGGCGACTGGTGCTAGAGATCATGTAACTGGTATTGGTTGTGGTTTTTGTGGCCTTTCCCCTAGTATCTATTGGAGGAAGAGGGGCAGTCCTGCAGACAAGAGGAGTCTTTGATGGACCTGGAGGTAGGTGCGACATCATCTCAATTGGATGGACATGAGTCAACACATCCTGGGGCCTCAGAGGTAGGGTAGGTGGTTTAAGGTACCACACAGGATCTCCCAGTGTGAAATCCTGTAGATTACAGGTCTCCAAGATAGACTTACTCACGATATCGGATGGTAGGAAAAGGAAAGGGAAAGGTAAAAGGAAAAGGAAAATGTTGATTGGGAATGAAACCCACTGTTTCCCTGGTAACTGAGGTTACGGATGTGGCTGGGGAAACAATGGAAGAGACAGGTCTGATGGACCATCGGTGATGGTGGAGACAAGAGGGTCTATAGAACTGGACATCATGTAAATGGACATGGTGTTCGAAGAAGGTGGTGGTGGGTGGACTTCTTTGATTAAGGTGATTTCAGACTCAAGGGAATGTTGACGGAGGTTAGCGAGAGCCATTTGAAATTCAGGAAAGTCTTGGCAATGGTGAGAATAATGGCCATACAAGTCGCAAAGGGCACAAGCATGGTTTGTCCTCAATTCCTTGTTCTTTACTACTGGCACGGTTGGGAGTTCAACCATGGAGATGTTTTCATTCGTATCCATGGAATCCAGATGCGCACGGATCACTGGGATTTCAGGGCAATTCTGAGTTGGATGGCCCTATTGTTTGCAGATGGCACAAGGTGGGATTGTTCATGGTTCTACGGTGGCTTTGGTGTTCTTTCCCCTCACCCTTTTGGGTTGGGGTGGTGCAGGTGCAGGTGTGGTAGTTGGCTTATGCGAACTGGGTGGGGGGTGAGACTCAACCACAATAGGTTGCATCGATATTAACACAACCTGGGGTATTGCTGGTTAAGCTGTGGATCTAAGTACCACACCAAGATCCCCAATGTAAGGTTGGGTAGGCTTAAGGTGGCCATGACCAGCTTGTTCATGACACCAAGTGGAGGAAAGAGGAAGGGAATTGTATGGACTGGAGATGAGCCCACATAACTCCCAGCTGGTTGCATGTGGGGGTGAGGTTATGGTTGTAGCTTCACGTAGTGGTGTTGTTGTGGGTGATGTTGCGGCTATTGTTGGAATTGCAGCTGTGGACAATGTTGTGATTGTGGTTGGGGCTGCGGCTGCGGTTGCTGTTTGGGTGCAGCGGTGCTTGATGAGACCATGCACAAGTCCGCAGTTTGCTTTTGTGTCAGTGGTGGTGACACCAATGGGAAAGGAGCCGTCATGGTGGGATCGGTAAACAACCCAGGGCCCACATTTAATGGTGGGGAGGCTAGTGTATTTTCAACCACAATGTTGGTTGCAGGGATGATGTTAGCATGTGTGGTTTCCCCTTGCAGCTCAATGGTGGTGATGGTAGGGATAACGTTGGCAAGCGCTGTAAACCCTTGCGGATCATGGTAGGTGAGCTAGTCAACTATCACAATATTCCCTTCATGGGGGAACATCATGAGGTGGAAGATAGTTGACATGATGGCTCGCATGGCGTACATGTAACTCCTCCCAAGGAGGAGGTTGTAATCCAATTGAGTGTTGACGAACTCGATGTCAATCATGACTATCTTCCTGAATAACGTGATGGGGACATGGGGGAGGATTCCTTGGGATTTAGTGGGGTGTCCATCATAATCCCACAGAGTCATGGAGGATAGTTGCAGAATCGATGATCCAAGATTGTACCAAACCAAGGTAGACATGACGCACGTCGATGCCCCCTCATCCACTATGCATCGGTGCACAACCAAGTTCTGGATGGATACCAGGATTCGGAAGGCGATAGTGGAGGGCATGCATGACTCTCTGTTCTCTGTGTAAAATGTGATTATCTTGGAATCGGAGGGGTCTACTACCCCTAGAGCGGCTAGTAAGGCTTTCCGCTGTGTTGGAAATTTTTTAAGCACCTCAAGAGCGGACATGGCAGTAGGTGTTTGGGATAAATCGTCCATAATGTTATAGCTGACTGCAGCTCTAGCTGTGGCATTATTGGCAATTTTGCGTATGGGGGGGGTGCAGGAACAGGGGTAACTAGAGAGGTAAGTTGGTTTTCTTAGATGTGGATGCTGATGATGAGTCAACAGGTTCGGTGGTGGTACCGTACTAATTTCGTCTAGTCTGTAAGTTGACCTCTTCAGTGGTCATGGTCATCAAGTGGTGAACACCTATTTTGGCTGTGGGAGGTGCCCCCAGAGCGTTGGGATTGTCTTGGGGAGGGGAAGCAGTTGCTACCAATCCTTGGACTGGTAGTGGGTTTTGAAGCACCATGGGAGGAGGTCCTTGTGATGCCTGGTTGGGTTGGGCTTGAGTGGGGACATTGATGGCCTGTTGGGCCTCATTTTGAATTGCCTGCTTAGTGCCAGCCATGAGGGGACACTCAAATGTGTAATGCCCATAAACATCACAGAGTGTACAAGGTTGTTTTGTGTGCAACGAAGCGTTGCATCTTGGTACATTCTACCATGGGGCGTTTTAGGCCGGCCGATTGGCCACGGCATTATTGGGAGGGTTTGGTTGCTGACCACCTCCCTACGGTTGGTTATTGCCTTGGTTGCGAGGCCTGTTGTTTCTATCTTTCCCTTGTTGGTTATTGGGGGCAGGCTGGTTCGGACAGTTTTGTTGTGCGAACACTTGTCCCAACGAAGTGGGTGGAGCGAGTGGAGCGAGGGAGAGGGCTTGAACTTGTTGCACTGGTGGTGCATAGTATATTTGTGGGGGGGGTGATGTCACAAATGTGGGAATTTTCCCCACATATTGTTGTGTTGGCCAAGCCATGGCCTGAGCCTGCTGTGGTAGCGTGGGTTGTGCATAAGAGGTTGTTGCTTCAGACTGAGACATCATTCTAGCATAGTCTGAAGCTTGGTTTTGGTAAGCAACATTAGCAGTGTTGCTTGGTTGCAGTGCCATGGTAGGTGGTGTCGGTCGAGGCTGTGGTTGTTGGGAAACTGACCCTATGATGCCATCCACTGTGTGGGATGCCCCCGGTGTGTCGTGGTAGGAGGTACTTGGATGGGGAGCATCTGGGATGATAGTATACAAGTATCTCGACTGGGTGTAGTTGAGTTCAAATTGTTGGGCCTTCAGTATGGCCTCTTCTTCAGATTGGTGACATTCAAATGCGACGTCCTTTGCGATGGGCGGGAGCAAAGTCTTAAGGAACCAATCCAAGAAGATCCTGTCATCAAGTTGGATTTTACATAAGTTATGATGCTGTCTCCACTCATGGATATGGTCAGTGATGTGAGTGGCGGTGTTTTGGCGACAGGATAGCAGGATCTCCACCCCCTCGTCATATCTAACAGGGAGTTGGAAATACTGTAGGAACATGAAGGCTAGGGAGTTGAAGTCGGGGTACTTGGCTTGTGGCAGCTCAATGTACCATTTCGTTGCGGCACCTGTAAGGGTGCATTGGAACAGCCTTAGCTTGATGGAGTCTTCTACAATGCTATTGGATGAGTACCATAGATGGAATGTCATTATATGATTTTGTGGACATTCCCTGGTTTTTCCCTCAAACTTTAGGATGTCTGATGGCAGCTTTGTTGGCATAGGTGGTTAGAAATATTGGTGGTGAATGGGATCATTTGTTAATGACAGTTTGCATGACTGTGCTTGGACCGCTTGCCACATTGTGGGTGACAGGTTGTGATGTGGACATGGGTCCACTTGCTAAGGTTAGGCCGGAAAATGGATCTGGGTTTGCAATAGCCATGGGGATAGATGTTGCGGTGTGGAGATCTTGTTCAGACTGATATGGGTCTGAATCAGAATTAGAGGCTATGTGGCCCTCTGATGGTGTGGGAGATCACTGAGAATGGCTACGATGGTGCCAACTAAGTGTTCCAAATGGTGGTGGTTCGCCTCTTAGGCGTGAGGAAGATCATGGATGATCAATTGTGTTCTCTTTGGTGTATGAAACTGGTGGGTATGAGATTTTGACCCCAGTTTCAATGGCTTCCTACTGGCTAAAGGTGGTCTCTCGGCCACCAAGACTTCCAGAAGATAGCGCTTGGCTTGTTCCTCACGGGTGTTTCTACTCAACCGGAAGGGGTCATTTCTTATTTCGCTTGGCAATTCCTCTCAGTGGCTAGCTACTTTGGGGTTCTTGTGGTACTCCTCACAATGAGTTTCTGGGCAAAGCCCAAGTACTTCCCATAGTTGAATCAGTCAGGGACTTATGTCCTCAAATACTGTAAAGTTGATTGAACTTAGTGTAAATTTGGTAAATTTTAAGGCTTACTCACTGTCATGAATTAAGTTGGGTTAATTATGTAGTATGGTGTGTTGGTTTGTTTGTTTTTTCTAGTATTTGGTTTGCAATATGGTTTATGAATTCATGGTAGAGCTCACATCATGGTTTTGTATCCAAAAATAAACAGAAATTTGTAAGCAAATATGGTGATTAACCCTAAATTGTTGGCCTAACTAAATGTCTACCTATCAGTGATATTCTTCTTCAACCAAGAGAAGGTGTTGGGATCTCAACAAAATGGGACTAAGCCCATTTGTAGATCCTTAGGCCACCTCCCAAGTGCTAGGTTGGTCAAGTAGGGAGGATGATTAGCGCCGTGAGAAGCCCTCCTTCTCTACCCCCTGTACCTTCCAGGTCACCTGGTTTTAGTGGTTTGGGAAAAATACCATGGAGTGCCTAGATCTATACGAACTTACCTTTCGTCGTATCCCAAAATACCCCGAAGTTTGATGACTAGGTATAGGGGGAATGGGGCAGCAAGATGGTTAATTTTAGGTTACTTTTAGTTAGGCTAGTTCATTTTATTAAACCTTAATGATTGATTTAGCATATACACTTTGTTCATGGGTTTATTTGCAGAAAATGAAAACTAGAATTAAAAGAGACCTGCAATGGTGGATAGAGGAGACTGGGCCACACTAACAGTCCTCTGAAACTACAAGTTACTATTAATTAAACTCAAAAGCAACTTCTGTGTGACAGGCCGCACATTTCTGACCAAATCCCGCGAAGGGGCCGTGAGATTTTTTAGAAATGAGTGAGGGGGTCGCATAAAATGCCAAAACAGCTGCAACTTGAGCTCCTAGGCTGAATTCATGCTTTTCTAAGGATTAAGTGCACCCTTGGTGCACCTGTCTAAGGATTAAGTGTGACTTGTCTCACCTTTTCCCCCGATAAGAGTGACCTGCTCCAGAAAGGGGTGTTTTGGTGAGGCAGGGTCAGATCTGGCCAATAGTAACTGGTACTAGGGTCAGTCTGACTCGACTCGGCCTAGAAGAGGCTTTGGCACTGATAGAAACAAGAAATAAAGTATATTTGAACATATCTAAACTAAGATTTCTGAAAACTAGGGTAAAAACTGAAAAACTTGAAAAATTGAATTTTTTTGCCTAGGGATCCTATGGGATCGATCCAGGGGATTTTCCAAAGTTGTAGGGAAAATTTCTCCTCACTACAGGGGTAAGAATGCCTCCCTTATTCCTACAGGGCACAAGGGTATGTTCCTACCCTTTGAAAACAGTAAAAAATAGAATGTAAAAATGACATAAATAGAACTGTGAATTGAAACTAAGCTAACCTATGCAAAACTAAATAAATGGCAGCTATTGTAAACTAAATCTATAAGCAAATAATAGAAATAAAGATGGAGATGCATCCCTTGTGAACCCCTCTGCACACAGTGGGTTAGGGTTCCGCCTCCAAAACATGCAAAACAAACATAAGCTACTAAACCTGCAAACAATGTCAATGAAAACCTGCAAATAGAGATTAGAGTTAGAAAGTGAAAACAAATAAAACAAGCATAAATAGAGATTATACCTCACTTAGGTGGAAATGGGCCACCATGCCCTAGCTCATGGGAGCACCTCTCTCTTGGTTGGGAAGCAATGGCTTGGAGAAATGGGAATGGAGGAGAGGGAGAGTGGGTGGTTTGAGAGCAAGAGGTCTCAAAGCATCCATAGGTAGCATAACAACAGGCAAGTGAGGAGTGTTTTGAGGGGGACCCCCCACCCTCCTTTTATAGTTTTTCCAAGGGATTTTAGGGTTTTAATCCCTTGGTCAAGGCTTTAGCCCCTTTTTTGGGCCTTTAGCCCCTTCCACCCTAACTGTATCCCCTTTCAAGGTTTTAGCCCCTTTTTTAGGGCTTTAGGTCTTGGGGATCTATTCTGGGCTCTTTTTTGGGGTTTTATCCCTTTTCTTCATCCTTGGGATCTTTTGGAGTTGTGGGGGTCAAATGGAAGGTCATGGAAGGTCTTATGGAGTGAAATGAGTGTTGTGGGATGGTGTGCTTGGATGGTGTAGGCCATTGAGAGCTGTGTGGGGAATTTTTGGGTTAACACTTACCTCTCGTCTTACCTCTCTCGCATCTAAATCATAAACATCAAGAAACTAACTAAGACATATTAACCTATCCCTAGGGAGAAAAACTATCATTAATGGTGAGTAATGTATTTCAGTGCATGCATTAGGAAACATCACAGATAGTTGTTAAATGTTTCAGAACACATGAACATGAATAGAAATATAAACAACAAGATAGATTATTTTTAATTACAACCTTCATTACTCAAAGTGGAAATTCCACAGAATAAACCAGAGTACATTCATAACATGAAAATAAATTCAATGAGTTAGAACGATCTCACAGTTAATGGAAATAAGTTGAAAACGAAATAGTTCACATCCAATTGGTCCATAGCAAAACATTTGTAACATTCCACAAAACTTTCTCCAGCAAAAACATGTAACTCTTTATTGTAAAAAGAAATAGTTCTTCTTACAATACACTCTCAAAAAATGGTCTACGAAAAAGGTCCCTTCTACATCTAAACTCTCCTATATTTATACAAAAACAAAAACCCTTGGGCTGCCCCTCAATGAATTTTGAGCTTCCCCAACCTTTCATTTCCAAAATTTTGTCTCATAGCATGCGCACATAATTAATACAATATATTATATTTTAAATCAAAATTTTCAAAACACTTTATGAAGAGGGGCCAGCTTGGTCGTTGATGAACTTTTTCCATGCATGGGCCTCTGCTACTATGCCTTCAAATCTGAAAGGCTCAAGAAATTAGATATTAATCTCATATTTAGTGGCCTGGTTCTTTACCCATTCTATCCTTGCAGGACTCAGGCACAGTTGATATTCTAGTAGATGTGTACTTACAACTACATGTGCCACTGCATTCTTTAAAATCCGTTCATCTAGGTCCTTGACCTGTTGGATCTCTTGCTCGTCTTCCTGATATATTTTCTATAGATGTTCCATAAGCAATTCATGTTCTGGTATCACGTCCAATCTTTTCTCTACATAAATATGGCATCTATTGTATGTAGCAAGCACTCTCCTACAGTATTTGTCACATGCTCCCTTTGTTTTCTTCACATTTTTCTTGAATTCTTCTGCCACATTAATTGCAAATTCCAATAAATCATACTCCTCTTTTAAACTTTGTTGATCCTTAACTGGTAACTCCGTAGGAGATTCCTTATTTTTTTCTGTCCATACCATTCTTCCCATTAGAATCTCCAAAATATCTTGAGATCTGTCCAAAAAATATGAAGTAGTGTCCAAAATTTCCTCTAATCTGGTGTCTATTTGTAAAATTTTACACCTTTCTTCCTCAATGCATATCTGTAATTGGTGGATCTTCCTTCTTTGAGTTAGAACATGTTCTTTCAAAGGCTGGAAGTCTGTCTTCTTTTCCCTAGCATCTTTCAATGATGTTGTCAATGAAGTATTTTTTTCTTCTAAGGCTGCCACCTATATTTCCTCTGTGGTAGCATTCTGTGTTTCTAACTCAACAACCTTGTTTTGCAACCTGTCCTTCTCTGCACTTAGATTTTCATAGGATCCCCGAAGATCAACTCTCTCAGTTTTAAACATTTGATGCTCTAGTTGTAGCTTTTGTAATTCAGCTAAGCTATCCTGAGCATTATTTTCTATTTTCTCTATAGATATCTCTAAAGCATTCTTATCAGCCTGCAGAGTCTAGAATTACTCTCTTGAAGTCTTAACTTCATTCATCATGTCTTCATATTTCCTTTTCAGCTTTTGACCTTAATCCCTTTTCTTCTTTAAAGTTTCTTTCAATTGTGTTTGCATTTTTTCTTGACTGCTCTAGGTCCATTATAAGCCCGTCTACGTTATCTTTAGTTGCTTGGGTTAATGCCACCCCATCTCTTGCTATCAATCTTGTATCTGTATCGGTTCCATGCACCAAGGTTTTATCTGTTATCATCTTTCTCGACTGTCCTCTAGTTTCAACCTTTTTCTTAGTTCTTTTTACAACCCTTTTCTTCTCCTTATCATAAAAAATAGTACTAAAGTTAGGAACCTCCTCCCCTTCTATAGGCATGAAAGGGATCAAATTTATTCCAGAAAATGAAGCTTGTCCTAGTGTACTGCCAGAAGATACAGCAGGCTCCGGGGGATCAGGATAAGATTGTCTATGTCCTTGATCTTTGTGATCTTGTCCTCCCTATGTATCTACCTGCTCAGTAGTATTTTGGTCCTTTTGAGATCCTATTAATCTCAAACTTTCATTTTATTCCTGCTTTTTCTTGATTGCTGCTTCTTCATTTCTCTTTCTCTCATCCTCTTCCTTTCTTGTTGCTTCCTATGCATCTCGTTTTTTTTCTTCTTCTTCATTCTTTAGCCAGATCTCTACTTCTTGTGCTATCCTTCTAGCATCTTCTTCTCTCTTTTTGGCCTCTTCTTCTTCTAATGTCTTAGTCTTCTTTGAATTTTTTCTCTTTCCACCCATAGTATTTATTTTTTGTTTAAATCTCTTTTTAAGGGAAGTTATGTTCTTCGTACTTCTGAATGTTGCCTCGTCCTTATCCCAAAAATCAGTATATTCAAAATTAATTCCTGCTTCCTTGCATTAATCTACTACTTTATTTCGGGATTCATTCCTATGAAAATTCATTTTGCCAAAATGGAAATGCTCTAGCTCCTGAATAAATTCTGCAGCCTGTTTTACTCTTGAAAACTTGTAGCTGCTAAGCAAGAAAGGCACTGCAGGATATGTTTCCTTTTTATGTTCAAACAGGAAATTTCCTACACCATCAATATATACCTGCCTAACTGCCTCTTTGTGTAGTACATAGTCAATGGCATACTTAGGTAGTAGGGAAGGGGCTCTAGAACCACCATACATTCTTATATACAACCCTTCCTTGGTCAAATAATAATCTCTGAACTCCTTGATGACTTTGAATGCTTCTTCAGACATGCAGTTACATTCAGTCAAGAAAATTAGGGTATACAAGGGCATGATGAAGTGTTTGCATATTTCCCTGTAATAGCTATAATATTTATGGGCCCATAACAATCTATATGTTTTGTACACTAGGGTATTTTCCCTCCCCCAGTTACATCTCAAAGCTGGAAAAGACTGAGTACACAGTATACAGTCAATCAGGATAGAGATCCTATAGAACTCTGATTTCTTTTGTGATACCCCTCCCAAGGCTGTGGATATGCATGCTGAGAGGATATTTGACACTATGTTTAACCAATTAAAAATGGTTCCTTGAGTAGCCACATAGAATATAATTGGTATCCATCCTATCTTGAATCTTTTCCCATGAGCTCTACCAAAAATCCTATTTAGCATCAGTGCAATGAATATATAGGGAGTACAGAGAGTAGAGGTATCATACTCTCTGGAAGGCCTGGTTTGGAATTTTTTTCTTTGTATAATCATTCTTTTAACTATATCTACCAGATCCATAGATGTCTCTTTCAACCAACTTTCTGTCAAGTAAATCTGGGTGGAAGGAAGATCATATACCATAGAGACATCTGCAAGGCTATATGCAGCATAGCCCTGCTTAGCAGTATTTTCAAGAATCATTGTAGTTACATCTACCCTAGGCAGAATCCATCCTATCACTTCTAAACAAGGGAACAACTCAGGTCTTGTGGCTACTTTCATGAGAGATGATTTCTCAATGTTTACATAAATGGCTAGCTCCTCAAAACCCACATCAAGTACATTTTGGTTGGAAATCATCCTGTAGATCTCTCCCCATTTGTAGTCCGGTTCGAACCTGGTGGAAGCTTTGTTATCTTCATATATATACTCAACCTTGGTGATGATCTCAACCTCGGTTTCTCTTTCAATCATAGAAGCCTTTTTCTTTTGTCTTTTCGACATGTTTTATTTACAACAATCACCCTGTCACAATCACAGCATGTTCTTAGACCATTGAGCTATTAACAATTGTTTTAACAATAAAAAATAACTATATCCATTTGTTTACCTCCTCCATATGCATTCTGAAAAAATAAACTACACACAGTATTCAATGCATGAAAGAATTAACAAGGCGAAAGGAAAAAATCCTACAAGTTGTATCCTAACACTGCCTAAGTCCTCTGCCTGTAAACTTCACAACGTCAAAAATAATCCTTTATCTGCACCAAAACTGTATCAAACTAATCCTATGTCAACTAAAAGAATGAATCACACTATTCCTACTGCTAGTCTTCAAAAACCAAACTTAAAAGCATTAAATCCTACGCAGCGTTCTTCTTGTCAAACAAAAACCCTAACCCGACCAAAAAAATGGAAAACCTCCACCGTCCCATGAAATAAGGTAAGCGCAAGAAAAAGGTTTAAAACCCCCTTGGGAGACTATGGACCACCAAAAGAACGGGTGGTGCAGACAGTGAAACGCTTGTATGCACCATTCCCTAATCTTTTGTATTGGAGAAAAAACACCCATAATAGCTCAAACAATCACGCAGACTCAAAAATATTCCACTAAAGAAAATTGTACACGGCTAAACTCTTCACCCTCAAGTAAAACATCATGCACACCACAAAGACAAACACTCTTTATGTGGACTGACCTAACTCATGGAAAACCTAACCAAGGAAAACCTAACCCAAAAAAAACCAACGGTTCCAAATCGACCAATAAAAACTAAAACAACAAGGCCGTGGTTCACCTACCTAGAAAACAACAGTGTAGTCGATGGGATGGAAAAATTTCCACGGTATCAACGCTAGCAAATTGAGTTTGGACAACTGGGCATGCGAATCAGTGCAAACGACAAAGACTGGAGCAAACGACGAGTTAAAATACAGATAAATAATAAAATAACACTCCCCTCCTATATATATCCTTCAACAGAAACTGTCAGTGGGACAAAACCCTATCAGCAATCAAACGCTAAGTCAATCGGAAAAGAATTTTGGATGGCAGCCGCAACAATGGGTGCAAAAACAACTACGAACCCAGGAGACTTTTAAAAACATCAGTCGTCAGAAGCTCTAAGCACTAAGTGTGGAACTTTCATACTGAATATCCTTCGTAGTGTCGGTAGAAAAAAATACTATCCTTGTGACTTCATTCATTCTAACGTGTATCAGATATTGGAACACCTAACCTCTACGACATCGGTGAGGAAAATCACTAAGTGTCAGAACTTCAAACCCAAACATCCTCTGCAGTGTCGGCAACAACAAATATTATTGCGACTCCACTTTAATATTTTTAAAAAGGTATCGGAACTCGGATATTTTAATTTCTAAAACATCGGTGAGGAAACAACTAACTTTCAGAAACATTCATCACCTACCTCCCGTAACATCTATATCCTAAAAGACTAGTACTTCGGTTCATTGTTGCAGAACATTTCGATAGCAACAAAAATTCACCGGTAATCAAACGCTAAGTGTTAAGCTTGAAAAACAAAACGAAGACAATGCGGTTTTGACATGTCGACAAGGAAGACGGAAGCACTTCCGATACACTAGACCATTCAACTTCTGCAACATCGGAAAGACATTCGACTATGCTTCCGATATCATAAGGATAGCCAACTAATCTTCCGATATAGAAATGAAAAGAATCAAGTTTTAAGCAAAAAATATGAACTTCAGGGTAGCTTTAGTGAAACCAAAAAGTCCTAGGCTAGATATAATAGAAGCAAATCAAAAGGAGGGCCCTAAAATTTAAAATTTTGGGGAAAATGGTTGCAGCTGCAACATGCCCCATTAGGCCAAGTGGACCCAATCAATTAATTAAGGTTCCTAAGTTAGGCTAAATAATCTAATAGACAGTATGGTTAAGGGAAGATTACTAACACCCCTCCTGAATCCTGAATTGGACAACTATGGGCCCTGGTAACAAGACCATAGGTCACCCCAAATAAAATCTAAAAGACAAAATGTTGCTTAATACAACCGAGGAAATAGGGGGAAACCTCATGGGAAACTCTCCCCAAATTACGCAGGAATACAAATTTTGAAAAAACTTGTGAAACTTTTTGATACTATTTGTAGCACTATGTAGTACCAGTATCGTGGTTATGTGCAGGTGAACCCATGAATCCAACCAAATTTCTTATGTATGGAGGAAAATTCCTCTTTGGAAGAAGAACAATGCACTCAACTGAATCAGAAATATAAACAACTGCATAGTGAAAACTAGATCCATAAAGAGTAGCTGAAATCATCTGAAGAGAGAGAAAAGGTTCTTGAGAATTTGAACCATGTGAGGAACACCCAAGCAACTGATATATTTAATCCTTGAATAGAAAACCATGAGTGGTAAAATCATCCCCAAGCAACTGATATATTTAATCCTTGAATAGAAGATGGAAGCACTTCCGATACACTAGACCATTCAACTTCCGCAACATCGGAAAGACAGTCGACTATGCTTCCGATATCGTAAGGATAGCCAACTAATCTTCAGATATAGAAATGAAAAGAATCAAGTTTTAAGCAAAAAATATGAACTTCAGGGCAGCTTTAGTGAAACCAAAAAGTCCTAGGCTAGATATAATAGAAGCAAATCAAAAGGAGGGCCCTAAAATTTAAAATTTTGGGGAAAAAGGTTGCAGCTGCAACATGCCCCATTAGGCCAAGTGGACCCAATCAATTAATTAAGGTTCATAAGTTAGGCTAAATAATCTAATAGACAGTATGGTTAAGGGAATATTACTAACACCCCTCCTGAATCCTGAATTGGACAACTATGGGCCCTTGTAACAAGACCATAGGTCACCCCAAATAAAATCTAAAAGACAAAATGTTGCTTAATACAACCGAGGAAATAGGGGGAAACCTCATGGGAAACCCTCCCCAAATTACGCAGGAATACAAATTTTGAAAAAACTTGTGAAACGTTTTGCTACTATTTGTAGCACTATTAGTACCAGTATCGTGGTTATGTGCAGGTGAACCCATGAATCCAACCAAAGTTCTTATGTATGGAGGAAACTTCCTCTTTGGAAGAAGAACAATGCACTCAACTGAATCAGAAATATAAACAACTGCATGGTGAAAACTAGATCCATAAAGAGTAGCTGAAATCATCCGAAGAGAGAGAAAAGGTGCTTGAGAATTTGAACCATGTGAGGAACACCCAAGCAACTGATATATTTAATCCTTGAATAGAAAACCATGAGTGGTAAAATCATCCCCAAGCAACTGATATATTTAATCCTTGAATAGAAGACAGAAGCACTTCCGATACACTAGACCATTCAACTTCCGCAACATCGGAAAGACAGTCTACTATGCTTCCGATATCGTAAGGATAGCCAACTAATCTTCCGATATAGAAATGAAAAGAATCAATTTTTAAGCAAAAAATATGAACTTCAGGGAAGCTTTAGTGAAACCAAAAAGTCCTAGGCTAGATATAATAGAAGCAAATCAAAAGGAGGGCCCTAAAATTTAAAATTTTGGGGAAAAAGGTTGCAGCTGCAACATGCCCCATTAGGCCAAGTGGACCCAATCAATTAATTAAGGTTCCTAAGTTAGGCTAAATAATCTAATAGACAGTATGGTTAAGGGAAGATTACTAACACCCCTCCTGAATCCTGAATTGGACAACTATGGGCCCTTGTAACAAGACCATAGGTCACCCCAAATAAAATCTAAAAGACAAAATGTTGCTTAATACAACCGAGGAAATAGGGGGAAACCTCATGGGAAACCCTCCCCAAATTACGCAGGAATACAAATTTTGAAAAAACTTGTGAAACGTTTTGCTACTATTTGTAGCACTATGTAGTACCAGTATCGTGGTTATGTGCAGGTGAACCCATGAATCCAACCAAATTTCTTATGTATGGAGGAAACTTCCTCTTTGGAAGAAGAACAATGCACTCAACTGAATCAGAAATATAAACAAATGCATGGTGAAAACTAGATCCATAAAGAGTAGCTGAAATCATCTGAAGAGAGAGAAAAGGTGCTTGAGAATTTGAACCATGTGAGGAACACCCAAGCAACTGATATATTTAATCCTTGAATAGAAAACCATGAGTGGTAAAATCATCCCCAAGTGTTAGGAGCAAGTATCCAGGAGGATGCAAAATGTCTTCCTCTTTACTAGTTCTGTGAGGAGATGAGCATGCGATCAAAGGTAGAGAAGCCCTGGGACTGTGGAGAGAAAATTCTTGAGATCCATAATCTGATATAGCTTCATAAATATCCAATAATTCACAAAATATAATATCATCAATCTCATAAGAGAAAACTAACATCGAATCCTCAGCAACAAAATTGAAGGAGACTTGCGGTGCTTGATTTGTCACACCAAAATTTATGAAACTTGTTACAAGAAATACCGTAATCTCTTGAATATTAAAACCTGATCCACATATTATCAGATCAGAAAATAAATCATATCCAAAAAGGTTCATATCATATCCAAAACTGTGAAGTGAAATCAAATCCCCAACAACAATTTTGCAGGAGACTTGCGGTACTTGATTTGTCACACCAAAATTGATGAAACCAGCTACAAGTAGTACTAAAATCTCATGAACCTAAAATATTAAACCAAGAAATATCATATCAGATCTAAATAATATCATACCAGGCCCAAATAATTCCATATCAGATCCAAAATTGTTGAATAAAATCAAATCCCCAGTAGCAATTTTGAAGGAGACTTGCGATACTTGTTTCTTCACACCAAAATTGATGAGAACAGTTACAAGCAGTACTAAAGGGCTCATGAACCTGAAATATTGAACCAAGTGATATCATATCAGATACAAATAAGATCATATCATATCCAATAAATTTCATATGATATCCAAGAGTTTGCTCCACCAAGATGGTAGATGCACAATTTTCTCCTTCTTCAAAATTCTGAATATTGGTGCATGCATTCATGTAGAAATTTATTGGAAGATCAATATCAATGACAATGAATGGATCACTCATAAAACCTGGAATTATTTCCAAAATATCCAAATATTTAAAAATATAATATCAGCAAACTCATGAGAGAAATATGACATCAAATCCCCAACAGAAATTTTGAGAGAGATTTTTTGCGCCGAGAGGCACTCTACAGCCCAGTATGGGGGAGATCTTGTAACGTTACGTAACGTTATTTTTATTAATAAAAAATATTTTTTTAATTATAGGACAAAATAAATGTCGGCTAAAAAAACAACCTAATATGGGGGAGATGTTGTAATCTTCCTACCTAACAAAACAATAAAAAAGTAAAAATTTAATTATCCGTAAAAAATGTGGGTCATGAAAAAAGAACAATATGAGGGATATGTTGTAATGTTCCTACCTAAAAAAATAAAAATAAAAAATAAAAAAATTGAATTATCCCCAAAAAAATGTTGGCCTTGCACATGGTATTAAAACCATGTGCATGATTTTAAACCTATGTGCACATGGTTTTAAAACCATGTGCAAGGCCTCCTAAACAACTCATGGTTTTATTCTACATGGTTTAGGAGGGCCTTGCAAATGGTTTTAAGACCATATGCAAGGATTCATAAAAAACCCATGGTTGTAGGAGGGCCTTGCATGTGGTTTTAAAACCATGTATGGGGAAATGTTGTAATGTTCGTTCCTAATAAAATAAAAAATAATAATAAATATNTATGTGGACCTTAAATAAAAATATGTTCTTTTGGTTTGAATCAAATCAATGGATACCTAAGAAGAGATTTGATCCCTCTCAGTGCTTGATAGAGCCTAGGATTTGGATCTACGCTGGTGGTAATTGTTTCTTCACACCAAAATTGACAAGAACAACTACAAGTGTTACTGAAAGATATTGAACCATAGAACCAAGTAATATTAGATAATATCCAAATAATATCATATCATATCCAATAAATTCCATATCATATCCAGGAATGTGCTCCATAAAACCGGTAGATGCACAGTTTTCTCCTTCTTCAAAAACTTTGAAAGATATTTTTGGTACTTGTTTCTTCACACCAAAATTTATGAGAACAGCTACAAGTGGTACTTAAAAATATTGAACCCTAGAACCAATTAATATCATATCAGATCCAATAAATTCCATATCAGATCGAAGATTGTGCTCCACCGAGATGGTAGATGCACAATTTTCCCCTTCTTCAAAACCCTGAGTATCTGTGCATGCAATCATGTGGGAATTTTTTGGAAGCTCTAGATCATTGAGAGTTAATGGATCACTCCTAAAATATGATATTATTTTCAAAATATCCAAATAATTACTTATCTTCAAACCAGCAACATCATTAGAGACAGAGAAATCAAATTCCTCACCCTTTACTGGAGAAATCGCCAGTAAACTATGCACATAATTTATAATAGAAGAGTCACTGGAGAATTTTTGCATAGAATGGAAGGAGATATTTTCTTCAAAAACAAAGATTCGAATGTCTTATTCTGGATCAGCCATGTGAGGAGATGAGATATCAGATATCTCATACACTTCCGGAGCAGCAGGAGAAGGAGTCACTCCAAGGAGACTTTCTTCAAGTCGAATTGATTGTGAGGAAGATTCTGCTTCTTCTTCATCTTGAAAAACTTCATTAGAGAGAGTAGGGGCCAATACTTTTGAGTAAAGAACTCTCATGGTTCTGAATGCACTCCCCATATTTCTATAACAATCCTCATTGTTCTTCCCAAAGATTCTATCCTGTTCTATCCAAATATCCTTTGGGTATTCTACAAATTCAATAAGGTCTATAAGAAAGCTTCGAGAAAAAAGTCCCACATACTGCTCCATAAGATCTATCACCTTCATTTAGCCAGTCTTTATCATATTCATAAGACTCTTTACCAAGTCCCATAGATACCTCATAGATACCTTGTCTCTTCAGAGATGCAATCATCTTCAACTTCCATTCTGAATATCTTGTGGATGGATTATGAAGAGGAACTGATAATATCGAATCCATATGAAGTTGAACCTGCAAAATATCACCACAAAACTAAAAATATATGAACTATTAGAATCATGCTTTTCCTTTTGACATGAAAATATTTTCAGGTTCTGCCATGCCCTCTCCACTGCCATGAATAAATCCAAAGCTAGAAAATCATCATAGGGGACTTCTGTGGAATCCCAGCTGCTTCTGATGTTCAATGAAGAGAAACAAGCATGAAACCTGCTTGAGAAGGATCTGATACATTATTAGAATTTGAATTCCATTTAGATATTCAAGTAGATAGTTCTAATAATGTTTGCAAAAAATAGATGGAGAATGAAGATACAAACTGAACAAAACAAACCACATAGGAATCAGACAAGTATTGCTCAGGAATTTATAGTATCATTCACAACAATAAAATCCAATGTTACAATAGTTTACATAGGAAAAGAATTTGAATGCATGACATGCAATTCAAACCTATCCACTGGATCTGACTGTAGCTAACTAACCATCTAACTCATGGTGTCTCAATCAATGTTGGAGTCCAACATATCAACTCCCAGATGTCCAACAACTCAAACAATTACTGACAGATAGTTAACTCATTGCAACTGAGTGTGGTAGGTGGGAAAAGGTTCCTACTCCAGTTGCAACCATGCATTATCCATGCAAATCTTATGATAGCTAACTTATTGTGAACTAACTGAGAGTAACAGGGGGCTAAATGAGACTAACTAGTACTAACTCCAACTAACTGAAGTAGGTTGGTGTCGGGACTCCCATTGGCTCCTAAAATGTAGGGATTGGTCTAGGAGGTGCCCAAACTGATGCATGCACATGTAGTATGTGGAAGTTAACCTCTAGCAGTTTTCACCACATTCCAGTGACTGGTACATGTGGCCCCATTAGGCCAAGTTGACCCAATGGTACTAGTGGACCCAATAAATTAATTAAGGTTCCTAAGTTAGGCTAAATAATCTAATAGATAGTATGTTCAAGGGAGGATTAATAATCCTAACACCTTTGCAATTACCCTCATTCACCTTTTCACCATAAGTTATTCCTGAGCGGATCTTAGTACCCTCATCATCACTCTGAGTTGCAAATATCTACATTCCATCCTCTGAAACTTCCATCCCAACCTTCTCTTCAACCTCTGAACCAGCAGTTGTTCAGTACATCTCTTCCTCCTTATTTATATCCCATGTCACTATGCCCATACCAACTCCAACCATTACTCATACATCCTCATTGGTTTCAAAAGTGAATGTGACTTCATCCTTTACTAAATCAGTGGCTGAGTTTGAAGAAGATAATGTAATCCCTCTTGGGGATTATTTCTACAGCAATTCATCCAAGGAAGTGGTTAGAAAAGGAAAGAAGAGAAGAATATATCAAGGTGGTTTGGAAACACTTGTTACCCATTAGATAATATCGACTCAGCAGTCTGGTGATCCCCAGGTAGATGCAGTTTATACAACTATAGATATGGGTGCATTTATAGGTGCTAACCTTGATGTTGATAACACATTGAACAGGGAGCTTGACAAGAGAAAGGAAGAAATAAGCAAGCTAGAAGAAGAGCTGGACAGAACCAGAAGGGAGCATAACGCTTATGTTGTTGATCTTAAAAGGGCATATGAAGACAATTTTAATGAGTTACAACTAAAGAATACTTCTCTCTAGGATGAATTTCATAATGAACAGACTACAAATGCCACCATTACACAAAGGATAGTTGCGCTTGAAAAAAATGTGAATATGCAACTACAAGTTTAGCTTCCTCTGCTTTCTCCAGGTTTTCCCAGAAAGAGTTCAAAGACTTGGCCATCCATACCAATCAAGAACACCATGAATTATTAACTGAATGGTTTAAGACTCTGGATGACATTTTGGAAACTCATGTTGCTTTTGGAAAAATGTATGTTACCCTTGAGAATAAGGTATCCAAGAGAGAACAAGCTTCTAAGGCTTATGATGATATTCTATACTGGCATAGGTATATGAAGGATGGAATAGACAATATCACTATACTTAGCAAATTTTAGTTGAACAAAGTCAGGACTGTACTGCGTGCCTGGCTTGACTTAAATGAAATGATTGAAGATAAAATTAAGAAAGCACAGGATATTTGTGGAAGGAGATAGTATGTTGTGGACAACATTATGGAAATCCTACACTTCCCTACCATGGATCTTATTGAAATTGATTTTCCAACAAATATGATGATTGAACAGCTCGAACGCCGATGTAATGAGGCAAAAGAGAAAATCCAATGCCTTGATCATATCATTATTGAATACATGGATCGATTGATAAGACAACCTCTTGCTATTGAGGGAAAGATCCACATTTTTGTCTACATTTGGCAAAATATGGGTAAAAATGAGATGGAAAAGTTTAAGTGTGATGCCCAACTAGGGTTTGAGTCAATGAATTATCCCAACATAGATGAATTGTTAGGGATTTGGACTAGGTGGCGATATTTTCTTGGTTATTAGTTTCATGTGGATTCTATGATCCCAGTTTCATGGGGATTCATTATTTTGTAATTATTATTTAAAGGGTAGATTTATCATGGGCTAGGGGGGATTTCTAGAAGGAAAACCAGCTCAAGGGATTTGGAGACACTCTGGATAATGCAGGGTTTGTAATTTGTTGCAGACTTTTTATAATACATTTATATTGTTCTCTTGAATATTCTTGTGTCTTTCTGATCAAATTTCTTTGATAAGTAAATGATTTTCCACTTCAAATTGTTTACCATCACTATCTAACTCATTTGCAAATTATAAGCACATTGATCTCTAGGTCTGATATTTCTTTACTTATGATCCGTGTATATGTTTTAAATAAATTTATTTAATTAAAACTTTTATCTATTTCTGCAAATGGTTTTATAGGAAATATTATAATCAAAGTTAATTTTTCAATTGACATCTTAGTTATAAGTTGATATTGAATGTGCCAAACATTTAATTTATTGTTAGTCAATTTTAATTGGTTAGTAGTAACTTAAATTGATAAGTAACTAATCTATTTCACATTTATGTTAAATTCATAAAAGGTTTATCTATTTTTCATCTCAAGTTGACCTGTAAACAAACAAGACATCTTATTAGAGTAGTATTCACTTAGATTAGATTCCCTCCTAGTTAGGTTCATTTTCATTTTAATATCTCAAACATTCAGTTTCCCTTCATTGGGAAACAGATCCTTTCTAGATCAAAACTATAAGTGCCAGCGGAGGCCTTTATATTGGTGGGAGATTACTATACCAAACAGGCTAGGAATAGAACTATCCTTGCGTAGGACCTTTTGAATTCTTTTAGTCTTGTTTCCCCCACTCTGTTGCGAGCCTTGGAACCCATTTGAGGCTTCAACAAGCCCTCACCTTGGCCATTTCCTTCCTGGTATCTACCCTGGTCCATCTGCACGACACTTGATACACATCATTCTATAGGGAAATCTTGGACGATTGTGTCTACATCTACATCAGTGATCATAAACCCTGCCCGGTGCGCTTGCTAGGACGGGTCTGATAACATTGTGAACACCGTCCTGAAAGTTTATAAATGATGAGTATTTCTGCACTGTCGTGGCTCTTACTTTGTGTGCCTTCTTTATGACATCGCGTAGTGCCTCGTTGTGTAGAAATAACTCAATTTTATTATCCTTTTGCATGATCCTATCGTCCTTATCCTCCCAGAGGTTCTGGTACTTTGCGCTAAGGCAAAGCACTGGGACATCTAGAGGCTAGTAGTTTGGTGGGTCCGACCAAAGAATAAAAGAAATCAGAATGAGCAGACAGGAGTAGTGGAACTTGGCCTTGTCCTCATCCTATGCTTTCTCTGCATCATCTATCAGCTCATTCAATAGGTATTGTGACTAGTTGAATATTACGCTAGCTGCGCACTATTCTATGAGTTCTACCATTATGATAGTGCACTCAGTATGCCTCATCTTGCGCAGCAACTTGAAAGATAGGATTTTTGCTGTGAACCTTACTATGCTTTCCTCTATATGGGAAATGAGGAATCCCTGACCTACGTGCTAAAGATTATATTTCGGCTTCATCTTGGTCGTATCTCTGTTTGGGCATAGATACAATGCAGGGTCTTCTCCTATCATCGGTAGAACCGTTATCAATGATATGAGATCGATGTCGACAGGGTAGGGTCGATCAAGCCATAAACATCCTCTATGAAAACACACAAGGAGCTTCCAGACATATGTAGTTACCTGCGTGCTTCACCCAAAGTGTGGCATGAGCAGCAAATTTAACAAGCCCGTGTTATCTACACTACTGGCCCACTCCATTGGTATGACGAGCTAGGGCTCAAGAGGCACAGCAGGAGTTTTAACCATGTAATTTTTTCTTTCTAATACTTCCTGATTTCATGTATCAGTATCCTCAAACTACAGCTTGGCCAGCTTCGACAATATATCCAGCAGTAGGGGTACACCAGTAGGGATCTGGGTTGTCGCTAAGGAAGAGCGCACTTTCATCGGAAGCTTTACCTCTCGTGCTTCAACTCTCCTTGACCGAACATAATGGGGTAGCAGGTTCTATTCTTTGATGGTGGCACTCGTATCCCTATGTAGTGGTGAGTCTGGTGCATCGTCCCCAAGCATGTCCTCGGTAGGCATATCCATAAAATCCTTAGCCTTGTGTTTCTTTGAGAGATTTGGCCTTGAGGATTCTAAAGTCTCTCAGCGGAATGACCATTCATGGACCTATGACTAGTGGATTAATAGAAAGATTTTGAATGGGTTTCGGCACGGGGCCTGAACCAGAGGCTGGAACAGGGGTTGAACCAGCTGCAGGAGCTGTCTACTATCTTGGTTGTGCCATCATTTATAATTATTGTTCTTGTTGCTGCACCTATGGGGACACAATTTCTTCTTCAATCAGACATGGTGAGGTAATAGTCACGTTATATTTCTCACTGGTGCTGGAAATCTCAATAACCATTAACTTTAGCTCTCAATGTCAAGCTCTGGTTCCCTCTAGTTCTCTCTATGCAAGTAAATTGAACCTTGACAATGAAGCCTGATATTTATAGAGGTGTGCCCATCCTGCATGTGATCATTGCATGCTAGATTGATGTCTTGTTGATCACATGGGCCTCTCATTCAATGCATTCCACAATTAACTTACCTACCCGAGTTATGAGTTGTACCTGTCAAGATAGTTATGGCAGTTATGACAGATACGATTGATGGGACCAAAAAGCATGACACCATTCTCCTCATACTTTGTTTAATTAATGACACTTCACTATCATAAACACCTATATCTTTTCAGGTATCCAGGATTTCATGATGGCCAGTTGTCATTCGCACTCTTTACTAGGATTTACCTGTTTCTGTCACAGACGTGAGACATAACAGTTTCCTTCCCTTTTTTCTCTCTTTTATCTCTTTTTTTTCACGCGATGCGACCTTACCCAAGCATGTCGTGGAAATCATAATATGGTTTCAGGTGACTTCCCTTCACCATACCTACGATGTATGTTCCATCTAACTTCTGCAATTTCACTACACCTACGTCAGTGATGTGTGTAATCAAATATGGCCCTAGCTATTGCATCTTTAACTTCCCTAGATGTTTGAAAAAATTATTATCATACAGAAAAACAAGTCCTCTAACTTTGAATGGCTTAATCCTGATATGGTGATCATTCCATGATTTCAGCCTCTTCTTTTCAATAGTCTGGGGGAATCCTACGATGAATCATTCCTCTTCCATATAAATGAGTTGTTACAACCTTTTCTCAACAACATCTCCATCGGTCATTTTTGTCAGTGCAGCAATCCATAGACTCGACACAATGTATTCCATCGGCATAACAACTTCTTGTCCATACACCAGTCTGAATGGAGTGTGACTTGTCAGTCACTTGCAAGTGGTGTAGTACGCCCATAGCACTACTGAAAATTTCTGATCCCAATCATCTCAGCGCACGTTGCACACCTTGGTTAATGTATTCTCCAAAATATTGTTAAAAGCTTCCACGGTTCCATTTTCCTGAGGATGATAGGGTGTTGGTTTCTTATGCTGAATCCGAAACTCTGTAGTAAGATCAGTAATCATTTTTTTAACAAAATGTGTACCTTGGTCGTTGAGGAAAAATTTTGGACAACCAAATCTGGTCACCACATTTTCAAATAAGAACTTCGCCATAGTCACAGTGATGCAATATTTAACAGGTGCGGC
Source organism: Pseudotsuga menziesii (assembly GCA_001517045.1). Taxonomy (NCBI): domain Eukaryota; kingdom Viridiplantae; phylum Streptophyta; class Pinopsida; order Pinales; family Pinaceae; genus Pseudotsuga; species Pseudotsuga menziesii. Next base: position 123,252 of record LPNX010943449.1, read on the forward strand.
TTCATCCCATATGGTTAAGTAGCCTGTCATAGTAATAATGTAGCACGCACCATTCTTATTCCCTGGTGGATTGATCGGTCCAACAAAATCAACAACCCACTTGTCAAATGCTTGAATGGTTATCTACGACACAAGCAGCATCTCGTCGTGGCACGATGGTTTTCCTATTCTCTGGAAGATATCATAGTGCTGACAAAAGATCTTAGTATCAATATGTATGGTTGTGTTGCTATTGCAACAGCTACCCAAAAAAAAAAATCTTTGTATTTTTTAGGACCCCTTTGAAAGTCTTAGTTTTCTCCTTAAAATGATTTGAATTTTATTTTCTACCTTTATAATTGCTGCCCATCATTGAGATTTCCATAGATTCATTTTTAACTAAGGGAGAAAGTGATTTTTGATCCACTGTAGCGGGTGGTTTCCCAGCTTCGAGCCGCTACGACAGAGTCTTCTTTCAGTTCGATCCCTTACGGCGGAGTCTTCTTCAAGATCGGTCCCCTACGGTGGGTCAGTCTTAATTTGTGAGCCATAAGGGCGGGTGTCTTTTTTATTTCAAACCCGCAGTGGATGTATTGTCATGATCAAGCCATAATAGCGGGTGTCTTTCTCGTTTGCATTCCCCTTATTTTTAACTTTTGCTACAGCAGAAATTTTTCCAAGTCATGCCCGCTACGACGGTGAACTTATGATTTGTGTTTTGTATTGGTGTCTGGGAGCCACTACATTGGGTGCATCCTCTGATTTGACCTGCTATGGCAGCTGGTTCTGAAATTGTGTTATGGAGGTGGTTTCCGATGCGCTATCGCTACGGCAGAGGAATTTCATGTTAATGTCTAATTCTGGAAAGGACCCACCATTGCGGAGGTTATTTAAATTAGGAGCCTCTACGGTGGCTTTCATCTTATGATCCTCGTCGATATGATTCTAATGTTCAAACAGCAGGGGAAGGTAGTAGATAAGTTTAGAGTTGTGAGCCAGCAATAGCAGGTATATTGGTAATATCGAGCCATCATGTTGGGGCTGTTAACATGATAGCTTATGATTTTTATCCAGAAGCTTTTGACATCGATGAAGTTTTTGGTCTCACACGTGCAAGTATTAATGACATTTTTAAAGCCCCAGAAATCCTTTTTATTTTCCAAATGCAAAGTCTTATTACCATTTTTATCTTATAGATTCAATTAGGAATTGGAGAGGCATTTTTTCCCATTCGAGCTAATAGTGTGATTTCCTTGGTGAAGCTCACATGGCGCATGCCCGCTAGTTGTTTCCAGTTGTGTGGCGAACTTCGGACCTGACAGGTAGGTTTTCAATCCTCTCTTTCAAGTGGTTGATTTTGTTGAGATTGAAAGGTTTTCCATCATTGATTGCCGGGGGTGGGTTAGGTTATGACATGGCTCGGTCAATAAGGGGTTTTTTAAGCCTGTATATCTTTAGATTTGGATTTTTCAACTTAGGTTTCCCTAGTAGCAACCCTCTTGTGAAGCCAGTCTGCTTGTCTAGAGACATTTTATCGCATAGTCAGCTCAGTTTACGATGAGTTTTTAGGGAGTCGATTTTTTCACTGATTTGAAGCTAGTCAACAGCTCACTTGGGGGTTTTGGTATGGGCTACAGTCTCCTTGTTTTGCTCAGAGCCCTGGTTCATATGTATCGACCGTGGGATATCAGGCTTGGTTTTACCACTACAACAAATCCTAGAATTAGCGTCCCATTTAGCGTCCCTTTTTAGTGTAATTTTTTTACATTGAGTGGTCAAACTAGATGCTAAATGGGACATGTCATGGAAAAAACTTAAAGCGTCTCAAAAAACGTCTTTTTTTGCTTCCTAGATAGCATCCTTTATGACGTCCAAAATAGCGTCTCTTTTTTTGCTTCCAGAATAGCGTCCAAATTTTATTCCTAAACAATGTCAAGGTTTGCTTCCATAATAGCATCCAACTTTGCTTCCTAAACAACGTCAAAGTTTGCTTCCTAAATAACATCCTATTTTGCTTCCTAGCGAGTGTCCGGTTTTGATTCTTAAATGACACCCTTGTTAGCACCATATTTGCATCCTTAATAGCACCATGTTAGCATCCAAATTAACATCCAATATTGCATCCATTTTTGCTACCACTTTAGCATCCCATTTTGCACCATGTTTTACTTCCAAATATGTGCCAATTTTCGCTTCCAAATTTGCACTAGTTTTTGCTTCCTTTTTTGCATCGTGTTTTGCTACCAAAATGACGCCAAATATTTATTCTATTGTTGCGCCATATTTTGCTTCCTATGTAGTGCCATGTTTTGCATTGAAAGTAACGTCTTATTTTGCTACCATATCAATGCCATGTTTGGCTCCATCATTAGCGCCACATGTTGCATCCTTTTTAATGCCTAGTTTCACGTCTCTCATGTTTTGGTGACTAATTTAGTCATTTTTAGTAATTTTATATATTAGTTTTGGTCATTTTGTTTGGTCACCTATCTCTTATTTTTTGCTTACTAATGTAGTTGTTTTTAAACTATATTATAATATCATTAGGGCATGGAGGAATCAAACCACCAATTTCCTGCTTGTAAGGAAAGCACTCTTCCATTGAGCTAGAACCCTTTAAGAATTTGGGAACCTAACTTATAGAGTCCTCTATAATGGTAAAAATGATCAATACACAACTTTGAGTATCTAATGGTCGACAAAGGATGATAGATTGTATTATCCTCAACATGGGATTGATTACGTTCCTTGGTTCTTTGTATATCATTTTCCTATGATTGTAAAGTTTCTATCATTATAGTACCAACATCTGCAACTTGTGAGGCAATAGCATAACTTTTTTCCTATGATCTGGTGGTATCCTGGGATTAATCTGATTGAGTGTCATCAACTGGTTGAGCCCTCTATAACTAAGAAATTAAATTATCTTCAATTCCTAATTCTATTGTAGTGCCACTTATTCCTCTAAGTTGTTGACTATCATCAACCCAGCTACTCAAACGATTTATTGGTCACCCACTTCGAAGTGTTCAGTAAATAGAGTCCAAATGGGATGAAGCTGAAGTACTTTCAATATTACTCTATGCTAAACAAAATAGATGAGGGACACAACATATGTAAATAAATAGTAGCAAGTTCCTTCTCATCCCAATGTGTAAGGGGCACCCTCAGACGGGAAGGTACCCAATCTATCTTTAATGAACTAAATTGACTTTCAGAGACTAATAAAATGAAAAAAATTGAAAGAGTGGTCCTTTTAGAACAAGACACTACAATGCCTCCCTATTTAGAATAAATCGTACCTTGTTTTGTTGAAGATGGGCTAGGAAACCATTTGGTTTGAGTGGGAAAAGTGTCTTTGTGGCCATTTAATGATTCCTAGTGGATATGGTGCAAACATTAACAAGAGTATCTTCATGAAGAGGATGATAGAACTCTAAAATTTTGACTCCTCTTGGTGAGGTGGCTAAAATAACTCCAACTCATTGGCATTGACCATATCATATATGGAAAATTGAGATAGAAGTCGAACTTGAAGGCCTTGGTACCCATTTGTTGTGAGATTATGCAAGGACCATATTAAATGGGATTCAGCTTACAATGAGATGGATTTTGAAATGTCACTTATCCAAATGCAACAAAACTAGATCATCAACCTAAAAATGTGGAGCAACTCAATGTCAATCACGGAGTGCCTTATACTTGGCCTTTGTTCAATGAACAATGGCATGATCATGTTGTGGATCTTGGCCAAGTTTTCTAAAAATAACAAAACCTTCTATCTATGGTACATGGATGAGGATAGGAGAGAAACTATAATTTCACAAGGATCAGTTCAAATCCAAAACATAGCTCAAAAATTTCAATGTGCAATTATTCAAAGATAAAAGTCAGATGAAATTACAGCTTGAAATCATTAGGAAGTAATTATCAAATCTAAAAATTGGTTTTCTACTGCTATAAGAAAAATTCGACAATTATCTAGGATATTTTTTCAAATTTGAGAAAATTAGCCAAAGTCAAAGGTGAGAAATGTGCACCTCACCAACATAGCAACAAGCCTTGCCTTTTCAATCTGAAGTTCTTTTCTATCAGCTGGTGTGAGTCCAGAAGAATACTCATTTTCCATTTCTTGTGCATAAATTGAAGGTCCTATTATTGCAAATATTGTTCAATTATTTATAGTAGCTTCAGTTGCAATATTACCAGTTGTTTCTATGAGATGGAAGGCCGCATGCTCCATACCTGTTGGAGAAATCTAAGAAACAGTTTGATGGCCCAAATTAGAAAAAGTGTTTAGCTGCATAGAAAGGGATTGATTATTATGGGGAGTGTAATATGTTGTCTACATCATTGTAATCTTGTTTCCCATGTTTCTCTATACATTGTAACCATTATTTCCAAGTCGAGATGAGAGTAAAATTGAAGCGACAACTTCTTGTGTTCTACCTGAGCTTTCACTGATGCCATAGGATACCATTGTGGATGTGGAGCAGAAGGAAATGGGATTCCAATGAAGGTTTGCTATGATTTCCCACTACCATCCAAATGGTTATTTGTCAACACACAATTGTTTTTTTTTGTCACTTCCTCCTATAGGATTTTAATCAAACCATTCTCTGTATATTCAAATAGGTTTTTCACTCCTATAAGTGTTCAAAGAGTAAAGATGCCTCCTTTGATACACATAACAACCAACAACTTTCCAGACACAAATAATGTCCATGACGGACAAACTGTTAGTTCTGTTGGATTCATGACATCTGAGTACCACTAGGGGCACCGCTATCCGGTGGCTTCATGGACTGAAATTTGTCTATTTTGATGGTTTGATTAGCAATTGTTGTGAAAAATCCTGAATGAAATCATGCTTTTAAACATCAAAAATCGCCTTTCATGTTGGTTGTTCCAATTCAAAGGTCTGTTGGTAAAATACAACCTACTACAGGATATAACACACCAAAATATGAAGGAAATGATAGCTCAATATGATCGCTAGAAGAGACATTCTGCTACAGGAATACTTCTAGGGACATAAAAAATAATGCCTCTATGTTAGTAGTATATTTCTTGATCCATGATCTACTTTTTTAGGCAATAAGGAAGTGTGTTCACTTTTAACTTTTCCTTATATGCCCCCCTTGGAAACACATAAGTGTGTCACAATCCATTTAAAAATACAAAGTATCTGTATGGGAATTGACCAGGTGTTGTGGGATAATGAGCGTGAAATTTGTTTCCACAATCATCTAGTCAAACCACCAGTTGATTTCATTCTATTAAAAATACTAAGACTATTTTGGGTTCCCTTTCATAGCCTGCCTCCAAGGATCATATTGCAAGACAACTAGGCCACCCAATTTGACTGATTGTAGAGTTATCTCATATGGTGGAAGCCACTTATACATTACAAAACTAAGCAATAGGTAGCCAAACATAAATTTTTTCCTGATGAGTGTGCATTCTTGCAAGTTGCCAATAACTCATTAAGAAAAAGGCACACCATTTAAGTTTTACCCCTTGAAAACAAAACTCTGCTATAGAAATGGTATCCAAGGAACATCCTATCTTTGATTCCTTTTGCATGACTTTGCAATGAATTCTCTAGCAAGAAATATGGACTTTCTCTTTTAATTCTTTCACTCTATGCCCACTAGATTTATGGCACCAAGGCATCGATCAGAAAAAACTTAGGAATAACCATTTACTTTGTTTAGTTTGAATGATGTACTTACAGGAAAGCAACTTTTGTCACAAATATGAAATAGATTATAGTTGATGTATAGAATGTTAATGTTGATTTAACATCTTAGAAATTAAATGTGGATCCTGGAAGGTACTAGTTGTTCCCAAATGTTTAATGGCAGAAATAAACTATTTTGGAAACTTAAGCAAGTATATTTTGCAAAGTTGAAGTCTTTTGCAGGGTACACTTGAAGATTTTATACTACATATCACTAGGGCTTGTGTGAAGTGTTGATTTCTAAGCAACATCAAGATCCATTATATAGGTGAATGGTAGACCTGATCAAGGACCAGGTGGTTGATCAACATTCAATATAGTAATGAAACTCAGCTTGGGGCGTCCCTAGCGGTACTCAGACAGGGATCTCTTGTTTGAGTACTGCTAGGGACACCCCTGTCCCTTTGACCTACTTTCGTGGTCACTTGTTGAACATTAATAAAATTATCTTATCATATCTCACTACAAAACAATAGGACCAACAATGAAATATGTCCTTTTGAGTCAATGGGTTTCTGGTTCAATGGTGAGCGCAGTGGGTTTCAAGCCACCCACCAAGGTCCCTATCTTACTAGCATTGTGCATTAGATTGCACCTAGCGAGAATAATGCAGTTAACTTTGAAATACACCTAAATTACAATAATTATATTTGTTATTATGAGATGGGGTTGCATATATTAGCATAGTCATGTCTCTTAGGTACTATAGTATGACAGTCTTCTTTACTTAATTTCATGAATTGTATCATTCGCATTTATTAATTATATTTCTATCCTCCACATTATGGGTTTGTCCCTGTTCTTGTGAATGCAAATGGAAACCATGACTACCTCAAGGTACATCATAGAGCTACAATAGGTTGTTTTATGTACTTCTGCATATCTAGCTCATTGAAGCAGAGTTTTCAGAAGAAAAAAATGCCTTACACTCTCTCCAATTAGAATTAGTGACCATGGACATTAATTAAGTATGCATCTTGATACAATATGTTCATGTAAAGGGAGAATGATGTCAAAATTTCTTGCAACACATTTAGAACTTGCAAACTATGTCATAACATGGTTTATTTGCACACTATATTGGTTCATATCTACGTAATCTTGCAACCCCCACAACTTTTGAAACTTGAAAGAACCGAAAAATAAGAAGACTTCACCTAGCACTCTTTTGTACCACAATTGAGTTAACTTGTATGATTTTATTAATATTTCTTTCAACTTAATTTACATTCGCACAATAGACCCTAGGGGTGTAGACCAAGTGGCAATAGAGTGTACTGTTAAGTCACTCCTTGCAACGTCACAGGTTCAAGCCTCATCTAGCCCATGCCCCGTGGATGGGGGATGTGTGGGTGCATCTAAGCGTATAGTGGTAGTGGATGAAAATCGACCCCTTGTCATGGGAGTACAATCTCCACCCCAGTTTTTGATTCCCCTAGTATATAAAAAAATTACATTGGCACAATCATTTATTTCTTATGAATCCCATTGCATGTAGAGATCTTGAAATACCCATGTGAGAAAAGCCATAAAATCCACACCAGCTCAATCATGTCAAGAAATAAATAGGACTTAATATAAAATTAAGGCCCCATTATATCCATTAAAATTTATATAAGGTCTCTCCAAAAACAGTCCACAAACATAGCAGTTGCAATCAACACCACTTAGACTACAACCAAGTTAAATTGTTATCTCCCATGTGTATCATGGATTTTAGAGGACACCATTAAATTTTATCCAAGGATAAGGTAACAAATCTGCAATCATTTTCCACATGAGTAACACCTTTATGATAATGCAACACTCACATACATGTCTAGGTCAATATTCAACGGATAAGTTTGCAACAACCACAAAGCATATAAATAAATCTCCACAAGTGCACAAATTCAATGTGTGTGCAATGTGTACTGGCCATGATGACAACCCCTTAATGAGGAGGATACAAATGTCACTATGCTTGGAGGAATTGAACCTTGTGGGGGGGCTGGGGAATATCACCACCCTGCTTGACCAACCAATCAAGCCCCCATAGACAATCAAAATAAAAATGGCATTGATCCAATTGCATTTTACTGAATTATCATGACACTCTGCACACAAAGAAATCTTATTTGTATTTAGGGCTACCTACCCACAAAATCTTTGATAAAGTAATGCTTTCATGTCTACATTAATAAAACATCTCAAGTTAAGAATGCCATGCTTAATAAGAATCTCAGATGTGTTACATTTTGACTGTCTATACAAGATAACTATAAAAAAGCACGTGTAATTTACTCATAAGTATTATCTAATACAAGCGAACACCCTGCATTTTTTGCAAAGTTCAGATATTATGATACAACAGAAGGAAAGAAATTAAAACTAAACATTAGTGTTCATCAAAATAAGCATCTTAAAATGTTTATGTAGTTAACAAATAAAGCAATGTAGCGAGAACATTGATAACCACATAGTTAACTGCAAAAGAGGATCAGGAAAATATGATCCAGATGGGTCCCCATTCACAATAGTCAATCCCAACAGAGTCATAGGAAGCCTTCTCCTTTCTCACAGAAGTTCCAGATTCCAATAAACTAATCAACGTTGCTATAACACTAACACCCTCTCCAACAAGACAAACCTTGCAGGCCCCTGACTCTAAGAGAATCAAAACCACAATTATCAGTTATTCTCTGATAGTTACAATAGTTAAATCCAACAAATGAACTAAGTATCGAATATCTACCCCTCCATCCATCCCAACGATGATATTCTTGTCTTCCTTTTAAAGAAGTTGTAGAAGTGAAATGAAGGCCTTCTCTTTTACTTGGGCCATATAATCTATGCTACCTTCAGTGACCAGTCTCAATACCACGATGGCATTACTAGATTCCTTCAACACTCCACTCTTTATGAGAATATCCAAATCACCTTGATGAATATTGAGTTTTTTTAAGAGCACATCCAGGTAACTCTGCATCGAAAGCTTCTGGTTGTACAAAATCTCTTTGCACCTCTTGAATGCTCTCTTGATTCTTGCAGAGTCAATACAACATTAGACAAAAGATCCTTTCCCAATTACATGAATAGTCCATGGTAATACATGTTATGGTCTGATGCAGAAATTCCAACTTCATTCTAACCATTTGCCATCTACGCAAAAATACCCTTTTGGAACAGGCCTCCCCAATTAGAAATGGAACCAGTTCTTGGGTTGTTCTTGCACATTCTTATGCATCATTATTAGCATTATCATCAATCTCTCCACCTTGCAAAAACTAGAAAATTGTTGCATTCTATAAGACTGCATTTTATTGAGAAATTTTGTCAAACACTTGGTGTGCATCTTCCAAACTCCCTCATTTGGCATGTAAGGTAGTCTACGATAATAATAAAAAATATCCAATTCAAATCCCATTTTTGTTATATGCAAATGAACCCACCTTGCACTGAAAAAAGGTATTTCACATTAACATGGGATTTCAAGAGATGACCATATGTATATGAATCCACCTGACTCCAAGTGCCTCCTTAACTCTGTTCTCTTTGCACAATTTATCAATATCCTTGAAGCAACTTTGCTACTATTCTTGCATTCATTTCATGGAACATGGAATGGTGGAAGATCCATGTTTTCCAATTTTGTCAATAAATCATTAATTACAATAAAAACAACTTCAATTGAATTCAAGTTATCTAAAATAAATTCAAACGTAGAAGATTAGATATTGGGAATTGTAATGAATAGTACCTTGCGGAATAAGAGTTTATCTATAGAGAATGTGTTTCTTTGTTTCAATTTATTATAGTGTGGTGAAGAGATTCTACGAAAAGAGGATAGAGGAAATAGTTCTAGTGCCAATGGGTGCATATTTATGGGGTTTCTCATGCATGGCTCTCCCACCTGAGCAGTTCTCACTTGAACCCCTATGAAATCATGTAATATACACTGCCCATCATCATGTCATTTATCTGATGTTATAGTGACCCCATATACCAAAATATGGAGGAACCCAGGATACCACTACCTATGATCCTATCTATCACCAATATGATCATCAATGTATGCAGGAGGAATGTTCTTTTCTCTCGACAGATCGGGCCCAATCCTTACCGCTACATGATAAATTCCATTTGGATCTCAGATCAACTATTAAATATAAATGGATAAGATTCAAACAGGCTCCCAGATAATGTTAACCAAATTGATATTCATTGGTTTACTTAGGAATATCCATTTTCAAAGAAACCTCCTCTGCACATCGATCACCAAGAAGATCATTTCCATGTTTTCGATGGACATATAATGGAGGTTAGGCACCCTCCCCTGTCTCTATAATCCCCGATCATTCCAACCCAACCCAACTGGAATATAATTAATTGTGTATGTAAGATACAAGAGCTTCCATGCCATTCTAAGATACACTTTCCTCTAATCTGATCACAGGGAACAAAAATAGGGAAAATTTTGATATGTTGTATAGTATGAATTTTACAAATCAGTTCCCGCCAATTTTATAAATCATTTCCCAGCAACGTTCAAAATTGAACCCTTCACAACCCTTCCAAAGGGTTCTATCCCTTCCCAGAAGTGTAAATTTAAAATTGCCCTTCAAAAAATTTTAAAATTTCAATTTTACGCAACCAATAAATAGGGGTATAATTTATATCAACATTTCAAATGAAGAGCAACATTTGAAATTACCCATTCATATAAATTTCTCAAGATGTTGAAATTCCTATGCTGTAAAGTTCAACCCATCATTCAAAATATTGTAAATATGATAAATTATAATCACTTACTCACTCATTTCATGCACTCGGTGCTTAGTTGTTAAATATGGCCGGTAATCATTAATGACTACGAGGCACTAGCCATCGAGATGTGACTCTGACTCCTGAGTCACTTGGGACTGTAATCTAAAGTGTGACAATGTGTCAGCAACTACTAGTCTACTACTAGGCCCAAAACGAGCTCAAAAATTTGTTCCTACTACCTATGTGAACCTCGCTACCAATGTCCACTTTTTTTTGTCAAAATGAAATTCAAAAGGTTGGTTTGAAAAGTAATCCTCTACAAGACTTCATTTCTTGCATGAATATCATGGACTCACGACAACTATAAAGAACACTCGATGTCATGCAAATACATATAATGGCATGTAGCTAGGATCACAAACTGTGCATAAATTGATTTATGTGTTGCTATAGAGAGGTGTCATTGGGCACATGATATGGAGAAATAATGGTTATTAACAAAATTAGAAAAACAATCGTTGGCTCAAGAATAGTCTTCAGTTTGATGAGTGGCATGATCGTGATGTTATCTCCCTTCGTCCTTCCAAACATTTGTGGTTTCTCACGACATTTGTCCTCAGCACTACCAAAATACATATAGAAATTACTTGTATTTACATCCTCTTCTCTTTAAATCCTCATCTCATAGTCATAACTAAGGATTATTATGTCTACACATCCTCAACTTATAATACGAGTTGGGTCAAAGCGCAAAGACAACCATAAAATATTGAATTGTCAAGATGCAAAGAGTAAGAGAGAACTATAAGTAAGTCCTATATCAAATTTACCTTATAAGTCTTTAATTAACACTATCAACTGAGATTCGACAAGTTGGATTGTTCTGATCTTCTTATCACTCCTTACCAATGTGATTGTAAGGCATTCAGTGAAGGTGAAGTCCATAATTTTAGGCCGTCTTCCTCATTATCATGCCTTTTGGTAAGACAATAAAGAGGGTAGTGGCAAGCATCAGCATGGAAAATGGTCTTGACATAGAGGTTATACACATTAATTGTTTTCATTAAATAATTCAAATTCCTACCTGTGACTATGGATTCAATGAATCATGGACTGGTACAAAACACAATAAATTTTAGAGCCACAAGCACTTAACTACTCACACCTATAACTTTCTAAAATCTAGCCATTAATAAACTTATTTTGGTATTCCGGTTCAATTTAAAAGGTGGATTGTTAGACTCAAACATGCAATGAGTTGTAAGGATTCAATTGACTTAGGCCCCTCCATCACATACATGCAGGCTTTCACAACAAGTGCTGAAAGAACAATATTTTTTTTTGCATTTTTTTTGTGTGAAAAGGTTTGGTTAATGTATACTTATCAATTAAAATACAATTATTTATATTGCACTTCATCTCTAAAGGGCTGAGAGAATAAATTCCCTTCCAATTGAAATTAAGACCCACCCTTCAAATTTGATCATTGTTTCCCAACCGCCTTCGAATCAAATTTTCAAACTTGATATGCTGGATAGTTTGAATTTCATAAATCAGTCTCACCAGTTTTATAAATCAGTCCCCTCGCCCCTTCGAATCAAATTTAATTTTATTGTTTTAAGGCTTTAATTTGGTAAGGAAAAATTGTTGAAATAAAATAGCAAATGTAAAAGTTTAAAAACAAAAAAAAACTTCTTCTTAGACATGAAAATGGAATAACATTCCTTGTTACCAACTTTCTAAGTCATAAGTAACATGTGCCCCATCAAACCTTCCAATGAGAGGATCCCTCTAAACATCTAACCAACCTCTTAGTAGCCAAGATGTTACCATGATTTTCAACTTAAAACAAACTAAGACCACCCGTGTCCTTGACCATTGTGAAAACATCCCAAAGCACCATGGAGAGACCTCATGCCCCACCATACTTTTCCCAAAGTTATGAATGCAAAATCTCCTTCGGGTGACAAAACTGCACCCTTCTAAGGATTCAACAAGACATAATATATAAGGAAGGACATAATGTCATCATTAATCCTAATAACATAATCAATAACCCCCTCATAATGGTAGTTTTAGTATATTGGTTGCACACTCTACATGACCAACCGACATTCATAAGTCCTTAGGTTGATATGATTGCACTCATTATCCAAGGGAATTGAACCTCGATCGAACTGGCAATCCTCCAATGGCAAGATCCACTCTGCCCATGGCCAAGATCCTTATCATTCAGGTTAGAAATATGTCACTCTCTCGGGTGGGGCATGGAAGTATATCCCCCTATCTCATTATTTTCCCCTAACAATAAATACAAAAAAGAGCAGCAAGACAGAGCATGAAAACACAGTTTGAATCCAAGGACCCCGCCATACATATACAAACTAAACACAAATACTTCAAATTTAACCATTTGTTAAAGGAATGCAACCTCCATTTTTTATGAGTTATGGTGATTGAAACCCTTGACAACAAAAATCAAGGCTAAGTGGTGGAAGGAAAATGATTGAGTTACAAAAACCACATATCGAAGACATCTCCATTAGTCTCCTATGTTCAGATGACGAATTGAATGTCGACCAATGATATGTTGGTCTCCTCTGCTCATCCTATGTTGGGTAGAAATGAACCTTGTGCGTAGGAATGTGTGGAAATGCCAATGAATATAACAATGCTCTCCGTTGTTGAATGCTATGAACTATCAAATTCTCTATAGATGTCAAGGAGGGGTTCAAATGGCACACTATCGGATGCTCTACAGGTTCAAGGAGGGCACAAAGGCTTCAAAATGGTGGCGATGTTTTTTTATGTTATGTTTTATTTATTTTTATATATTTTGTTTTGTTTTTTTATTATGTTTATATGTGTTATTAAATTTAAGATTATAGTTGAAAAAAAATCGTTTATTTATATCCAGCGTTCAAAATTGAACCCTTTCCATCCCTTATCCCTTCCAAGAAGTGTAATGTTAAAATTGTCCTTCAAAAAAAAATTAGAATCTGAATTTTACTCTTCCAATTAAGAAGGGCATAATTTAAATTAACATTTCAAAAGAAGGGCAACATTTGAAATTATTCATCCATATAAATTTCTCAAGATGTTGAAATTCCTATGCTATAAAGTTCAACTAGTCATTCAAAATATTGTAAATATTATAAATTATTTTCACTCACTCACTCATGGCATGCACTCATTGCTTAGTTGTGCAAGATGGCCAGTAATCATTGATGACTACAAGGCACTAGCCATTGAGATGTGACTCTAACTCCCAAGTCACTTGGCGCTGCAATCTAAAGTGTGACAATTTGTCAACAACTATGACTATAACAAAAAAGAACTACTAGTCCCGAAATGAGCTCAAAACTTTGTGCCTACTACGTATGTGAACCTTGCTACCAATGTCCACTTTTTTTTCATCAAAATGAAATTCAAAAGGTCAGTTTAATGAGTCCTCCTCTACAAGACTCATTTCTTGCATGAATATCATGGACTCGTGACAACTATAAACAACATTCGATGTCATGCAAATACAAATAATGACATGTAGCTAGGATCACAAATTGTTTAGAGGTCGATTTATGCAAATGTTGCTATAGAGAGGTGTCATTGGTCACACAATATGGAGAAACAATGGTTATTAATAAAATTTAAAAAACAATTGTTGGCTCAAGAATAGTCTTCAATTTGATGGGTGGCATGATCGTGAGGTAATCTCCCTCCGTCCTTCCATCTATTGTGGTTTCTCACAACATTTGTCCTCAGCGCCACCAAAATACATATTAAATTACTTGTCTTTACATCCTCTCCCATTTAAATCCTCATCTCATAGTAATAACTAAGGATTATTATGCATGCACATCATCACCTTATAATACGAATTGAGTAAGGCGTAAAGACAAACATAAAATATTAAATGTGTTAAGACACAAAGAGTAAGAGACAACTATAAGTAAGTCTTATATTAAATTTACCATATAAGTATTTAATCAACACTATCAACTAACATTTGACAAGTTGGATTGTTGTGATCTTCTTATCAGTCCTTACCAATGTGATTGCAAGGCATTCTTTGAAGGTGAAGTCCATAATTTTAGGTCTTCTTCCTCATTACCATGCCTTTTGGTAAGAGAATAAAGAGGGTAGTGGCCTACATTGACATGGAAAATGGTTTCAATGTAGAGGTATACACATTAGATGTTTTTATTAAATAACTTAAATTACTACCTGTGCCTGTCGATTCTCTGAATTGTGGACTGGTACAAAACACAACAAATTTTGGAACCTCGAGCCCTTAATTACTCACACTTAGAACTTTCTCAAATCTAGCCATTAATAAACTTCTTTTGGTATTTTGGTTCAATTTAAAAGGTGGATTGTTGAGAGATAAACATGTAGTGAGTTGCAAGGATTCAATTTGCTTGATTCCATTTCCCCTCCATCCCATATTACATGTATTCTTTCACGATAAGTGTTGAACAAAAAGTTTTGATGCCCTGACCCCGGTTATGCTAGCTTTGCTAACTTGCTTGGTATGTGGGAATTTTTTTTTTAATGTTTTCTGAGTTGTGTATTATTTTTCTTAGGTTCCCAAACCTTATCATTCTTATATCTCTCAAGCTTGGATTGCACTTGGAAGCCCCAATATGGTTATGACATACCTAAGTAGTTTTTTTGTATAATGAAGTGTGCTCCAATTTGAAAAAATACAATAGAATAGTTGTATTTTAAAGCATCCTAGTTGCTGATAGATTGTTGATTTGAGGATGCTGAGGTCTTAGTGAGAGTTTACCACCAATTTAGTTCAAAAAGTGTAACTGCTATTACTACAATATATAAGAGTGGACTAGCCATAACATCTGATATTTCCATGTACGAGTTAAATTCCATTGAAAAAATTAATTGGCATACTGTTCAGGAAAAATTGATCAGGATACACCATAAAGTACAACAAAAGAAATATAATATGGCACAGTAAGTCATTTTAGTATATCAAGTGCGCATGATTAGTGAGGATAGGAGCCTAGGCATGTAAAATAGTTAGAGCCATGTGAACTGCAGTAAGAAAAGATCAGATTAGATTATAGAAAGTTTTGTATTGTGTGTGTTGTTTTAAAGAGATGAGACTATTTGGTTTTTCCAAACTTCAGGATGTGTGCTCTTTCTTTAATTTATTACTGCTTTGAAGTTTTAATTTTTGCTCTATTTTAAAGGTACATAGAAAGAGGACTTTATGCCAGAGATTGATGATGGGAAATCCAGATCATGTTTGATGAAAGCTTAAAGGAGTCTACTGAGAAAGTATAGTTTACAAAAAATTATAATATCCAAGAAGCAACTGAAGAGGAAAATGTAGCAACACAAGCGAATTTTGAAGCAATTGATGATCCTAATGGTGCAATGACTACTATTTTCACCAGTGCACCTAGTGCTACAACTAGTGCTGATATTAGTCTTACATGATTATTATACAAGTCCCTTCACTATGAGACTTTCTTCTCTATCTTAGGAAGTGAAACTCAAAATAATGGAAGGCGTTATGCTCGTTTATCAATCTCAGATGACTTGACAAAATTTTCAGTTAAAAAATCAGCACCTACAACTTACCTGGAGCTTATATTGCACCTTTTCAAGGTACTAATTTTCCCCTTAACAAGTAATCTAAATGTGACAAAGTGTGAAGTGAAAAGGGCAGTGAATATTGCACTAGATCTAAATGTGACGCATTTACCTAGTTAACCATGTACTTTGAAAATGGAGATCGCAACATGTGGGTTGGAAAAAAACAACCTACTAATAGTGACACAAACAACTCAAACACAACATGTGCATCTAAAGTACATTAAGTGATAAACCTAGGAAACAAGCCATTGAACCTAGAATCCTTTCAGAGGTTAATGTTGGGACACATGTAATATAACCTAGTTATGTGGAGAAGCTAGATCTTATGTTATCTTGCATGGGTTTCAATGGTACCGATGGAATTGACCCTCCTTGAAAGGATAAACTTGTTTGTCCAATACCATCTTGCTTCATATGCACAGGAGCACTCCCTCTAATTTGAACACATTGCACAACAGAGACATTGCTAACGGTTCTGACATAAGTTGTTCTAGCAATCCTTGAACCAAGGCACTCTACTGAACCACTAAGAATTTGTTAGTATGATTTGGAGTTTCTTCGTTACAAATTAAAATCTATTACGATTGGAAGAAATCAATGGAAACACAATGACAATACAAAGCTTGGTTCCCATTGATTATAGAATGGAGTTGTAATTAGCTTAAACAACGCATTTCAATGTTGTATGATATAGAGTTTTTCCA
This sequence comes from Pseudotsuga menziesii, assembly GCA_001517045.1. Taxonomy (NCBI): domain Eukaryota; kingdom Viridiplantae; phylum Streptophyta; class Pinopsida; order Pinales; family Pinaceae; genus Pseudotsuga; species Pseudotsuga menziesii. The sequence continues at coordinate 140,043 of LPNX010943449.1, forward strand.
TTACAAATTGTACTCTATTGTGATTTGATTCATGGATTAAGAGTTGTGCTCAGCTTCCAAGTTTGTCACATTCATTTCCTTCTAGATTTGAAACCCTTATCATCTTGGAGTATAGTGAATAATATTCAATAGATTGAGCAAATGGATTCCATATATCCTATGCAACAATATGTTGTTGACCCATCTTGTCATATTTTATCACTGGCCTTATACATGACCACATCTCACTACAATGTGTTGCATAACAACCCCTTCACAAGCTCTATACCAATAAATATTTATAAGCTCTCTGCATTGTATTGCCTTAAGATTTATAACAACAACATTTGTGGAAATGTACCTCCTTACATGGGACATGTGCGAGTATGTCTTCTTCCCAGGGACATATTGAATAACTTTCCTAATTTTCTTCTTTCAGACAACAATCTTAGTTGTGTCCTTCCTTCTGAAATAGGAGAGATGATGAAACTAGGAAAGCTCGATCTGAAACTACAATAATCTCACTAGAACCATTCCTTGGAGGCTTTTATATCTCAATGAATCCTTCAAAAATAGGTAGTTTAACTAAGGTTTTAGATATTAGATAAAACTAATTGTTGGAAGGAACCATATCACCAACTCTTGGCCATCTTGTGATGTTGCTGACAAGTTAACCTTGATTATATGGCTGATGTGGAAACACTTAACTATGATGATTTGCATAGTGTTTCAAAGATACAAAATAGCCAATAGTGTTTATAAAATAGTTTGCTAAAATAATATTCAAAACATATTTCTTAAAGCACTGCAACAAATATAATGCTTTTTGACATTGGAGGAGTCTTGCCTCTTGGTGCGTTTCTGTAATGTCTTGGTGGTAAGTGCTCGAAATAACTCCTAAAACTTGAATATCTACCACATCAAAATAAAATTATTCTATTGGGAATTCCTTCCAACTTTGGAAATTTAATGAAGCTTTATGAATGCATACAAACTTGTCCCTTCTAGGAATATTCCTTTCACAAAGGCGATGAGACCTTGGCGAAGAGCGATCTGGAGATGGTGTACGATAACGTCGAGCATAAGATAAATGGCATATCATGATGCTTACAACTTAAAAGATAAATGTACCTTCATCAACTACAACTATACTCTTACCTTTTCCTGGAAATATTTCATTAAAATTAGAAATCTTAACTTGAACAATAGGTCTTCCTTGCTTTAGTTGATAATCGCTCAATTTTCTTTAGTACATCTATTCCCTCAACAACTCTTCCAAAGAAGACATGCTTGCTGCAGATAATAAGAAAAGGGACATTAATTATATGATAGTAAAACAAACAATAGAGATGGGGAGAGGAAACATATCCAAATTAGTCAGACAAATGTTAGCCTCGCCCCCTTAGTAGCATATAGACCAACTAAATTGGACTGAAGAGAACTGCCTACAAATATTTATCAGAATTTAAAATTTCAAATGGTAAAAATACACTGGTGTCTCACACACAAAGAAAGTAACCCATTATTTCAAGGTAAAGGAATCTTGTATTTCTAAAATACGAAATTTCCATATGGTGACACTCATGAGTCATGGATAAAGAGAAAATATGTCGATCACAACCAACATGTAAAGCTTCTCATACAAACTCAGGTGAATACAAAAAATCATAGATATGGAATCAAGTATATACCCATCAAGATGAGGTGTTGCTGCAAAACTAATAAAGAACTAAGAACCATTGGTGTTCTAAGATACGAAATTTCCATATGGTGACACTCGTGAGTCATGGATAAAGAGAAAATATGTTGATCACAAACAACATGTAATGCTTCTTAGACAAAATCAGGTGAATACAAAGTCTGTGGAACTTGATGGATTAATATTTCATGGGATCAACAAAACGATTACTCATTGAGTGAACAAAATAAAAAATGGAGCAAAGCCTAAGTATATTTCATCAAAATAACCACTGCCAATTTTGTTCCCAAGTCTATACTTGTTGTTTACGTGTGACTCCATGTCACGGTATGTCACAATTTTAGACCCTATGTGCACACATTCGAGGTTAATATGCACATTCCAGTACCCACAATCATGTCCCAACACCCCCCCACACACTTCAACATCTACACGTGTTCTAGCTCTGTGCATACACTTTGTCATCATGAGATTTGTGGAAATGACCATATTTTGTTGAAGATCTCTACACTAAACTAGAATATGAAAATATATATATGCACAATGATATTTAAAAAGTTTCTTGTTAGGTTATGGTTGTCTCAAATGGTTCCCTTTAGCAGTAAAGTGCATTCTACATGTAGCATAGTATAATTGCTTGACAAAATCAGTGAACCAACAACATACTTGGTTGTAATGATAAATAATCAAGTTTTATGCAATCAAGCACTAGCAAAATGAAGTCAAGAAATATAACAAGGATACCATATTTGGAATATATTGGGTAAATTGCCTATAATGTAAAGCTCAATAAAGGGTTTGGTTCTTGTATTTCATACCTGTAAAAATGACCTTATGGTCATTGGGGGCCAAATAAGACTTGAAGGTGAAAATATAGAGTTGAATTTCTTGCATCCTACACCTGAAGGAGGATCTTTGAAATGGAATTTGTTAACAATTAAGGAATATGCAAGAGTTATACTTCTCACATATGAAACCATCCTATTGGCATCGATTCCTTGTTGAATGGTTATAAAAAATACATTTGATATTTTTCCACTTGCATATTTAGCCTATCAATACCTATGTGTTGGAATGTTGAATTCTCTACCAGCTCTTAGTAACGATCTAAACAAGGCAAATTCATTTGTCGTAGTAGTGGCTCTTAAAATTCGTGGCATATTGAGAAATGTAATACTATGAACAAGTGACAGAGTATATTACAAAATATCTAGTAATCAAGAGTAATATTAACAATGGGGATTTATAGATGTTTGTAGAAGGAAATATCATTGGGACTCTATGGTGTCGAATCCTCCATCCAGCAAAGTAGCAGATCCACATTACCATCATTCAAATCCCATATTTTGAAGATCAACAATAAAGATCAACCCCATATTCAAGGGCATTAAATCGAGCATTTCCATGCAGTCATTTAATGGGTGGTATTCAAAGGAGGGACAAATATCAAAGCATAGGATGTGTAGTGAGAATGTATCCTCACTACAGGAGCAGGAATGGCTTCCTTGTGCCTATAGGGCACAAGGGTAGGTTCCAACTCTTAGAAAACAAGAAAAAACGGAATGAAATATGACATAAACAGAGCAGTGAATTAAACTAAACTAATCTAAACAAGAACAAGAAAATGGAAGCTACTGTAAACTAGATCTAAGAGCTAATAACAAAAAATAAAAGAGGAGATGAAGCCCTTGTGAACCCCTCTGCAGAAAATGGGTTAGGGTTCTGCCTCCTTGAAACCTGCAAACAACCTAAGCTACTACCTGGCAACCTGCAAACAATGTCAATGAAAAACCTACAAATAGAAATGAGGGTTAGAAAACAAAACAAATAAAAAACCATGAAAATAAATTATACCTCACTTAGGTGGAAATGGGCCACCATGCCCTAGATCATGCGAGCACCTCTCTCTTGGTTGGGAAGCAATGGCTTGATGAGATGGAGATGGAGGAGAGGGAGAGTGGGTGGTTTGAGAGCAAAAGGTCTCAAAGCATCCATGGGTAGCATAACAAAAGGCAAGTGAGGAGTGTTTTGAGAGTGACCCCCCACCCTCCTTTAATAGTTTTTCCAAGGGATTTTAGGGTTTTAAGCCCTTGGTTAGGGCTTTAGCCCCTTTTTTGGCCCTTTAGCCCCTTCTGCCCTAAATTTATCCCCTTTTAGGGTTTTAGACCCTTTTTGAGGGCTTTAGCTCCTAGGGGGCTATTTTGGGCTCTTTTGGGGGGGTTTTAGCCCTTTTCTTCATCCTTGGGCTCTTTTGGAGGTGTGGGGGTCAAATGGAAGGTCTTATGGAGTGAAATGAGTGTTGTGAGATGGTGTCCTTGAGTGGTGTAGGCCATTGAGAGCTATGTGGGGGATTTTTGGGTTAACAGGATGTTAAAGCATATTTGGGTCATAGATTGAACACTTGAAAACTACAAGATTCCAAGAAATCCTCTCTAGATTTATGGAAATAATGGGGCATATATCCTCAAATTTCAGGTACAATATTAGTTGACAATTATAGTCAAACCTTCTATTTTAAGGGAATCGAACTCAGTAGCAATACTAGCATTTAGCAAATCAACTCAACAGCAATACTTAGCATTTAGAAAATCAACTCCAGGTGTAGCATTTCCTGGCTCTATGTTGAATGTTTTTCTTGTCAAAATTCATGGCACAATTCATGTCACTAACCCTGGATTCATATATGGTTCTATGCTATTCAGGACGTTTTTTTGGAGGCTATTATTGACGTTATATGGGATGCTTTTGTGGACGCTAATTGGGACATTAATTGGGATGTTATTTGGGATGCTAATTATCATCCAAAATAAAACCAACTTTTAAAAATGGATGATATTTGGGATGCTAATTGGGACGCTAATTGGGACGCTAATTGGGATTCTAATTGGGATGCTAATTGGGACGCTAATTGGGATGTTAATTGGGATGCTAATTAGAATCCAAAATAATGCCAACTTTTAAAAAGGGACGCTAATTGGGATGCTAATTAGGATTCTAATGGGGATGCTAATTGGGATGCTAATTGGGACACTAATTGGGACGTTAATTGAGATGTTAATTAGCGTCCAAAATAGCACCAACTTTTAAAAAGGGACGCTAATTGGGATGCTAATTGGGATGTTGATTGGGATGCCAATTGGGACACTAATAAGGAATCTAATTGGGGCGCTATTTGGGATGCTAATTAGTGTCCAAAATAGCATCAACTTTTAAAAAGGGACACAAATAACGCCCTTAAAAGCCCCATCCCATAGAAAAGCATCCACTTTGTCCAAAAAATGATGAAAAATACACTAAAATGGATAGTGTATGCTAAAAAGGAAGCTAAAAGGGATGCTAATCACAGGTTTTTGTTGTAGTGTACCCTAGGGCACTACCGCTGCCGAGTTTGAATTTCCATGGCACCTATGGGAGAGAGTGTCTAGGGATGAGTGGGGGTTTTTGCTGCTATAAAAAGAAAAAACATAGAGGTTTCAACAAGGTTTCCTGTGTCCGACGTTTATGTGCATAGCCTTAATCCTGACCCATGCCCATATTTCCCGTTCTAATGGATGAATCCAGTAGAGTAAGACATATTTAGGTTTTGGATTTTGTAGAATATGTATACAAATGCATTTGTTTGTGTGCTCATGATTATAATCATCGATTCTATATATGAACGCTAAGACAGCTCCATTTTTTGTTGTAGGTACAACTCACCGCATAAATAATGACAAAGAAGGGGAGGAAGAAGCTTAAGATTGCTGAGATATATTCTGACACAGAATTTGTTGAGGTCTCACTAGCAATGAGAACTATAATAGTGTATGAATACACTAAGGCAATCATGGGAGCAGATATCAAGCTCAAATGGGGCCAGATCTACCCCATGCTGGTGGAAAGAAAGGTGTCAGAAGCTAGTTTGGGAGAAGTAGCTTTGTACTAGAACATTTTAAGGTCTGGGTTAACTAAAATAGCCACTAGGCCAAAGATTTTTCCCTTTGCCGAGGTCATTGGATGGATGTTGCCCAAAATAGACACAGTAGGAATGATAATAAATGACGAGGAGGGAAATCCTATTGCATCGTTCACACCTGCATTCATTTCAACAACCTATAGTCTACTGGAAACATAAATAAGTGTAACAACGGAGTGGGTCAAAAGTCTGAAGTTTGACTATACAACCACAGCAAAGGTGATGGTGGCTAAGGGGAAGACCTTCAGAAACAAACAATCAGGAGAATATGAGACTGCCCATCTTCAAACCCCTTTAAGAATAATAGCATTGATGATAAGCAAGTTGTATGGTAGGTTTTATGGGAAGACGTATAATTTTGGTTGGATTCCCCTCATGTATTATGTAGCTATGGAGGGGACTATTTTTAATTGGACCGATATAGCTACTAGGAACTTGTCCAAATGTGTCAAGGCAGCCCAAGAGGGTTTGAAACAGAACAAATCATAATTTTTTATGTCATCTTTCTTAATAGATTGTATAATATATAAACATAGGTTTGAGAAGATTAAGTGTGTGTGGAAGGAGGGGAAATCCCCTATATATGTTGCATATCAAATTCTGGGAGCCCATAAATATCACAACCATTACCAGTTAATTTGTGAGGAATTCATAAGGCCCATGTATAAGTTTATCTTTCTAGAAGATTGTCCATGTCTGCCAGAAGTAGCTATAGAGTCCATAAAAGAATATGGATATTATTTTTTCACCCAAGAAGGAACGTATCTAAGAATGTATGGGGGAACCAAAGCACCCTCACTGCTTCCCATGTATGCAACAGACTATATAGTACATAAGGAGGTACTTAGACAAGTAGTTTTAGATAGTTTGGAAACTATTTGTTTGATATAAAGAAAGTTGTGTTCCCACCAGTACCTTTTTATGTAGGGAGCTATAAGTTCAACGAAGTCAAGAATGCTCCAAAGTTCGTTAAAGAACTGGATATTTTCCATTTTGGAGATAAAATCTTCCACCAAAATGGTTCACAAGGAAAGGTGGTAGCTCATAAGGCAGCTCATAAGGTGCATTTCAAATATGTAGACTATGTAGATAAAGAGGATCAAGCATTCATGAATGTCTATAGCATGGCAGTTGTGAGCAAGCGGTTGAAGGGAAAGGAATATGGGGTCAAGGGAAGTAGCAATAAAATTCCAAAACTAGATGAAGGAAAAGAAGAATATGCAAGGAAGGCCCAAGAAGAAAGTGCTCGCATGCTAGCAATAGGAGCAAAGAAATTATTGGCAGAGGAAGCACAGAGGGATAAAGAAAAAGCTGACAAACAAAAGAATGCAGAATTTGTTTTGGATAAAATTTCAGAGTTAGAGAAATCTATTGCTCAAGAAGATGCAAACCCTAGGCTGGGAATACAAGATACAGAAGATCCCACAGAGGGGAAAAATTAGGAAAATGAAGAATTTGTAGTTGGTGGAGGTCAGGAGCAAATCCCTGTTCGGGATAATACAAAGAACCCTCCATCCACATCCAGCAGCATCCTTACTGGGGGTTATGTCCCCATAGTTGAAATGGGACTAATACCATTTACCCCATCTAAACAATATAATGTGGCATGCTTGGATGATATTCGTTTTGATCCTAAAATAAAATCCATTACGTGGAGGACAGAGAAAACCTTGAAGGTAGGGACTCAACCACCCATGACCATAGTGATAGAGAGGACAATCATGAGTAATGTAGAGGCACACCGAAAGCAAGTGCCTTCTATGGCCATTGTGAATTCCTATGCCAATGCTCACAATGTTGACAAGCTTACATAAACCATTGAGTAGTATAAAGGGAAGATGGTTGAAATGAAGGAAGTTTTGAGGAAGGAAGAAAAGGTAGGTAGAGAATAAAAAAGAAAATATGAAGTTACCCTATCAGACTTTGAAAGGATTCAACAGGGACACCAAATTTTAGAAGAAGAACGGGACAGTTTGAAATCATCCAATGAAGAGTTAAGTAAGGAGAAAGGAAAATTGGAAAAAAAGGTTGCAGAATTGGAACTGCAGAAGACTACTTCTAAGCAAAAGGAAAAATAGTATGAAACCCAGGTAGCAGCATTGGAGGCACAAAAGGATTCATTGGAGGTTTTGTTAAAGGTGGAAAATGAACAAAGAACGGATATATCCCAGCCAATAGTAAGAAACCATCTATTGGAAGATCAACTTCGATTGATTCCAACCAGGATGGCTAATATAAAATCCCAAGTTGCCAAGCATGAGGTCACGATTAGATTTCTAGAGCCATCAAAGTTTGAGACAATAGTGACAGGTTCCAATACATGGAAGCAGTTCATTAATGAGGTGGTTGGGCCCACTTAGAATGTTTGTTTTATTGACACATATTTTGTAATAGTTATATTTTTCCTAAATTAGTGAAATCACTAGGAGACAAAGTCATTTTTTTTGTAACTGATTTGTAAAGGAGGCCCAAAGGGAAGGAAGACCAAAAGACATTTCAAATTGTATAAGTATAGATCAAGTCGATGGAGGAAAGGAATTTTCCATGCTATCTCTTGTGAAGTTATTGTAAGAAGAACTATTTCCTTTTATAATAAAGAAGCCATATTTTCTGCTGGAGAAGGAGTTGTGAAGTTTCAAATGCATGTTGTAGATTGGTTGATTGTCGAATTATTTATGTTTCAGCTCATTCTATGAACCGTGAGATCGTTCTGACTTATGAATTACTTCCATGTTATGAATGATTTCTTGTTATTTTTTATGAAACTGATGTTGTATATTGAGTAATGAATGTTTAACTAACAATGAGTTATCTCTGTGTTTATCTTTCTACATGTATTATGAATTATGAACAACTATCTGTAATATTATTTATGCATGTTTTACAATACATTACTCACCATTTAATATAATCTTGCTCCCTAGGGATAGGCTAGATAGAATTAGCTAGCTTAGCATAGTTGTTAATTGTTTATGATTTAAAAGCAAAAGAGGTAATAAGACAAGAGGTAAGAACCTGCGCATCACATTGTGAACTCTTTGTTGTCTCTATCGTCTGCACTAAGAATAGGCACTTGCATATCATATATAAAAGAAAAATAAAAAACACACTCAAACAGTGGATAGGGCTGCAACCGGTAAAAGCAAGCTTAAACTGTTACTTGACTTATGGTAGCTAGACCGTAAACCGGACAGATTCCCCATACCAAACAATAACGAGCTAATTGGGAACGTTTATTGGGGAGAATCCCTACTATTATTCCCTGGGATTTTCCAGGACTCAACAGTTTTAGCACTAGAAAGAGGGCAGTCAATGCATGTCTAGCCGAGGAAATTTGTTTTCTCATGAACACTCCATCGGTCACAGTTCTGAAACCAGTTTCCCTAAGAGACCCAATCCTAAAGAAAAAGTTACAGAGTATCTCTACCCTATTGATAGTGAGGTGGTTGATGATTTAAGGAGAACCACAAGGGCGTATGAAAAGAAGATTGGGGGATTGCCCATTATTCCTTCCTTTCCTAGAAGAGAAGTTCATAAGAAAGACCGTCCTTACTGTGAGGATTCAGTGTTAGTGGAATATTTTGAAGAGATAGTAGATACCACCTTGCAAGAGATTGTTTAACCTCTAAATCAGTTAGGTCCAAAGTCCCCTCACTGCTCACCTTTTCAAACCCCTCTCCAGTCTCCACCTTAATCTCCACCTAGAATCATGGCAAATGTGAATGCAAATCAGCCTCCTCCACCACCTACTTGGAGGGCTAGATCCCCTTTAAACCTTACTCCTCTGTTACATGCCATGCCTCAGAATTTTGGTAAGTCTTTTCCTAAGTTCGAACCAGATGAAGGAATCTTTGGGGATGACCATTTGCAAATTTTTTACCTAGATTTGGAGGGTCTACAAGCAGCAAAGCATGAAGACATATTCTGTAGATTATTCCCACATACTCTCAAGGGTAAAGCAGCCTCATGGTATTTTTCCCTACAGGAAAACTCAATCCCAAATTGGAACACCTTTGAGAGATTGTTTAGAAACAAGTATGGAACCTAGAGAACTACTACTGCTTTAATGAAAGAATTGCTTGCCCTCAGAAAGGAAAAGAAAGAAAGGGTACATAATTTCACTCAGAGGTTTTCTGCCTATCTGAATAACTTTGATGCAGCTATAAAACCTACTGAGAACACCTTAATTGAATATTACACTTTATCTCTTGGTCCCAACCTAGCTATGTTTGTCAAAAGATCAATTAAGCCCACCTTAGTGGAAACATATGAGGAAGCTGAGAAATTGGAAGCCGAAAGTGAGAGTATAGACCAATATCCTACAAAATCAGAGGAAAAGACTTCTGGAAATAGAAAGCCTTTGTTGTTAACCAAGCCTAAATATGAGCGGTCATAGGAATTATATGGTGTGGTAAAAATGGTGCAGAAACTTTCAAATAGAGTAATTGATCTGGAAAAGGAGAAGGAGGCCCATAGGTAACATAAAACTTATTATAAAAAGAGAGATGACATTGGTCCATCCAAACCTCCCTCTCATAGTCCCTCGGCTATGAATTTAACTGAAGTGGGAATGGAAAATTTCTCTACATTCCATCAGCAACCTCACTCTGAAAAAAATTTCCCACAGTGGATAAATTCTATGACTTTAGTGATGAATCGGTTACTAGATTCCAAGTTAACAAAAACTGTGGATGAAAGAGAGAAAGGTCATGAACCAGCAGAGACACAAGAAGAAGACACTATGGTTTTATGGGATTGTGTATCCATGTTTAGTATAGAGGATGAAGGCCTCACTAAGGAAGAAAAAATATCAGAAACAAATGTTACAACAAGGAGTCAGGGCCAGTTGAAAGAGGATAACATGATAATGCCCAAAATAAAGAAACTTCAGGAAAACATGAAAAATATAAAAAATAATACTTAGACCATTAATATACCAGAGTTTGTCATCATGAGTTAGAATCCCAAGATAGTCAGTATGCCTGTGAAGTCTTTATAAAACAAAGTTGAGAATGTCAATAAAAATTCCATCGAGCATGAAATGGGATATGTGTTGAGGACAGGAAATTTGCAGGCAACAACAGCAAGGGATTCTCCCCAGTCAACATTCCCAACTAGCCCGTGACTATTTGGTGTAGGAAATCCATCCAGTTTGCGGTCTGGCTACCATAGGTCAAGTAACAAAAATAAAAAAGGTTTTACCGGTTGCAGCCCGGTCCACCGTGTATATTTTTGTGTTTTTAGTTTTAAGTATGACATGCAAATGCCTATCTAAAATGTAGATTGATTGAGAATGCAAGGAGTGTTCACAATGTGATGTGCAGGTTCTTACCTCTCATCTTAGGCTCTCTTGCATCTAAATCACACACACAACAAGAAATTAAAGCTAACTACCTAACCTATCCCTAGGGATCAATATTGTCACTTATTAATGAATAATGTATTTTGTGCATGTATTATAAAAAGAAATCACAGATAGTTGATACTTCTTTCAAACACATGAACAGTTAAATATATTTGAACAACCAGATAGCCAATTTTCTATGAACACATTCATCACTCATGGTGGAAATTTTCATAAAACAAACCAGAGATCATTCATGCAAGAACATAGGTTCAAAGAGTTAGAACAATCTCACAGTTAATGGACACAAAGCTAAAAACGAAATAGTTCCTCTTCAACAAATCCATAGCATAACATTTGAACATTCCACCAGGATTTCCCCAACAGGAAAACTGTAATTATTTATTGCAAAAGGAAATAGTTCTTCTTACAATATGTCTTCCAATCTAACTAGTAAAAAAGTCCCCCTTCCACAGGGGTGGCAGGCGCAGGGGGGGTCATTCTTGATCCCGGTGGGAAAATTGAACATTCCTTTGCATGGGGGTTAGGGATCAGGACCAATAACGAAGCAGAATGGTTGGCTCTGCTTCAAGGTCTGCGTTTTCTTCAGGACAAAAATCACCGCAAGGCCTTAATTTTTGGAGACTCTAAGCATGTCATCTCCAAATTGATTAATGGTTACCCCTCGGGAGCTGTCAGATGTCGACGCCTGTACAATAAAGTCAAATCTCTTTGGCATCACTCCTTCTAGCCCTTTCACATCCTTAGAACCAACAATAAAGCTGCTAACACTATGGCTAACATTGGGGCAACTCTCTCACAAGGAGTTTATAAACTGGATGGGGACCCTCCCTCCCACCATTATATTCCTTAATGAATCAAGCAATATGCATTTGGCTCACATTATATATTGAAATTTGGATTGTCCTCTCGATAAGGAGGAGAAGGCTTTGTTTTTTGCCTATTCCTAAGGTTTTATGCATAATTCTAAGGTGGAGAAGGCTTTGTGTTTGGGGTATGGGTTCACCCATCCCTCTTCACCCTTCCCACTCTTCGTGCCTCCTCATCCCATGCATTTACGCCTCCCCGCTGCTGCTGTCCTTCGCCGGCTGCATGCTTTTAAAAGTCCATACTCCTTCCTGCGTCGCGTGTATCCCTCCTCGAACCTCCAAGCAATCAGTCATGTCCGTCTTAATGCTTGAAAGCCTCTGGAGTCTTCGCATTTACCTCTTGCATGTTTGGAGTTTTGTTTATCCCGGTCCTTCCTCCATCTTCGACTCCAGAATGTCGCTCCGGAACTCCTCCTCTGCAACCTCTGGCATATTCAAAATTCAAAGAATACTGGGGCAGGTGGTCCTGGGTGTTAGCGAAGGGTGGCTGCAGGCCCTCCCCTGGAAGGTTCTCCCAATTTCGCGTTCGTTGGTGAAAGACTGGCTCGTCTTGGCAGTATTGTCCTCTGGCGCAGGTTTCAGTCAGCCAGAGTTTCGGGTTGTTGAGCTAAGGAACACAGGCAGCGTTTGGGTTTTGGACTCCGGGAAGAGCAGGGTGCTGGGCGTTGTGGGCTCCTCGGGCCTCTACCAGGCAGGTAAATTCTCGTTGTCATATGAGTTAGAGGTGCTCAATTCTCTCTTCTCTACAACCAAGATTCATTGTAGAACTTCAGGTAATTCTGTCAGCGTGCCTATAAATTTGTTTGCCAGTCTGTCCATTTCACCTGGGGTTAAAGGTATGGCTCACGGAGGCGATTGGGTGGATATTAAGAAGAATCTTCACCGGCTATATGAGCTTCTGGCCATTAAAGTTGTGGATACCAAAGAAATGAGTGAGGAGATAAAGAAGATGGCTGAAACAGTAAGCTATACTTCCCAGCAAGTGAGCAATAACGACGCCCGCATTGACGATAATGAGAACAGCCTTCGGGTTATGCATGGAAAAATGGACAGAATTTAAGAGGACCTGCAGAGATTCATTGAAATGCATCAGGCCAGCCGAGTTAATGGCGAAATCAATGGCGAAGTTGCTGAAGCGGCCCTCCCCATGGAAGAGGAGTCAGTAGTCCAGGCGAGAAACAACAGGAATATGTAGTAATCTGTTCCCTCTAAGCTATGTTTAATGTTTTTTTGCCTCCTTATCTGTTTTCAGTTCGTAAGGGTTTACCCATATAGCAGTCTTAGAAGCTTTGAATAGTCAGTTTGCAGGGCATTTTGGACAATCCCATGGCTGGTCCTCTTTGACAGCCCTTTTGATGTACATTTCCTGCTGACGCTACCATCTCTGTAATGCATGGCTGTGCGCAGCCCCCTTTTATATATTTATGTTCATAGTTTCTGTTAAAAAAAAAAAAATTCCCCCTTCCTGTCTAGATTCTCTATATTTATACAAAAGAACAAAACTGTTGGGCTACCCATGAAATGACTCTTGGGCTTCCCCAACTCTTCACCTCCCACATTTTCTTTCATTAAGTGTTTATAAAATTTACAATATATTACAATAAAATGAATAAGATTCTCATGAGGAGGGTCCCGCTTGACTATTCAAAAATTTCTTCCATACTGAAGCCTTTGAGGCAATACTTTCGAATTCAGAAGGTTCTAGGAAATGAATATTTATTTCGAATTTAGCAGCCTGATTTCTTATGACTTCTATTCTGGCTACGCTCAGGCGAAGTTGGTCTTCTAACAACTGCACACTAACCACGGAATGATCTACTTCATTCCTCAGGGTCTACTTGTGTAAAGATTTAATCTGTTGTATCCTTTGTTCATCTCCTTGATATCTTCTTTGCAAAATCTCCAAAAATAGGCTGTGGTCTGGAAAGGTATCCATTCTCTATTCAGCTTCAACATGGCAATGATTATAAGTGATAAAAAGTCTTCTGAAGAATCTTGCACAAGCTCCCTTTGTCTTCTTGACAACCTTATTGAATTCCTCAACTGTGTTTATGGAAAACTCCAGTAAATCATAGTCTTGCCTTAGGGCTTGTTGATCTTTTGATGGTAGATCTGCATGGGTTTCTTCATTCGCTTCTAATCTTGCCATCCTTCCTATTAGGACTTCTAAGATGTCCTGCGATCTGTCAACAAAATATGAAGAGGTTTCCAAAATCTCCTCCAACCGATTGTCCACCTACAAGACCTTGCACCCCTCTTCCTCTATGGCCACTTGCAGTTGGTGCATCTTGCTTCTCCATGCCAGAATGTGCTCCTTGAACGGCTGAAGACTAACTTGTTGTTCCTTGGATTCTTCTAGGGCTGCTGTCAATGAGGTAATATTTTCTTTAATTTCTACATTCTGCCCCTGATATTTCCTCTCAGATCCCTCCAAGGTAGCCTTCTGCAACTCCAACTCCCCTATCTTGCCTAGCAGTTGCTACTTTTCTACCCTCAACCCTTGACATTCTTGCTGCACTTTCTCCAGGATTTCTTGGGAAGCCTCCATAGATCTCTTCTCTACTTGGAGGGACTGGAGCTCAGCTTTTGAAGACTTTATTTCTCATTGTATGTCTTCAAACTTTCTTTTCAACCTATTATTTTCCTCTCTTTCTCTTCTTAGGGTATCTTTGAGCTGGGAAGAGGACTTCTTTGACTGTTCGAGATCAGTCATTATTTGATCTACATTGTCCTCAGAAGCATGGATCAATGCAGCCCCCACTCTGATAGTGAACCCGGGGTCCTTGTTTGTCCCATATGATATAGTTGTATCATTAATCATTTAACCGGACTTCCCCCCAGTTTCAACCTTTCTCTCAGTCCTCTTTACTATCATTTTCCTTTCCCTATCATAAAAGATAGTGTTGAAATCCAGTACCTACTCGCCTTTCTTCTGCTCAAAAGGGATTAGCCTAAGGGTGGGGACCATAGCCTATCCTGGTGTGCTACTAGCAGCTACCTCAGGATATTGAATATCAGGGTTCCCCAAGTCCTGAGCCTGATTGTCTATTGTATCGGAAGTTTATTGCTCTGTCACTGTCTCTGTCAGCTTTAGCTTTTCTAATTCCTGCTTTTTCAGCTCCTCATCCATCTTTCTTTTCTTTTCCTCTTCCTCATTCTTGGCAGCTTCTTCTGCCTTTCTAGCTACTTCTAGTGCATCTCTTCTCTTTTCCCCCTCTTCTCCGTTGAGCCAGCTTTCGGCCTCTTGTGCTAGTCTCCTAGCATCTTCATTTATTTTTATAGTTTCTTCCTCCTCTGCCTTTGCTTGCTCATCTTGTCCTTTTCCGCCTTTGGTGGTAATTTTCTTCTTAAACCTTCTTCTTAAGGCTGTTATATTTTGTGCACTACGAAAAATGGATTCCTCTCTGTCCCAGTGGCTGGTGTATTCAAAATTTACATTCGCCTCTTTGCAGTGCTCTGCCACCTTACTCCGGGAATCATTCCTGTGGAAACGCATTTCCCCAAAATTGAATTTCCCCAACTCTTCCATCAATTCGTCATCTTTCTTCACCCTAGTAAACTTCTAGCTTCCCAATCTGAATGGCAAAGCAGGGTATGCTGCTTTCTTATGTTCAAATAGAAATCTCCCTATGCCATCTAAAAAGACTTGTCGAACTGCCTCTTTGTGGACTACATAGTCAGTGGCATACTTAGGCAGTAGTGAGGGTGCTCTGGAGCATCCAAACATTCTGAAATATAATCCATCCTCAGTCAAGTAATAGTCTGCATATTCTTCAATCACCTGCAATGCCTCCTCTGACATCTAGTTGCACTCTTTCAAGAAAATCAGGGTATACAAGGGCATAATGAAGTGCTCACACACTTCCCTATAGTGATTGTGGTATTTGTGGGCCCACAATGGCTTGTATGCTAAGTAGACTGGTGTTCTTTCTCGGTCCTACATACACCTCAAATTGGGGAAGGGTTGGTTGCACAGTATGCAATCTATCAATATAAATCTCATGTAGAACTCTGATCTCTTCTGGGACACCCCTCCTAATGCTGAAGCAATGCAGGCTGAGAGGTTGTTGGACACAATGTTTTCCCAGTTGAACACTGTCCCTTGTGTTGCAACATAGAAAATGATAGGCACCCACTCCAATTTGAAGCTTTTACCATGGGCCCTCCCGAAAATCCTGTTCAGCATCAGGGTAATGAACATGTAAGGGGTTCTTAGACTTGCAATGTCATATTCTCCAGTTGTCCTAGTTCTAAAGTTCTTGCCAGGCATGAGCATCCTCTTTAGTGTCTCGACTAGGTCCATCTTAATTTCCCTCAGCCAGTCCTCAATCAAGTACACATGTGCTTCTAGTAAGTGGTAGGCCAGTGCCACATACCCATGGCTATAAGCAGCATAACCCTATTTATCAACATTTTCCAAAATCATGGTGTCTCCATCTACCCTGGGCAGAATCCACCCAATCACCTCTAAGCATGGAAAGAGCTCAGGTCTAGTAGCAATTTTCATCAATGAAGATCTCTCTATATTGGCATAGATGGTTTCCTCTTCAAAACCTATGTCAGGTACTTCTCGACGGGTTATTAATCTGTAAATTCCCCCCCATTGATATTCGGGTTCCACACCAACTATGCATTTGGTGTCCTCGTAGGTGTATTCGACTCTGGTAATGATTTCAATTTCAGGTTCCTCTTATACCATGGGGGCCTTCTTCTTCTGATGTTTAGACATCTTGGATTCTGAGGAATTTCCCTGTCATGTACAGAAATTGCTTTTAGGTCCTGTTGGGTCATTTCCAGATAACATTCAAAATGGAGGAAACTATATAAGCATTTTACCTTATCTATGCTAAACATGAGTGCAGCTATGAAGAATAAACAATAATGCTCAAAAAAACAAGTGTTCCCGCATAAAAAATACTCTTCCGAAAAATGCTAAAACCAGCTCTCGACCAATATTTGTAGATTTAACTTATAAAAGCATGGGTTTTCTAAACGACAAAAATCCTCCTCCGCTCATCAACAAGAACACAGCCTCGAAACCTCCTCTTGGCACTGTGGATTACAACATCACACGGAAAAATATGGAGCCTAAACTCAAGTGAGGACGCTGCACGTGGTAGCGCAGTAGAAGATAAGGGGAAGCTACTTGCTGTAAAATGCTCACTTCACGGTCTGAATAGGTAATGCATTTTGGAACCTAAAATGGGTCAAGGTTCACTCGAGCTTGAACAATCTCATCCTAAGTGGGAAGTAAAAACAACATTGCAATCCTGTTTCATGAAGACGAGGGCGACCAAACTGTGGAACCATACTGATGACATCTTGGCAGAAACCCATGAAACGCCCTCCCCAGAAGGCCAAACATGGACTGGGGGAAACTGGTGTGGACAACATAAAGATCATCTGCACCAGTTTTCGCAGCAGTCGAGTGTGGTCTTCAAAACCCCAATGGTCACGAAAGTCATCATTGCAAAACTAAGAAACCTCCCACCGGGCAGCCATACTATTTAACTCAAAAATATATACAGGCCGGGATGGGAAAACCTAGGAACACACTAACCGCGAAGATAGCAAAAGTAGTTCGACCAATGAAACGAAATAGAAAAATGGGCACAAGGGCCTACCTGGCACTGTGTTGCACGACTGGTGGAGGAAAACCGGCGAACTTCCATGGTGGAGCCACCTAGGAGCGAAGGTACCGACAGCGAAATTCTTGGTCTGCTCAAGTGAAAATGACAACACGGAGAAATCACCAAAAAACAATAAAATAATAAACCCCCAAACCCAACATATATACGTCGTGGTCAACATGCAATCGGCAGGAAAAATAAGATCATCGGGCGGTGGAAAGTCTATGGGATCAGCGATCATGTTATTATCTCCTCCGTAACAGTGAATGAAGAAAACATCGGAATGCCCACAATGGTATTGGCAGGAGAAACAAATCAACACTCGCATTGGAGTTCACGAGACTAGGGCTTCAGGTCAAAATATGATTAGAGAGCCACAACAGTGAACCCGTAAAAGAAATGAGTTCTGCAGACCAGTGAAACGGAGTAAGAATAAACATGTCTCAAGTGAAAACATCAATCAAGCGAATAAATCAAACTATCGGAATCATAGCGCTTTCTAGAGCCGCAACGGTGAAAGTTGAAAAAACCAAGGACTGGCGAGACAAAACAGTGGGGATTGGAAAAGGATGAAACAACTCTTGAAAACTTCGCAGAACCTTTTCCACAATAGTGGAAGACATATAGACAAAGGTTCCGACGGGATTTCAAAACAACTGTCGATAAAGAAAATACATTGGAACCAAATATACTTGACTTCGGACTTGATGTCCGGTTCTTTTCCGCAATGGCGGACGCGCAAATGACTAGACTCCTGACTCAAAAGTCCAAAACACTTCCGACGGCAAGGAAAAATTAATTCAAACATTAAAACATTTCCCGCATAAAAGTAATCTTTATTCAAAAATCAAGCAAAACTGAGCAAAAAATGAATTAAAGGAGGGTCCCAAAAAAATTTTAATTTTGGGAAAAAATGTTCCAGCTGCAACAATTGGTGACTACCTGGTGAACCCTAGATTTTTGAATCAACTTCCTCTCAGTAACAGACTGTTTAATCATCAAGCTCATAAGTTGAATTCTTCTAGATGCTTGTATTCCTAAGATGGCCAACATATGCATTTAAATCATTGATGTCAGTCCATTTTTTGGGAAGGGAAATGAAAAATATTTAAAGTCTGGATAACTCTTCTGAGGCTTAGTAGGTGAGTTTTATTTTACCTCTGTCTTTGGGTAGTTTCTAGCTTGGACACCACAAGATCGTAACATATGGCAAACATAACTATTCATTTATTCCTCATCCCCATGCCACTTGCACTTTTGTGCCCTTTTGGACTTTTGTTCTTATGAGTCCTCCATCTGCTTTCTTTTTGAATATTTATTCAAGCTCTTCCATCCATAGTGTCCTTTTGTGTGAGAGATGTATTTACTTCTCAGCTCACGGATGGAGAAGAACTTTTAGCATATTCATATTTTTGATACTTTGCTTTGATATGTATTGCTTCTTTTAGGAGTTTCGACTCTTAATAGCCTTTAGGATTTTGAAATCATGGCATGGGATCATTTATATATAATAAATAGTTTACCTTGCTTCCTTTCTGTGGGTCCTTTGCTATCACTCCCTAGGACATCTTAGATGTGAAATGGATGGAGCCTCGAAATAGTATTCCAGACCTCTTAATTCTGAGTTATTTTCAGGGGTTAAGTAGGACTTCAATGAGTGCATAGCCATTTAGGAAAACTACCTACTATAATACATTCTATCATTTCAAAATAAAATGCACATTCTTTTCCCAAAGATTTTAGTTAACCGAGAACCCTGATGCTTTCCATGCAACCAAAAGTTTGCCTCTTTTATTCAAAAACAAACCAAAATAACCAAAAATAAAGCGGTAAATCAAAGCAAAACTGCATCAAATTATTTATGTACAAAGTCATTAAATCAAAAGAAAAATAAATTGTTCCCACCCCTGAAAATATTTCAACTCATGAGTCAAAGGGCTAGGCTGGGTTGCAGACATAAGATACCTAACCATGGTCTAATTCTGCTATTTTTGAAACCGAAACTATGTCTACAAATTTACCATCAATCTCATCATCCTGTGAAAGTTGGAGATCAGGCTGAGTGTCAGTCATATTGCTATCTTTTTCTGAGGCATGATATCTTAGTTCAAGCTCTGTTAGATAATTCCCCAAAACAGAATTAGCATATTCATTACCTTCTTCCAACTTAGTGATATTGTGTTTCATGTAAGGTTCTCTCAAAATTTTGATCCGATTTGGGATCCCCTTATGAGCCAACCACAAATGTGACCAATCTGAAGCAAAATACCCTTTTAACCTTGCAGACCAGTCACGATTCAGAATAAGTCCATATCCATCTGGTATGTCAGCCACCACAATATCAATAAATTGACATATCTTGTTATTTGCATATAAACGAATGAGAACATTCTCCATTTCTCCCACTACTTTGACATTAGTTTTGTCTAGTTGAGTGACTTCCCAAGTAGTAGGTTTTGACTGTCCATTAATTTGTTTGCAAACTGTGGGTGGCATAACATTCACTGATGATCCAGAATCTACCAAACAATTCTGCACCTTATGATTCAGCATTTCCAGAGTCAAAAGGAAAGCTGGGGTTCTAGTTTTCTCTCCCCCAATTGATTCAACATCTTCCTCCACAGGTTGGTTTTCGGTGGGTATCTCTTCCTCTGTCTCTTTAGGCTTTTCAGTGTTTCCTTTATTAACACCTACTTGTTCTTCCATAAGCTTAGCAGGCTTGTTGATTTGCTCCGTCTCATGGCTGAAAATGGTAATTTCGGGTACTTTATCTTTAACATTGTTCTTTGGCTGTCTCCTGACATTCTCTTGCAACTTTTTAATTTTTGACATTATTGAATTGTCTTTATTTACCAAACTCATATTTTTTGTTGTCGTTGGCACATTCTCAGGTTTAAAAATACTTTTTTTCTGTATCAAACAGCGAGACACAATCCCATAAAAACATGGTATCATTTTCCTGTCTTTCTATGGTCTGATTACCTTTTTCCTCTTCATCACTGTCCTCAGTCAATTTAGAGTCCAAAATCTGATTCATTACCAATGTCATCGAATTTAACCATTTACGACAATTCTTTTCAGAATGGGGTTGTTGGTGAAAAGTGCAGAAATTATCCATCCCTACCTCTGTCAGATTCATTGATGCTGAATTGTGTGGAGGGGTCTTGAATTGGTTGTTATCTTCCTTTTTTTGTAGTAAGGCTTATAATATTTCTAAGCTTCTTTTTCTTTCTCCAAATCTATTATTATGTTGGAAAGCTTCTGCATTATCTTTAACATCCCCTCAAAATCATGTGATTGCTCCTCTTTAGGTTTAGACAGCAATAAGGCTCTTTTCCCGACAGTTTTTTCTCCAGATTGCTCGGGATAATCCTCTATACTTTCCTTTTCAGCCACTACTCTTTCTGCTTCTTCATAAGTCTTAGCTAACATAGGCTTAACTTAAGCTTTTGCAAACATAGCCAATTCAGGACCTAAAGCTGAGGTATAATACTCAATCAGAACTTTATCGGAAGGCTTATCAGTTGCAGAGAAGTTCTTGAGGTAAGCTGAAAATATTTGAGTGAAATTGTGTACCTTCTCATTCCTTTCTTTTTTTAAATTTCCCAGACCTTTCATTAGTGTTGCATGTGTCTTTTGGGATGCATATTTGCTTCTAAAAATCCTTTCAAAGGTATCCCAATCTGAGATAGAGTTTGCAGGAAAACCAAAGTACCAGGATGCTGCTGCTCCTTTAAGGGTATGTGGGAAAAGTCTACAAACAACATCCTCATATTCCCCAACCCTTAATCCTTCTATTTCCAAATAGAAACTTTGCAAGTGGTCATCTACTACAACCTTCTCATTAGGATCAAACTTAGGCAGCAACTTCTCAAAAGCTTGAGGTAAGTCATGCAACGGAGGTGTTAGGTTCAAGGGTGATCTGGCTTTCCAAGCCAGTGGTGGATTTGGTGGGTTAGGCTGGTTTGCATTTACACCTGCCATGATTCTAGGTGGAGAGTGAGGAGGTGAAGGAACAGGAGTCCGCACAAGTGAACGGTAAGGTGTGTTTGGGCCTACTTGATTCAAAGGATGAAAAACCTCCTGTAATGCTCCTTCTACTAACTCTTCCAAGTCTCCAACCAACACTGAATCTTTCAATATGGGACGGTCTTTCTTCTTGTATTCTCTTCAGGTTAAATTAGGGATGATGGGTAATCCTCCAATACTCTTTACATAGGCCCATGTGTGTCTCCTCAGATCATTTATCACTTGGTTGTCCACAGCAAACAGATGTTCCCTATTCTCTTGAGTATTTGGATCAGGACACAAACTGCTTTCAAAATTATCACTGGAGGGGTTATTTCAAGAAAATGGGTTTCCTCGGCTAGCCATGCACTGGTGGACCTCCTTCTAGTGCCAGGAACTTTTGAGGCCTAGGAATTCGTAGGCAACAACAGCAAGGGATTCTCCCCAGTCAACATTCCCAACTAGCCCGTGACTATTTGGTGTAGGGAATCCGACCGGTTTTCGGTCCGGCTACCGTAGGTCAAGTAACAAAAATAAAAAGGTTTTACTGGTTGCGGCCCGGTCCACCATGTATATTTTTGTGTTTTTAGTTTTAAGTATGACATGCAAATGTCTATCTAAAATGCAGATTGATTGAGAATGTGAGTGTTCACAATGTGATGCACAGGTTCTTACCTCTCATCTTAGGCTCTCTTGCATCTAAATCACACACACATCAAGAAATTAAAACTAACTACCTAACCTATCCCTAGGGAGCAATATTGTCACTTATTAATGAGTAATGTATTTTGTGCATGCGTTATAAAAAGAAATCACAGATAGTTGATACTTCTTTCAAACACATGAACAGTTAGAGAGATTTGAACAACCAGATAGCCAATTGTCTATGAACCCATTCATCACTCATGGTGGAAATTTTCATAAAACAAACCAGAGATCATTCATGCAAGAACATAGGTTCAAAGAGTTAGAACGATCTCACAGTTAATGGACACAAAGATGAAAACGAAATAGTTCCTGTTCAACAAATCCATAGCATAGCATTTGATAATTCCACTAGGATTTCCCCAACAGGCAAATTGTATTTATTTATTGCAAAAGGAAACAGTTCTTCTTACAATATGTCTTCCAATCTAACTGGGAAAAAGTCCCCCTTCCTATCTAGATTCTCTATATTTATACAAAAGAACAAAATTGTTGGGCTGTCCACGAAATGACTCTTGGGCATCCGTGACTCTTCACCTCCCACGTTTTCTTTCATTAAGTGTTTATAAAATTTACAATATATTACAATAAAATGAATAAGATGCTCATGAGGAGGGTCCCGCTTGACTATTCAAAAATTTCTTCCATGCCGAAGCCTCTGAGGAAATACTTTCGAATTCAAAAGGTTCTACGAAACGAATATTTATTTCAAATTTAGCAGCCTGATTTCTTATGACTTCTATTCTAGCTGCACTCAGGAAAAGTTGGTCTTCTAACAACTGTACACTAACCACGGAATGATCTACTTCATTCCTCAGGGTGTGCTCATCTAAATATTTAATGTGATGTATCCTTTGTTCATATCCTTCATATCTTCTTTGCAAAATCTCCAAAAACATGTTGTGGTCTGGAAAGGTATCCATTCTCTGTTTAGCCTCAACCTGGCAGCAATTATAAGTGATCAAAATTCTTTTGAAGAATTCTGCACAAGCCCCCTTTGTCTTCTTGATAGCCTTCTTGAATTCCTCGGCTTTGTTTGTGGCAAAATCCAGTAAATCATAGTCTTTCCATAGGGCCTGTTGATCTTTTGATGGTAGATCTACAAGGGTTTCTTCATTCGCTTCTAATATCACCATCCTTCATATCAGGACTTCTAATATGTCCTACAATCTGTCAACAAAATATGAAGAGGTTTCCAAAATCTCTTCCAACTGATTGTCCACCTACAAGACCTTGCACCTCTCTTCCTCTGTGGCCACTTGCAGCTGGTGCATCTTGCTTCTTTGTGCCAGAATGTGCTCCTTGAACGGTTGAAGACTGACTTGATGTTCCTTACCTTCTTCTATGGTTGTTGTCAAAGACGTAATCTGTTCTTTAAGTTCTGCATTCTTCCCCTGATATTTCCTCTCAGATCCCTCCAAGGTAGCCTTCTGCAACTCCAACTCCCCTATCCTGCCTAGCAGCTGCTCCTTTTCTGCCCTCAACCCTTGACATTCTTGATGCACTTTCTCCAGGCTTTCTTGGGCAGCCTCCATAGATCTCTTCTCTACTTGGAGGGACTGGAGCTCAACTTTTGAAGACTTTATTTCTCATTGTATGTCTTCAAACTTTATTTTCAATCTATTATTTTCCTCTCTTTCTCTTCTTAGGGTATCTTTGAGCTGGGAAGAGGACTTATTTGATTGTTCGAGATCAATCATTATTCGATCTACATTGTCCTCAGAAGCATGGATCAATGCATCCCCCACTCTGATAGTGAACCTGGGGTCCTTGTCTGTCCCATATACTACAATTGTATCATTAATCATTTTACCAGACTACCCCCCGGTTTCGACCTTTCTCATTTTACTGGACTGCCCCCCAGTTTCGACCTTTCTCATTTCACCGGACTGCCCCCAGTTTCGACCTTTCTCTCGGTCCTCTTTACTATCCTTCTCCTTTCCCTGTGATAAAAGATAGTGTTGAAATTTGGTACCTCCTCCCATTTATTCTGCTCAAAAGGGATTAGCCTAAGGGTGGGGACCATAGCCTATCCTGGTGTGTTGCCAATAGTTGCCTCAGGATATTGAATATCAAGGTTCCCCAAGTCCTGAGCCTGACTGTCTGCTGTATCAAAAGTTGATTTCTCTGTCACTGTCTCTGTCAGCTTTAGATTTTTTGCTTCCTGCTTTTTCAGCTCCTCATCCATATTTCTTTTATTTTCCTCTTCCTCATTCTTAGTAGCTTCTTCTGCCTTTCTAGCTACTTCTAGTGTAGCTATTCTCTTTTCCTCATCTTCTCCGTTGAGCCAACTTTCGGCCTCTTGTGCTAGTCTCCTAGCATCTTCATTTCTTTTTCTAGTTTCTTCCTCCTTTGCCTTTGCTTGCTCATCCTGTCATTTTTTTCCTTTGGTGGTGATTTTCTTCTTAAACCTTCTTTTTAAGGCTGTTGTATTTTGTGCACTGCAGAAAATGGATTCCTCTCTATCCCAATGGCTGGTGTATTCAAAATGTACATTTACCTCTATGCAATGCTCCACCACCTTATTCCGAGAATCATTCCTATGGAAACGCATTTCCCAAAAATGGAATTTCCCCAACTCTTCCACAAATTCGCCAGCTTTCTTCACCCTAGTAAACTTATAGCTTCCCAATCTGAATGGAAAAGGAGGGTACACTGTTTTCTTATGTTCAAATAGAAATCTCCCTATGCCATCTAAAAAGACTTGTCGAACTGCCTCTTTGTGGACTACATAGTCAGTGGCATACTTAGGCGGTAGTGAGGGTGCTCTGGAGCATCCAAACATTATGAAATATAATCCATCCTCAGTCAAGTAATAGTCTGCATATTCTTCAATCACCTGCAATGCCTCCTCCAACATGCAGTTGCACTCTTTCAAGAAAATCAGGGTTTACAAGGGCATAATGAAGTGCTCACACACTTCCCTATAGTGGAGGTGGTATTTGTGGGCCCAAAGTGGCTTGTATATTGAATAGACTAGTGTTCTTTCCCGGTCCCAGATACACCTCAGATTGGGGAAGGGTTGGTTGCACAGTATGCAATCTATCAATATAGAGCTCATGTAGAACTTTGATCTCTTATGGGACACCCCTCCTAATGCTGAAGCAATGCAGGCTGAGAGGCTGTTGGACACAATGTTTTCCCAGTTGAACATTGTCCCTTGTGTTGCAACATAGAAAATGATAGGTACCCACTCCAATTTGAATCTTTTATCGTGGGCCCTCCCGAAAATCCTGTTCAGCATCAGGGCAATGAACCTGTAAGGGGTTCTTAGAATTGCAGTGTCATATTCTTCGGTCGGCCTAGTTCTAAAGTTCTTGCTAGGCATGAGCATCCTCTTTAGTGTCTTGACTAGGTCCATATTAATTTCCCTCATCCAGTCCTTAGTCAATTACACATGTGCTTCTGGTAAGTGGTAGGCTAGTGCCACATACCCAGGGCTATAAGCAACATAACCCTGTTTATCAACATTTTCCAAAATCATGGTGGTTATGTCTGCCCTGGGCAGAATCCACCCAATCACCTCTGAGCATGGAATGAGCTCAAGCCTAGTAGAAATTTTCATCAATGAAGATCTCTCTATATTGGCATAGATGGTTTCTTCTTCAAAACCTATGTCAAGTACTTCTCGGTGGGTTACTAATCTGTAAATTCCCCCCCATTGATATTCGAGTTCCACACCAACTATGAATTTGCTGTCCTCGTAGGTGTATTTGAATCTGGTAACGATTTCAACTTCGGGTTCCTCTTCTACCACGGGGGCCTTCTTCTTCTGATGTTTAGACATCTTGGATTCTGAGGAATTTCCCTGTCATGTACAGAAATTGCTTTTAGGTCCTGTTGGGTCATTTCCAAATAACATTCAAAATGGAGGCAACTGTATAATAATTTTACCTTATCTATGCTAAACATGAGTGCAGCTATGAAGAATAAACAATAATGCTCAAAAAACCAAGTTTTCCCGCATAAAAAATACTCTGCCGAAATTGCTAAAACCAGCTCTCAACCAATATTTGCAGATTTAACTTAGAAAAGCATGGATTTTCTAAACGACGAAAATCCTCCTCTGCTCATCAACAAGAACACAGCCTCAAAACCTCCTCTCAGCACTGTGGATTACAACGTCACACGGAAAAATATGGAGCCTAAACTCAAGTGAGGATGTTGCAAGTGGTAGCGCACTAGAAGATAAGGGGAAGCTACTTGCTGTAAAATGCTCACTTCACGATATGAATATGTAATGCATTTAAAAACCTAAAATGTG
Organism: Pseudotsuga menziesii; assembly: GCA_001517045.1. Classification (NCBI taxonomy): domain Eukaryota; kingdom Viridiplantae; phylum Streptophyta; class Pinopsida; order Pinales; family Pinaceae; genus Pseudotsuga; species Pseudotsuga menziesii. Next base: position 166,517 of record LPNX010943449.1, read on the forward strand.
CCAGATTTCACTCGATCTCAAACAGTCTCATCCTAAGCAGGAAGTAAAAACAACATCGTGGTCCTGGTTTGTGAAGACGAGGGCGACCGAACTGTGGAACCAGACTCACGACATCTTGGATGAAACCCATGAAACGCCCTTCCTAGATGGCCAAACACAGACTAGGGGAAACTGGTGTAGATAGCATAACGGCCATCTGCACCGGTTTCCCCAGCAGTTCAGTGAAGTCTACAAAACCCCAACAGATGCGAAAGTCATCATTGCAAAACTAAGAAACCCCCCATCGGGCAGCCATACTATTTAACTTGAAAATATATACAGGTCGGGATGGGAAAACCTAGAAACACACTAACCACGGAGACAACAAAAGTAGTTCGACCAATCAAATGAAACAGAAAAATGGGCACAAGGGCCTACCTGGCACTATGCTACGCTACTGGTGGAGGAAAATCGGCGAACTTCCATGGCGGAGCCACCTAGGAGCGAAGGTACCGACAGCAAAATTCTTGGTTTGCTTGAGCGAAAATGACAGCATGGAGAAATTGCCAAAAAACAATAAAATAATAAACCCCCAAACCCAAAATATATACGTCACATTCAACATGCAATCGGCGGGAAAAATAAGATCATCGGGCGGCGGAAAGGCTACGAGATCGGCGATCATGTTACTATCTCCTCCACACCGACGAATGAAGAAAACGTTGGAACGCCCGCAATGGCGTTGGTGGGAGAGAAAAATCAACACTCACATCGAAGCTCGCGAGACTAGGGCTTTGGGTCAAAAGATGATTAGAGAGCCGCAATGGCGAACCCGTAAAAGAAACAAGTTCCACAGACCAGCGAAATGGAGTAAGAATAAACATGTCTCAAGTGAAAACATTGATCAAGCAGATAAATCAAACTATTGGAATCATAGTGCTTTCTAGAGCCGCAACGACAAAAGTTGAAAAAACCAAGGACCGGCGAGACAAAACGGCGGGGATCTGAAAAGGATGAAACAACTCTCGGACAACTTCGCAGAACCTTTTCTGCAACAACAGAAGACGTATAGACAAAGGTTCTGATGGGATTTCAAAACAACTGCCGATAAAGAAAATACATCGGAGACCAAATATACTTGACTTCGGACTTGATGTCCGGTTCTTTTCCGCAACGGCGGACGCGCAGATGACTAGACTCCCGACTCAAAATTCCAAAACAATTCTGACAGTGAGGCAAAATTAATTCAAACATTAAAACATTTCCCGCATAAAAGTAATATTTATTCAAACATCAAGCAAAACTGAGCAAAAAACGAATTAAACGAGGGTCCCAAAAAATTTTGAATTTTGGGAAAAAATGTTACAGCTGCAACACATTATAGAAGATATTAAAAATATTAAGGAAAACACCCCTTTATTTGAAATGTGTAACCTACCCCAACAGAAGGAAAAAGTTGTTGAAAGCACTTGAGACACCTATAACGAAACCCCAGAATGATAACCAATATGAGGAAGAGATTGGTGAAGCAAGTATAGGGGGGAAGTCTAAATATAGAACACTAGTGTTCCTACTTACTTTTGAAATTTTCAATTTCAATGTACATAATCGTTTGGTGGACTTTGGAGCATCAGTGAATGTTATGCCACTTTTAGTATGCAAGCAGATAAATGGTCAACCCAAGCCGACTGTAGGTCAGGTTGTCCAATTCAATAGGACTGTAGTTAAAGTGGTAGGAGAAATGGAGGATGTCCTAATACATTTGTGAGTAGATGAGAGGGTTTTCCAGTATATAGACATTTTGGTAGCATACATCCCGTACGCCTATGGGCTGGTGTTGATCTAGGACTAGTCAGCGAAATTAGATGGTTATTTTGCTTCTGATTGGTCACATTTGTGGTTACCCTACAAAGGTTTCCAGAATTAGATAAAGGATTTGAGGGAGCCTCAGATGAAACACAATGTAAAATAATTGGAGAGGAAGAATGAACAAGTTAAGTCTATTTTGGGGAACTATTTTTGTTAGCACCAAAATCGAACCAAATGTTGTGGAAGGGCTTGCTCCCGGGTAACAGCAAAACCGCTTTTGAAGAGAGAACTAGCCTTCTCCTCTTCCAAGAGGGATATCTCACCAAATGTTAACAATGGCCAGGTATATAGATATGCAAGTGAAATTATAAATTTATTGTAATATTGGTTGAAACAAAACCTAGAACCATTGGGCGATGGAGTCAAGATATACAACAAAAATAATCAGAACTTAAATGCAAATGATTTCAACACAGGGGCAAGGTAGCCATTTGATCACAGTCGATTTATAATTGTTTGGTGGAAAGGAAGAACATGAACAGACCATCAACATAGATCATTGTAAGAAATGAATTATGTATTAACTTTAGAAGAAACTTTAGTGAATACCTGAAACAACAGACGGAGCATAGCAATTATGAATTCCGAGCTGTTATACCCAAAGTCTCATATATGAAAGCAAACAAAATGGAAAGGAAAATTGGAATAACATTCACATAAGAAAGGAAATAACAAACTGTAAGTGCGAACGACACATGACTCCCTATATGAAAAATGCTGATCTCGGTTCTGCAATTATATTAAACTTCTCTTGAAAAACACACACAACAAAATTACAATGGTTTCAACACTTTTCTCCTTCTTCAGGAGGTACATTTATAGTTATTTGGATTCTCTAAACCGACATTCAAGAATCAAAATTTGTTACAATAACAAGGACATCCTCTAACAAACTCCAAACGTGGCCTTCACACCACAATTCACATAAGACAAAAAAATAAAATGCGGACTACTAGAAAAATAGGCTTAAATCCCCTCCCGCGTATCCCAAATGGTGATAGCTCTGCAAAAAATGAAAGCGGTTTTTGTATTTGTCCATGTTCCTAACAACATCCATGTCTTATTTTCCTCTAATTCATCTCGAGGTCCTCAATATAAGATTTTGAAACTGATGACTTAGACAGTAAAACTGTAAATTCCTGGAAAAATACCCTGTGAAGATATTTTAAATTCTCTCAACCTGTGATACCTTTGTAAAATATGAAGGATATTTTTGTATATATGCATGTTATGAAGAAAAACCTCTCTTAGTTTCCTGAAATTCAACTCCATTTGACTGAAACAATTATTTGAATGTGATGTCTGAGACAGTCCTTTGGAAACCCTAAAAAATAGCCTGTAAAAATCACTTTGTTTCCCCTAAACCATATGACTTGGGTAAAAAATGAGAGATTTTATTGAACATGATCCTGTTCTCAAGAGAAACCTCATTCAAGTTTGAAAAATTCTTTCTGGTTTTCCAAAAACAATTGATTGAAATAACTGACTAAAATAGTCCTTTCAAAATCATGAAATTTTCTCTCTGAAGATGACTTTGGTTCTCTCAATCGATAGCACCTGGGTAAAACTTGAGAGAGGTTAGTGTATATAGGTGTGTTATGAAGAAAACTCTCTCTCAATTTCTGGAAAATCATATTTTTTTGGCAGGAACAATTGATTTAAAATAATGACCAAAACAACCATTTTCCATAAAAAACAACCATGATCTACTACTTTAATTCAGATACTGTGTTTGTGTGGATGTTCTTAATTTTGAATCTTTCATTTGTAGATTTAAATTTATGGAATTTCTGCACTATTCTAAATGGTAGTGTAATCTTCATTGGCTTGACCGCTTACAATATAAAATTCCTTTCCATCCATGCAATTTTAAACAAGCAATACTTCGCCCAAGCGAAAAAAAATTTTACACTATTGATTTGTTGGGTGAGTTGATGCTGCAAAAACAAGTGTCTTAACTTGATCCCAATACAAAATTTCACTGACTGAAAATTTCACTTACCTCATGCAAGTTCACAATTTGAAATGATCGTACACCGTGGATTTTCCTCACCTTCCAATCTAACCGTCAAAACCTATCTACCATTTAACATCATTTCGCAAATTGGAAAATTTAATTTCTCTGTGCAACTTCACAATGCAAAATTTATTTGAACCATCAGATGAAATGTGCTTTTATCTGGATCGTTGATCTTCGTGACCTCTACCCCTCTTTCGCAATTTGAATTTGTGGCTTCACCCACACAAGTATGGCATGCGAAATTGGTCGAGTCCGTAGATCTGACTCAGATCTCATCTCGACCATAGAATATTTCCAACCTTTAACACATTTCGCAATCTGGAAAGGAGGCTTTGGTTGAGTGTGTCCACTCATGCAAAATGGTTTGGAGCCATTGATCCACCTCCGATCAATCTCAGCCTTCGACTTCAAGTCCCACTCAATGCCTTCAACACACCTTCCATTTTCTTCTTTGAAGGGGTGTTCACATGAAGTTTGAGAGAATGGGACCCTCATCGAACTCCTGTCAAGCTCTTAGATCAACTATTAAAAATGAAGTGTTAACAACTGGATCCATGAGGGATGCTATCCTCCCAGTGAGGTAGCAAAGAACCCCCATAGACCAAGTGCCAAAACCATTGGGTTGCTCCCAATTTTCTCTAAAATCCTCAACTTGTTCTGAACTAAACCATCAACTGAAACCATCCTGCAAACAAATCTCACTCTTTCAACCTATCACCTGTCCACCTTCTAAAAACTGAAGACAACTATAACTGCACATCTAAACTTTAAAACTGAAACTGAAATTAAAATTGAAACTAAAAATGAACTGAAAACTGCTGAATGGAATGCTCGCCATGTTGAGCTTATTCATCTTTACTTACCTACCCTACTTACTAAGCATCAATGCTCAGTCACATAACTTCCGACTTCCAATGAAGCCACTCAAGCAAATGATCCCATAAATCAACTTTCTCTTCATGCTTGATAAAAAACATAGATGACAGACTTAATGGCACAAAGTTATAATAAAGCAATTGATCTTTACTGGTAGAGATATAACCAGCCATTACCACTACCAAGATTCTCTATGTACTCTGCCACTGGATCATAAAAAACATGACAGCCTTCAAAAAAATTTGTCATTTTCTTACCATGACAAGGCTGTCCCAACTGTAAATTCCCTTGCACGTTGTCAAACTGATCTTCAAAAGAACCATACAATGAAAACACGTGACAATTTCCAGGCGAGACATCCACAACTTCATCTAAAATTTATGATTTTACAACTTCATTCTTTTCATGCATTTCAAAAGAAATACCACTCCGTTCCTCAACATGATCAAGCAAACAGACTTCTTTTCGACAAAAAATTTCTGAATTTGAAAAACAAAAAGAAACATCCATTTGAGAACCCCAATCAAATTTATGTTTGTGATCAGAAACTTTAAGTCCCTTTTTTAACCACTCAAATGAAGGAAAACACAACGACAAACAATCACTTTCAACATGTTCAGTTTCCACTATGTTTTCATACTTTTGATCTTGGATTGCAATGAAATTTTCTTTGCTAACAGATATTGTGGCAGGCTGATTACATTCTTTAGAAAACAAATCAGTACACCCATCTCCTTTCAAATCACTAGGCTGATCATCTTCTTCAAGCAAAGAGAGATTTATATACTCATGTAAATCTTTAGGTGAAATATGAATTTGATCAACATGCAGAGGTCTTTCTTCAACCACTATTTCAAAATCTAATTTCTCTTTACTTGCATTTTCAGAAAATGAACATGTGGAGGGAGTACAAGACTGAAATTTTCCAGAATTATCATCTTCTGTGTAATCAATCACACAAGCACTGTAACTTTCAAGAGATTGCTGCTGCGAAAAGGAATTTTATGATTGTGAAGGGGAGGCCTCTTCTTGTAGCAAAAATTCAGAAGTTGAATAACATGAGGAAGGATTTGATTGACAATCCCAACCTCTCTCTTGGTCACACAGAGAATGGCAATAATGCTGCAAATCATCATCAGTTTCAGGAAGAGAGATATAACTGGTTGAAACGGAGCTTTGGTCTATGTCAATTTCAGCCACGGAAGACAATACTGACTACTGGGAGTTTTCTTGAATATCATGGCAATTGGCTTGTCTTTCTTTTTCAAATGAATATTCATGTAAGATATCTAAAACCTCTTCATCCAAATACTGCTCATCACCACACTCATCTTTAACATTTGCAATGAACTCTCTATCGTGTGTGAAACAATCTTGAAGTAACAACAAAGAAGAATAATGCCTTTTGAAATGTTCATGAAATATGGTATGAAAGTCTTTAAGGGAGGATAAACTCCCTGCTAGAAATCCCTCATACCAAGACCTTGCATATCCTTCTAAGCTAAACATGAACAGTTTCATTAAAGAATCTTCATGCCATCCCACTCCCAGCTTATGTATATGCTTATGAAATCTAAATAAATGGATGGCAGCATCATCACCCTTTTCATCATTGAATCTTGGAAGATACTTTTGCCAATTTACCAGAGGTATTTTATTAGGATAACCAAGAATGGAAGCAAGATTCATAGCAGCATAACTTGCAGCCCGATAAGTCATCTTGATGGTGGAGAAACTGAACCAGCTCCTCAAACTCTGCAACCCCTTTGGATAGTGGAGCTGCCATAGAACATTATGAAGAATGGATCCTTCACAGATGGATTCGCCAAGTGAAAAGAGACATGAAATTCTTGATGTCTGACCATTGTTCACCATCAATAGTCAGATATAAACCCTTCATTAAAATCCATGGAAGATTTGAGACCTATCCCCGTATTTGTCTTTCTGACCACCGGTCTCCCAGTGGAATCACCTTCTAGAATCTTTCAATGGAGTCACCAGGGAAAATGATACAACCTTTTTCACATGTAAGAATCTATGTTTTCCCACGAAAATCCTTTATCCTTTGAATCTTTGTCATTCTTCCCAGGAATGATATTCAATCTCGATCCCCGACAACGACGCCAGTTTGTTAGCACCGGAATCGAGCCAAAGGTTGCAGAAGGGATCGCTCCTAGGTAACAACAAAACCGCTTTTGAAGAGAGAACCAGCCTTCTACTCTTCCAAGAGGGATCTCCCACCAAATTTTAACAATGGCCAGATATATAGATATGCAAGTGAAACTATAAATTTCTTGTAAGATTGGTTGAAACAAAACCCAGAACCTTTGGGCGATGAAGCCAAGATATACAACAAAAATAATCAAAACTTAAATGCAAACGATTTCAACACAGGGGCAAGGTAGCCATTCGATCACAGTTGATTTATAATTGTCTGGTGGAAAGGAAGAACATGAACAGACCATCAACACAGAGAATTGTAAGAAATGAATTCTGTACTAACTTTAGAAGAAACTTTGATGAATACCTGAAACAACAAACGGAGCATAGCAAGTATGAATTCCGAGCTGTTATACCCTAAGTATCAGATATGAAAGCAAACAAAATGGAAAGGAAAGATAGAATAACATTCACATAAGAAAGGAAATAATAGTTTGTAAGTGCGAACAACACATGAATCCCTGTATGAAAAACACCGATCTCGGTTGTGCAATTATATTAAACTTCTCTTGAAAAACACACACAACAAAATTACAATGGTTTCAACCCTTTTCTCCTTCTTCGGGAGGTATATTTATAGCTATTTGGATTCTCTAAACTAACATTTGGGAATCAAAATTTGTTACAATCAGAAGGACATCCTCTAACAAACTCCGGACGTGGCCTGCACACCACGATTCACATAAGACAAAAAATAAAATGTGGACTACTAGAGAAATAGGCTTAAATCCCCTCCTGTATATCCTAGATGGTGATATCTGTGCAAAAAATGAAAGAGGTTTTTGTATTTAGCCATGTTCCCAACACAACCCATGTCTTATTTTCCTCTAATTCATCTTGAGCTCCTCGGGATCGGATTTTGAAACTGATGACTTAGACAGTAAAACTGTAAATTTCTGGAAAAATGCCCTGTGAAGATATTTTAAATTCTCTCAACCTATGATACCTTTGTAAAATATGAAGGATTTTTTTGTATATAGGAATTTTATGAAGAAAAACCTCTCTTAGTTTCCTGAAATTCAACTCCATTTGACTGAAACAATTATTTGAATGTGATGTCTGAAACAGTCCTTTGGAAACCCTAAAACATAGCCTGTAAAAATCACTTTGTTTCTCCTAAACCATATGAAATAGGTAAAAACTAAGAGATTTTATTGAACATGATCCTGTTCTCAAGAGAAACCTCATTCAAGTTTGAAAAAATCTTTCTGGTTTTCCAGAAACAATTGATTGAAATAACCGTCTAAAACAGTCCTTTCAAAATCTGGAAATTTGCTCTCTGAAGATGACTTCGGTTCTCTCAATACATAGAACCTGGGTAAAACATGAGAGAGGTTAGTGTAGAAAGGTGTGTTATGAAGAAAACCCTCTCTCAGTTTCTGTAAAATCATCGTTTTTTGGCATGAACAATTGATTTAAAATAATGACCAAAACAGCCATTTTCCATAAAAAAACAACCATGCTCTACTACTTTAATTCAGATACTATGTTTGTGTGGATGTTCTTAACGTTGAATCCTTCATTTGTAGATTTAAATTTATGGAATTTTTGCACCATTCTAAACTCTACTGTAAGTTTCATTGGCTCAACCGCTTACAGTATAAAATTCCTTTCCATCCATTCAATTTTAAACAAGCAATACTTCTCCCAAGTGAAAACGTTTTTTACACTATTGATTTGTTGGGTGAGTTGATGCTGAAAAAACAAGTGTTTTAACTTGATCCCAATACAAAATTTCACTGACTGAAAATTTCACTTACCTCATGCAAGTTCACAACGCTAAATGATCGTGCACCATGGATTTTCCTCACCTTCCAATCTGACCGTCAAAACCTATCGACCATTTAACATCATTTGGAAAATTGGAAAATTTAATTTCTCCGTGCAACTTCATAATGCGAAATTTATTTGAGCCGTCGGATGAAATGTGCTTTAACTAGATCGTTGATCTTCGCAACCTTTACCCCTCTTTTGCGATTTGAATTCGTGGCTTCACCCACACAAGTATGGCATGTGAAATTGATTGAGGCTGTAGATCTAACTCAGATCTCATCTCGACCATAGAATATTTCTGACCTTTAACACATTTTGCAATCTGGAAAGGAGGCTTTGGTTGAGCGTGTCTACTCATGTGAAATGGTTTGGAGCCATTGATCCACCTCTGATCAATCTCAGCCTTCGATTTCAAGTCCCACTCAATTCCTTCAGCACACCTACTGTTTTCTTCTTTGAAGGGGTATTCACATGAAGTTCGAGGGAATGGGACCCTCATTGAACTCTTGTCAGGCTCTTAGATCAACTATTAGATGGTTTCTCATGCTACAACCAAGTGTTAGTAGCAGAAGAAGACAGACTGAAGACCACTTTCAGAACCAATTAGGGGACTTTTGCATATAGTAGAATTCCCTTTGGACTCATTAACGTTGGAGCAACTTTCCAAAGGGATATGATATAGCTTTCCGCGGTCTAATCGGCCAAAGTGTAGTGGCTTATTTGGATGATGTCATGATATTTTCTAAGAAAAGAGAAGAACATGCGTTTCATTTAAAATAGATTTTCAAACATTGTAGAAAGTATGGCATTTCTTTGAACCCAAAGAAATGTGTGTTCGCTATTACAGAAGGAAAGATATTGGGTCACGTAATTTTGAAGAAAGGGATCTCAATATACCCAGAGAGGATTAAAGCAATAGAACAGATCTCTTTACCCCATAATAAAAAGGGCATCAAGTCTTTTATGGGGACAATAAATTTTATGTGAAGGTTTGTGCCAAACTTTTCTCAAATAGTCAAACCTTTGCAACAAATGGTCAAGAAAAGTGTTCAATTCAAGTGGACTGATTCAGAGAAAGGTGCATTCAACAATATCAAAACATCAAAATCTCATGCACCATCCCATAAAAGTCCCAACTTTGAAAAATAATTCATCTTGTACACTTTCGCTTTAGATGATTCATTTGTAGTGGTGCTTATACAAAAAGAAGAAGGGGGAGATGAGTACCCCATATCGTTTATGAGCACTAGTCTAAAAGGGGCTGAATTGAATTATCCCACAGTTGATAAGCAAGATTATGCATTTTTTAAGGCAGTGAAGAAATTCAGACCATATATACTAAAGAACCGTACCAAAGTGATAGTTCCACACCCGACAGTCAGATCTCTTTTCATACAGAAAGAGTTAGAGGAAAGAAGAGGTAACTGGGTGTCAGCCTTACAAGAGTACGAATTAGAATTCAAACCAGCAACCATACTCAAAGGACAAGGGATCTGCAAATGGATGACTGAGAGTAAGGATAATGAAGACAATAATTGGGAGAATGTAGCTGAGTTACACATGTTGATGTATGTCCTTTATTTACAGCTATAGAATCCTGGTACAAAGACTTGGTTCATTATCTTCAATAAGGATACTTGACTGAACACTAGAATCCCAAGAAGAGGAGAGAATTACGCTTCAATTCGGCCTCATATCAGATTATTGATGGATTCTTGTTTAGAAAAAACTATGATGGAGTTTTTCTCAGATGCTTGGAACGTGAAGATGCAGCTAAGGTTGTTATAGAGCTACATGGTGGACCTGCTGGAGGTCATTTCTCGGGAGATACTATAGAACATAAGATTTTGAGAGCTGGGTATGACTAGCCTACCTCTGTTTAAGGATGCTCATGCTCATGTTAGGAAATGTGATACTTGTCAAAGGAGCGGTGGAAGACAATCAAAGGTAGCAGGACCATTAAAGCTGGTTATTATTTTCGAACCATTTGAGCAGTGTGGGATTGATATTATCAGAGAAATAAATACAAATTCATCATTGCAGTACAAGTACATCCTGACAGCAATAGACTACTTCACCAGATGGGTAGAATCCATTCCATTGCAAAAAGTGAATGAGGATGTAGTTATGGACTTCTTGCAAGACTATATTATGACCAGGTTTGGGGTTCCAATTTCCCTGGTTTTTTATAATGCTTCCTATTTTTCATATATTAGACTAACTGCATTTGCAAATGAGAAAGGTATTAAGTTACATTATTCTGCTAACTACTATCCACAAGGTAATGGTCTAACATAATCTACAAATAAAAATATCATTAGGATTTTGAAGAAAACAGTCATTGAAAGTCAAAGGAGTTGTCACATAGCTTTGCCTAATGCACTCTGGGATGATAGAGTCACCCCCAAGAATTCCTTAGGTGTGTCACCCTATACTCTATTCTACGGAAAATAAGCCATCCTGCCTCCAAATATTTTGTTTCCTTCCTCTCAATTAGCTCAAGCCTCTAGAGGAACTGAGAATGAGGTTCTGCAAATCCGAATCAATACCCTACTAAAGTTGGAATATTCTAGATCCAAATCAAGAGAGATGCTTAAGCACCAGCATGAAATAGTGAAGAGATGGTTTGATAAGCACAAAGCCGGAAAGAAGGAATTTGAAGTAGGTGATTTGGTTCTTAAATGGGATCACCCGCATGATGAGAAGGGATAACACACTAAATTTCAACAATTATGGATAGGCCCTTTTCATATTGCAGAAAAGTTAGGCCCCTCAAACTATAAATTACAAGACTTACAGGGGTGGGAAGAGAACTTACCAATAGATGGTTTAGTTCTCAAGCCATTTTTTTCTGAATACTGTCTGGTTTTTCTTTGTACATAAATAAACCTTTTGATTTGTTTCAGTTTTGTTTTCCTTAGATTAGTTCTGTTTATTGACACTTTGATTTCTTAAAGTCTTAATCCTTGCATTTTGTTGGTTTTACTTTATGTTTTAAATAAGCTAACACAACCTTTGGCGTTTGAGTTCGTTAGAGCTCTGGATAAGCTGAAAATATTTTGACTGAAGGACTACTCACTATTTGCATATATCAGGAGGAAAGATCCTTTAAGTTTAGTAGATTGTATGAATAGATTTTGAACACATTTAAGTCCTGTTTAAACCCTGTAGAATAACTAAGGTCAGAAAAGTCCCGAATACTATTTTGAGGCTACATTCACTTCAAACTAAAGTCTGTCCTAGGAAGCTAACAAAAAAATACCAATGGAAAGGAAGCAGGGTGAATAGTTTTATGGTATTTAAAATAATCCCATGCCACGAATGAAATCCAAAAGGCCAAAAGAGTCAAATCTCCCAGAATACATACTGAATAAAATCAGTTGGATAAGATTGCTCAAAGGTTCTTCTCTGTCCATGAGCTGAAAGAAAAATATCTCTCACAAACAAGGATAATATGGATGGAAGAACCTGAAGAAAAAAATTTCAAATAAAGAAATCAATTCAGGAAGACTCAAAAGGATGAAAATCCAAAAGCATCAAAATATTGAATGAGGAACAAACAAATATATCTATTCACACTCCGTTACAATCCTGTGGTGTCTAAGTTGGAAGCAGTTCGAAAGCAGAAGTAAAATGAACCTCATATCTTGTCCTTAGAAGAGTTATCGAGACTTTGAAATCCTGGTTCCCTTTTCCTATTGGATAGTAATCAGGGTTAAAGTTCATAAATCTTGCGTTCTAGAAAATCTGGGCATCTTAAAGAAATTTGATTAAGTCTGTTTTAACGAGATATTTTAGAGCATTTCTAGTTTTTAAAAGTTAGTTTTCAGAGATATAGGTTCACCAGCAAGTCGCCAATTGTTGGTGTTGCAACAGCTAACCAAAAAAAAAATCTTTGTATTTTTTAGGACCCCTTTAAAAGTCTTAGTTTTCTCCTTAAAATGCTTTGAATTTGATTTTTGGCCTTTACAATTCCTGCCCATCATTAAGAATTCCATACATTCATTTTTAACTAAGGCAGAAAGTGATTTTTGATCTTCTACAGTAGGTGGTTTCCCAGCTTTGAGCCGCTACGACAGAATCATCTTCGATTTTGAGCCACTATGACAGAGTCTTCTTTGAGTTCGAGCTGCTACGACGGAGTCTTCTTTGATTTTAGGCCACTACAGCAGGTCAATCTTCATTTGTGAGCTGCAACGGTGGGAATATTTTTTATTTCAAACCCGCAGTAGATGTATTGTCATGATCAAGCCATAATAGCAGCTGTATTTCTCGTTTGCGTGCCCATTGTTTTTAACTTCCGCTACAGTGGAAATTTTTGCAAGTCGCACCTGCTACGGCAACGACCTTATGATTTGTATTTTAGATTGATCTCCGGGAGCCGCTATAGCAGGTGCATCCTTCAGTTTGACCCACTATGGCAGCTGGTTTTGAAATTGTGTTACAGATGTGGTTTTTGATGCGCTACCGCTACGACAGAGGCATTTCGTGTTAATTTCCAACTCTGGAAAGGACCCATCGTTGTGGAGGTTATTTAAATTAGGAGCCTCTACGGTGGATTTCATCTTATGATCCTCATTGATACAATTCTAACGGCCAAGTCATAGGGTAAGGTAGCAGATAAGTGTAGAGTTATGAGCCAGCAATAGCTGGTAGATTGGTAAGATCGAGCCATCGTGTCGGGGCTGTTCCCATGATAACTTGTGATTTTCAGCCAGAAGCTTCTGACATCGATGGCCTTTTTGGTCTTGCACATGCAAGTCTTAATGACAATTTTAAAGCCCCATAAAGCCTTTTTATTTTCCAAATGCAAAGTATTTTTACCATTTTGATCTTACGGAGTCCGTTAGGAATTGGAGAGGCATTTTTTCCCGTTCGAGTTGACGGTGTGATTTCCTAGGTGGATCTCACATGGTGCGTGCTCACTAGTTGTTTTCAATTGCGTGGAAAATTTCGGACCTGACAGGTAGGTTTTCAATCCTCTCTTTCAAGTGGTTGATTTTGTTAATATTGAAAGGTTTTCCATCGTTGATTGCCGGGGGTGGGTTAGGTTATGACATGGCCCAGTTAATAAGGTGGGTTTTAAGCCCGTATATCTTTAGATTTGGCTGTTTCAACTTAGGTTTTCCATAGTAGAAACTAGCTTGTGATGTCGTTCTGCTTGTCCAGAGATGTTTTATCGCACAGTCGGTTAGGTTTACGATCAGTTTTTAGGGAGCTGAGTTTTTCGCTGGCCTAAAGCCAGTCGACAGCTCACTTGGGGTGTTGGTATGGGCTGCGGCCTCCTTGTTTTGCTCAGATCCCTCATTCATATGTATCGGTCATGGAATATTGGGCCTAGTTTTACCCTAGGGCACCGCCACTGTGGAGTTTGAAGTTCCATGGCACCTGTGGGAGAGAGTGTCTAGGGATGAGTGGGGGTTTTCACCACTAAAAAAGAAAAAATGTAGAGGTTTCAACAGGGTTTCCCGTGTTCGACGTTTATGTGCATAGACTTAACCCTGACCCATGCCAATATTTCCCGTTCTAATAGATGAATCCAACAGAGTAAGGAATATTTAGGGTTTGTATTTTGTTGGATATGTATAAAGATGCATTTGTTTGTGTGCTCATAGTTATAATCATCGGTTCTAAATATGAACGCTAAGACAACTCTATGTTTTGTTGTAGGTACAACTTGCCGCATAAATAATGACAAAGAAGGGGAGGAAGAAGCTTAAGATTTTCGAGAGCGATTCTAACATAGAAGTTGTTGAGGTCTCTCTAGTAGTGAGAACTGAAATAGTGTATGAAGATATTAAGGCAATCACAGGAGCAGATATCGAGCTCAAATGGGGCCATATCTACCCCATTTCGGTTGAAAGAAACATGCCAGAAGCTGGTTTGGGAGACCTAGCTTTGTACGAGAACATTTTGAGGTCTGGGTTAACTAAAATATCCACTAGGCCAAATATTTTTCCCTGTGCGGAGATCATTGGATGGATGTTGCCCAAAATAGACATAGTAGGAATGATAATAAATGGTGTGGAGGGAAATCTTGTTGCATTGTTTGCACCTGCATTCATTTCAACAGCCTATAGTCCACCGAAAATAGAAATAAGTGTAAAAACTGAGTGGATCAAAATTCTGAAGTTTGACTATACAACCACAACAAAGATGATGGTGGCTGAGCGAAATACCTTCAGACACAAATAGTCAGGAGAATAGACTTCCCATCTTTGAACCCCTTTCAGGATAATAGCATTGATGATAAGCAATTTGTATGGTAGGGCTGATGAGAAGACATATAATTTTGGTTGGATTTCCCTCATGTATTATGTAGCTATGGAGGGGATTATTTTTAATTAGGATAATATAGCTACTAAGAACTTGGCCAAATGTGTCAAGGCAGCCTGGGAGGGTTTGAAACAGAACAAATCAAAAAAAATTATGTCATCTTTCTTAATAGATTGTATACTCTATAGACATAGGTCTGAGAATCTTAAGTGTGTGTGGAAGGAGGGGAAATCCCCTATATATGTTGCATATCAAATTATGGGAACCCATAAATATCACAACCATTACCAGTTGATTTGTGAGGAATCATAAGGCCCATGTATAAGTTGATCTTTCTAGAAGAGTGTCCATGTCTGTTAGAAGGATATCTAGAGTCCATAAAATAATATGGAGATTATGTTTTCACCAAAGAAGGAACGTATCTGAGAATGTATGGGGGAACCAAAGCACCCTAACTGCTGCCCATGTATGCAACAGACTATATAGTGCATAAGGAGGAAGTTAGACAATTATTTATAGATGGTTTTGGAAACTATTTGTTTCATATAAAGAAAGATGTGTTCCCACCAGTACCTTTTTATGTAGGGATCTATAAGTTCAACAAAGTCAAGAATGCTCCAGAGTTCGTTAAAGAAATGGAGATTTTCCATTTTGGAGAGAAACAATTCCATCGAAATGATTCACAAGGAAAGGTGGCAGCTCACAAGGAAGCTCACAAGGTGCATTTCGAATATGCAGACTATGTACATAAAGAGGAGCAAGCATTTAGGAATGTCTATAGCATGGAAGCTGTGAGCATGCAATTGAAGGGAAAGGCATCTGGGGTCAAGGGAAGTAGAAATAACAATCCAAAAGTAGATGAAGGAAAAGAAGAAGCTGCAAGAAAGGCCCAAGAAAAAAGTGCTCACAGGCTTGTAGCAGGAGCAAAGAAATTGTTGGCAGAGGAAGCACAGAGGATTAAAGCAAAAGTTGCCAAACAAAAGAATGCGGAAGCTGTTTTGGATAAAATTTCAGAGTTAAATAAATCTATTTCTCGAGAAGATGCAAACCCTGGGCTAGGAATGCAAGATATAGAAGATCCCACGGAGGGGGAAAATCAGGAAAATGAAGAATTTGTAGCTGGTGGAGGTCAGAAGAAAAGCCATGTTCGGGATAATACATAGAACCCTCCATCCACATCCAGCATCATCCTTACTGGGGGTCATGTCCCCATAGCTGAAATGGGGCTAATACCATTTACCCCATATAAAAAATATGATGTGGCATGCTTAGAGGATATTCGTTTTGATCCTAAAACGAAATCCATTACCTGGAGGACAGAGAAAACCTTGAAGGTAGGGACTCAGCCACCCATGACCACAGTGACAGAGAGGACGGTCATGAGTAATGTAGAGGCACACCCAAAGCAAGTGGCTTCTATGGGAATTGTGAATGCCTATGCCAATGCTCACAATGTTGACAAGCTTTCAAAAACCATTGAGCAGTATAAAGGGAAGATGGTCGAAATGAAAGAAGTTTTGAGGAAGGAAGAAAAGTTAGGTCAAGAATCAAAAAGAAAATATGAATCTACCATATCAGACTTTGAAAGGATTCAACATGGACACCAAATTTTAGAAGAAGAATGGGACATTTTGAAATCATCCGATGAAGAGTTAAGTAAGGAGAAAGGAAATTTAGAAAACAAGGTTGCAGAATTGGAACTGCAAAAGACTACTACTAAGCAGAAGGAAAAATAGTATGAAACCTAGGTAACAACATTGGAGGCACAAAAGGATTCATTGGAGGTTTTGTTAAAGTGGTAAATGAGAAAAGAACAGATATAGATCCATTGGAAAAACATGCCCTCATGCTTAGAAATAAAATTTACCAGATGCAACTCCAAATAGAAAATGAGATGTTGAAGGTCTATCAAGTGGAAGCTAGGTTGGAAGAGATTTCAGGTATAGCTTCCAATTTTAAAGACAATACCCAGGATGTACTAGAAATCCTTTAAGGGTGTTTAAATTGGTTAGAAACAACCAAGGAATATCCAGCAAATGCACCGATCAAAGACTCCAAGAGAGTGAAGCTAGAATATGAGCTGATAGAATTTGGGAATAAAGCTATTGAAGAACTGATAAGGGCAACCTGGAGAACTAAAGGTGTTTGCATAGAGTTCTATATAAATTTTCTTGCAACTTACAACCGCTACCAAACATATGCCAAGAAGAGGTTAGATGAATTACCAGAGCATGAAGAGTACTTGAAACAATTGCAGGCCAGATGGTAGGAGGATGAGCTGGGTATTCAGCTGATCAAAATTTTAGATGAGAGAGTTCTTAAGAATGTAATATCCTAGGCAATAGCAAGCAGCCATCTATTATAATATCAACTTTGATTGATTCCAGCCAGGATGGCTAATATAAAATCCCAAGTTGCCAAGCATGAGGTCACTATTAGATTTCTAGAGCCATTAGAGTTTGAGACAATAGTGACAGATGCCAATACATGGAAGCAGTTCATTAATGAGGTGGTTGGGCCCACTTAGAATGTTTGTTTTATTGACACATATTTTGTAGTAGTTATTTTTCCTAAATTACCAAACTCATTAGTGTTGATGTATTTGTAACTTCGGAATGTATTCACTTATATATCTTATGTATTATACCCCGATGTTTATTCCAAGAAGTATCTATAATGTAATTGAGTCATGTCATGCCCTGATGTTTCGATCGGGAGATTCAATAATGTAAACAAGTCATGTAAATTCATAGAGTATAACCCTCCTTATTGATCAAGGGATAAAGTCCCCGCAATTTTGGGGCCCTAGGGTTATTATACTCTCCTAGATAATTCGGCCCTAGTGAGTTATTTTCAAGTCGGGAATTAGTATAAATAGAGAGGGAGCCTCTCTATTTAACATACATTCATATTCATTCACTCACACTCAGTTGTAGCGCATAACTGAGAGAGAGAGAGAGAGAGAAAATAAGTTGGGACAAGAGAAAGAGGGACTACTGATGTCAGGAGATCATCTTACTGTCTTTGGGTTTTAATTTTGGTGTTGATTCTATCTCTGAGGAAGTTGCAAGGTTTTCTCCTTTATGGTTTCCTCAGGGAAAATATTTGTGTTCATTGTCTCTTGTGTTTGATTTTTGTGCTTGTTATTCTCTCAGATAAGATACTAAGATCATATAGCTTAAATGTTAAAAATCTAACATGGTATCAGAGCTAACCTAAGAAGAAGACACTATGCAGCTGCAAAAACAAGGGCTTCCTACTTTTTGGATATCTGTCCATAGATTTTCAGCAAAAGGAGGTTTGGCTGACTCTCCTCTCCAGGGCACATCGTTCTGTCGAAGCAAAATTTGATTCTGATCTTTTTCAGTTTTTGACCTGACACTACTACCAGAAATTACGGCTTCCATAGAAGTGGAATTTTTGAGTGAGCCTTGGCATGGATTTATCTCCTCCCCAAAATTGAAGTTTAGGGATCAAGATCAAATTTTTTGGTTGGGTAGAAATCCAAGAAAGTCAAACCCTAATCTACTCCTGAACCAGCTCTACAGAAATTCATCTCCAGATCCAGTTCCGACATCTTAACCTGGTAAGATATAAATCTTTTGCATTTCCATTTGAGATTCTCTATTAAAGATGTCTCATCATACCAAGCTTGATGAAAAGCTTGAGGGAGCTGATAACTTCCAATATTGGAAGTATAGGATCTCCCTAGTCTTGGAAGAAAATGAGTTGGACTCTTACATCAATGAAGAGGTTCCAGTTCTAGAGGGAGATGAGGCTAAGGACTTACACAAGAAGAAATTGGTCATGGCTAAGAGGATTATTGCTGATTCAATCAAGGATCACCTCATAACACATGTGTCCTACCTAAAGACACCTAAAGAAATGTTTGATGCCCTAACCAAGCTATTTGAAGGGAAGAACATAAACCGAAAGATGACTTTGAGGAACCAGTTGAAGAATGTAAATATCCAGAATGTGGAAACTATACAGTCATACTTTACAAGCGTCTCTCAGATCAAAGAACAACTTGAAGCAGTGGGTGAAGAAGTGGATAATGCAGAAATTGTGATGACCACCTTGAATGGTCTCCCTAGATCATGGGACTCTTTCATTAAAGGAATTTATGCTAGAAGAAAACTAGTCACCTTTAGTAGACTATGGGAGGAATGCTCACAAGAAGAATATCAAATAGTATCCCAAGAAGAAAATATGGGAAGTGAAGATCAAGCTCTCACAGTACACTCCAATAAAATAAGAATGGACTATCATCATCACAAAGGTAAGCACTCTCACCAGAAAGATAACCCTAGAATATTTAACAGAGATCTTTCTAGTATCAGATGCTTTACATGCGATGAGAAAGGACACATATCCAGAAACTGTCCCATAAACAAAGGTGGCTCTCAAAAGAAGAAAGAACACAAGAGAATACATCAAGCTCATGCTGCAGAGGATGATGAACCTTCCAAGAAGAGAGTCAAACAAGAAAGTGATGATTCTTCAAGTGATGAAGAATATGTTTTGATTTCTGCTCTCACGGAAACTATCACACATGGAAGCAATGATTGGCTTATATATAGTGGGGCTTCCAAACATATGAAGGGATTCAAAGAATCATTTATGAAACTATCAGAACATGAGTCACCCCACAAGGTGAAACTTGGGGATGACTACCAATATCGAATAAAAGGTAGTGGTGAATCCTCCTACAATATAGACTCCATAAATTCTATGAATATGAAGGATGTCTTGTTTGTACCAGGACTGAAGAAGAAAATCCTCTCCATATATGCATTGGATGCAAAAGGAATGAGGGTTGCATTTGTAGATGGCCAAGTTCTTATGTGGCCAAAGGGAAAAACCATAGATGATGCAGTTGTGATTGGAGAGCAAGAGGGAGGATTATACAAGTTAAAGGGCCAACCAGAACAAGCCTTGATCCATGACTCAGTAAAGCCAAATGAACTTTGGCATAGAAGGATTGCACATGTGCACTATAGGGCACTAACTCTTGCAAGAAAAGTTGTTGAAGGTATTCTAGAAATATAGACAAAACATGACGGCATTTGCAAAGGATGTGCGAAAGGAAGGAACAAAAAGAAGACATTCCCAAGTAGTGAAAGAAAGGAAAAAGGAATCTTAGAAATCATTCACTCCGATATATGCAGACCAATGTCATCCAGTTCACTAAGAGGGTATGTATATTATTTTTCTTTCATTGATGATTTTTCTAGGAAGACATGGATATACTTCTTAAAGAACAAAGACGAAGTATTCAACAAGTTCAAGGAATTCAAAGCCTTGATCAAGAACCACATAGAAAAGAAGATCAAAACTTTTCGATCAGACAATGGTGGAGAATTCACATGAAATGAATTCAAAGAGTTATGCATAGATTTAGGGATTAAGAGGGAGTTGACCACTCCATATAATCCACAACAGAATGGGTTTGTAGAAAGGAATAATAGAATGATCATGGAAGCTGCAAGGGCAATGCTTCATGATCAACATCTTCCCATGCATCTATGGGAAGAAGCTGCTAGAAAAGCTATGTATGTATAGAACTGTAATCCACATAGAGTACTCAAGAACAAAACACCTGAAGAAGTCTTCTTCGGCAAGAAACCAGAAGTCAGTCATCTCAGAATATTTGGATGTCCAGTGTACACACACATTCCGAAAGAAAATAGGACAAAGTTATATCCTTTAGGGAAGAAGGGTATATTCATGGGATATAGTGAAAGATAAAAGGCTTACAGAATATACTTCCCAGGATTTAAGAAGATCGACATCAGCAGGGACGTAACATTTGACGAAGACTCAGCTTACAACAAATCCAGAAAGAGACCTACTAAAGAACCTGAAGAAACAAAAGTACCCAGAATTCAAGACACAACTATGAACAATATAACTCAAGAAGAATATCAAGAAGTAGAAGAACCCCAGGAACCTATAGATCCATCCCAGGAGAAGAATCCTCACAAGAGGAAACCTGCATGGGTACGATAGGCTATCCAAGGTGCAGAAAGATATGGGGCTCTAGAAGAAATGCATAGAGAAAGGAAAAGAACTAGGTCCTGCTCTAGTTTTGTAGCACTATTATGTGACATCATTGATAAATAACCTTCCAATTATGAAGAAGCAGCAGAGAAGAAATAATGGAAGGATGCATTATGAAGAAGCAGCAGTCGATCATGAAGAATTATTTCTGGGATGTTGTCCCTAGACCAAAGGGGAAGTCTGTTGTGACTTACAATGGATCTATAAGTTCAAGCATGTTGCATATGGTAGCATAGAGAAATATAAATCAATATTTGTGGCTCGTGGCTTCTCCCAGAAGGAAGGAATAAATTATGAAGAGACATTTGCACCTATAGCCAGATAAAATTCCATTAGATTGGTACTTTCCCTGGCTGTAGTGATGAAATGGAAGATACACCAGATAGATGTCAAGACTTCTTTCTTGAATGGTGTAGTGGAAGAGGAAGTGTATGTGGAGAAGCCACTTGGTTTTGAGACATATGATAGAGAAACTCATGTCTGTAAGTTGAAGAAAGCCCTGTACGGTTTGAAATAGGCACCCATGACATGGTACGGTAGAATTGACAGCTTCCTATCCAGTTTGGGCTTTACCAAGAGTAAAGTAGATTTCAACATTTACTACAAGGTTGAATAAGGGAACCTAGTGATACTCCTACTATATGTAGATGATCTATTTATAATAGGTGAGGATGGGTTGATTGTTGATACGAAGAGGAAGCTTTCTGCCGAGTTTGAAATGAAGGAATTGGGTATGATGAATTACTTTCTAGGCATGGAGGTGTGGCAGAATGCAAATGGATCTCCCTAGGACAAGGGAAGTATGCAGTAGAGATCCTGAAGAGGTTTGGGATGATGGACTACAAGGCCATGACCACACCTATGGCATCAAACCTGAAGCTATTGAGTGATGCTTCATCAAAGTCAGTTGATGCTATGATGTATTTTCAAATGATTGGGTCCTTGATGTACCTAACGAACACGAGACTAGATATTTTCTTTGCTATGAACACATTGAGCCAGTACCTAAAAAATCCTAGACATGTTCACCTGATTGCTGCAAAGCATATTCTGAGGTACCTGAAGGGTACAGTTGAGTATGGGCTCAAGTATGAGGTGAATCAGAAGATTAACCTGGAAGGTTATGTGGATTCAGATTGGGCAGGAAATTCCATTGATAGGAAGAGCACTTCTGGGTGCCGCTTCAGTATGGGATCAAGTGTTATCTCTTGGTTTAGCAGGAATAAATCCTCCATGGCACTGAGTACAGCCGAAGCAGAGTATGTTGTATCCTGTTCGACTAGGTGTGAGGCAATATGGCTAAGGAAGATACTGTCTGATTTGTTTGGTCTCTAGTTAAATGCTACTTGTATATGTTGTGACAACCAGAGTTGTGTGAAGTTGTCGGAGAACCCCGTGTTCCATGACAAGTCAAAGTATATCAAGATCAAATACCACTATATTAGGGATATGGTGCAGAGGGGAGCAGTGAAGCTCTAGTATGTTGTGACAGACAAGTAGATAGCTGATGTGTTGACCAAACCATTATCTAGAGTGAAGTTTGAGTACTTCAGGGAGAAGGTTGGTGTTCATCAGATCGATATTCCTTCCAAGGGGAATTCATGAGTCCATGAGCCCTTCCGACATGGTGGCAGGTCAATCCTCCCATGATCGGATGTAAGTGTTGAGCCCTTCTGGAATTGTGGTAGGTGGGACCTCCCATGGTCAGATGTAAGTGTTGTACCTTTTTTACATGGTGGTAGGATTGGTTCCTCCCATGGTCAGATGTAAGTGCTAAGTACTACATCTAGCATGAAAAAGGGTTGGCTCTATAGTGTAAATCCTTGAGAGAGACAAGGTGTTGCATTCAGTATGAAAAAGGAATGGCTCTATAGGGGAAATCCTTACAAGAGGCAAGGTGTTGAATCCAATATGAAAAAGAACTGGCTATGTAGGGGAAATCCTTGCGAGAGGCTAGGTGTTGCATCCAGTATGAAAAGGAATGGCTCTGTAGGGGAAATCCTTGCAAGAGGCAAGGTGCTACATCGAGTATGAAAAAGGACTAGCTCTGTAGGGGAAATCCTTGCAAGAGGCAAGGTGATGCATCTAGTATGAAAAAGGATTGGCTATATAGGGGAAATCCTTACAAGAGGAAAGGTGTTGCATCCAGTATGAAAAAGGACTGGCTATGTAGGGGAAATCCTTGCGAGAGGCAAGGTGCTGCATCTAGTATGAAAATGGACTGGCTTTGTGGTGGAAGTCCTTGCAAGACAAGGCAGTACATCTAGCATGAAAAAGGTTTGGCTCTATTGATAAATACCTACGTGGAGGTTAGACCTACAACTAGCATGAAAAAGGGTTGGCTCTGTAGAACTTCCTATGACGAGAAGAATTGAGAGATAGCACCAGTTGATCGAGATAGCGGAAGTAGTAATGTTGATGATGATCCATCCTTGATGATGATCCAGTGATGATCCAGACTTAATGATGATCCAGTGATGATCCAGATCCAGTGATGATCCAGACTTGATAAAGATGACTTGACGATGAAGATGACTTAAAGATGAACATGACTTAATGATTATCCAGATGATACAAAGAAGAAGACTTGTGTTGATTAAATTGTGTTGAGAGAATACCTTCCTAGTTAAGAGGGAGTGTTGATGTATTTGTAACTTTGGAATGTATTCACTTATATATCTTATGTATTGTACCCCGATGTTTATTCCGGGAATTATATGTAATGTAATTGAGTCATGTCATGCCCTGATGTTCCGATCGGGAGATTCAATAATGTAAACAAGTCATGTAAATTCATAGAGTATAACCCTCCTTATTGATCAAGGGTTATAGTCCTCGCACTTGTGGGTCCCTAGGGTTATTAGACTCTCCTAGAGAAGTCAGCCCTAGTGAGTTATTTTCAAGTCGAGAATTAGTATAAATAGAGAGGGAGCCTCTCTATTTAACATACGTTCATATTCATTCACTCACACTTAGTTGCAGCACATAACTGTGAGAGAGAGAAGAAGCTGGGACAAGAGAGAGAGAGAGAGACTATTGTTGTCAGGAGATCATCTTACTGTCTTTGGGTTTTACTTTTGGTGATGATTCTATCTCTGAGGAAGTTGCAGGGTTTTCTCCTTTATGGTTTCCCTGAGGAAAATATTTGTGTTCATTATCTCTTGTGTTTGATTGCTACACTTATTATTCTCTTAGATAAGATCCTAAGATCATATAGCTTAAATGTTAAAAATCTAACAACTAGGAGACAGTCATTTTTTTTGTAACTGATTTGTAAAGGAAGCCCAAAGGGCAGGAAGACCAAAAGACATTTCAAATTGTATAAGTATAGATCAAGTCGATGGAGGAAATGACTTTTCCATGCTATCTTTTGTGAAGTTATTGTAAGAAGAACTATTTCCTTTTATAATAAAGAAGCCATATTTTCTGCTGGAGAAGGAGTTGTGAAGTTTCAAATGCATGTTGTAGATTCGTTGAATGTTGAATTATTTATGTTTCAGCTCATGCTACGAACTGTGAGATCATTCTAACTTATGAATTACTTCCATGTTATGAATGATTTCCTGTTATTTTTATGAAACTCATGTTGTATATTGAGTAATGAATTCTTAACTAACAATGAGATGTCTCTGTTTTTATCTTTCTACATGTATTCATGTATTTTGAATTATGAACAGCTATCTGTAATATTCTTTATGTATGTTTACAGTGCATATTCACCATTTAATAGAATATTTCTCCCTAGGGATAGATTAGATAGAATTATCTAGCTTCGCATAGTTGTTATTTGTTTATTATTTAGAATCAAAAGGGGTAATAAGACAAGAGGTAAGAACCTGCGCATCACATTGTGAACTCTTTGTTGTCTCTATCGTCTGCACTTAGAATAGGAACTTGCATATCATATATAAAAGAAAACTAAAAAACACACTTAAACAGTGGACCGGGCCGTAACTGGTAAAAGAAATATTAAACCATTACTTGACTTACAGTAGCCATACCATAAACCAAACGGATTCCCCATACCAAAAAATAACAAGCTAATTGGGAACGTTTATTGGGGAGAATCCCTGCTGTTGTTACCTGGTATTTTCCAAGCCTCAATAGGTTGGCCACCATAATCCTTCTTTCATTATCTTGCACATGGTCTCCTTTCTAATGTAGTGTCCTCCTGGGACACTGACATGTGCTTCACTCATTATCCATTGTCACTTAGATTCAAAGACACATTGTCATAATATTTCATTAGCGCCTAGCTTGTATAGATGTCCCACACTCAACGTATAATCAATAGCTTTGATGACCAAATGTTTCTTTTGGTTAGTGGAGAATCCTTCGAGCACATAGCCTGTGCTCAGGAAGTGGATGATAGCGTTAAAATCCTTATTCTGATCCTCCATCATGGTGACTGCAAACAATTGCGTGTCATGCAAGTTATCTTCTAGACTGGTTGGTTCTTCACCACTTTCTATCCTTAACAAGTGGTTAGGTTCGACATTCAGGCGACTGAGTTTAACAATGACCTCAAAATCAAATTCTTGAAAGAGGAGAAGCCATCGACAGATCTTCCCCCCCAACACTGGCTTGTTAACCAGGTATTTTAATGCCGAATGATGAGTGTACATTTTGAAATGTCCACCCAATAAGTAGTGTCGAAACTTCTAAAGTGCATAGACCATGGCGATGCCTTCTCTCTCTGTCGTTGTGTAATTTTTCTCTACCTTCGATAGTTTTCTACTAGCAAAAGCAATAGGGTGGTCAAGCGCACCCTCACCTAGTTGTGTCAATACTATGCCGAGCATGGAAGATGACGTGTTGACATGAACATGGAACTCCTTCTAGTCTGAAAATACAAGTATTGGTGATCTTGTTCTTTAATTTATCCAAGCTTTCCTGACAAGGCTCCATCCACTCAAACTTTGCATCTTTCTTCAATATTTTCTCCATAGATGCAGTTATCTCAGCATATCCTCTTATGAACTTCCTGTAGTGTCCTGTGTGGCCTAACACTGATCTAAGTTGTGTGACTTATGTAGGCGGTGGTAAATCAAGGATAATCGAAACTTTTTCTGGGATGACCAAAATACCATAACGACATACAACATGACCCAACAGTACACCAAATGATGCGCAAAAAATAGATCTCTTTGAATTGAGCGATGTCTTATACTGGAGACATCGCTTAGCATCATGTGCAGACTCTCAATATGGTCTCTTACTAGACCAAACACTGTCCAATCATCAAAGTAGACCTCAAGAAATTTATGTATGAAATATTTAAAAGCAGATACTACTGTTCTAGAAAAAATAGAAGGTGCATTCTTGAGTCCAAAGGGCATTACCGTATACTGGTAGCATCCCCATTCTGTGACGAAGGTCATTTTGTGGCAATCCTCTTTTGCAATTCTAACTTGATGATAGCCAGAGAAGTCGTCGATGAATGAATACATCTCTTTCCCTGCGACGCTTTCAAGTACTTCATCTATAAACAATGTTAGGAATGGATCGTGCAGGCATGCATCTTTCAACTTCCTTAGGTCAACATAGATCCTAACTTCACCTGTTGTCTTCTTATCCTGTATCACTATAGGGCTCATCCACTCTTATTCCTTAATAGGTTCAATGATCCCAATAGGTTCAAAAGGAGCTAAAGATAGGGTGAAAGGGTCTAAAATCCCAAAAAGGGGCTAAAGCCCCAACCAGGGGCTTAAAACCCTAAAAAGACCCAAAAAAGCTATAAGTAGAGGGGTGGGGGTCACTCTCAAATCACTTCTCCCTTACATACTGTTATGCTACCTGTGGATGCCTTGAGACCCTTTATCCTCAAGCCACCCACACTCCCTCTCCTCCATCCTCCATTGAGCCATAGCTCCCCCATCAAAGAGAGGTGTTTCTCCAAGCTAGGGCATGGTGGCCCATTCCATCCAAAGAGAAGGTATAGCTTGTCATTTTCTGTATTTGTTTTAGTAGGTCATTTCCTCTCTAATCCATGGTTTATTTGCAGGTTTGTTGCCTAACTTGTTTTGCAGGTATTTTGTTTTCTAACATGTTGTTTGCAGGTAGCTGGAGCTAGACCCTAACAGTGTTTGCAGAGGGGTTTCTAGCCATTCCATTTATTTTCTATCCTTTGCTTTCTTTTAGTTCTATTTTTATTTTCATTCACCACTAGGAACCTATCCTTTCGTCCTATAGACATAAGGTAGCCATTCTTGCCCTGTAGCAAGGGAGAAATCCCTGCTACAGAACTGGTGACCATACCAGGTCGATCCCACTAGATATCTGGGTTTTGTTTAATATACTTTTCTTATTTAGGTTGATTTATATTTGTATTTCATTTTTGTTATTGTCTCGGCCACAATACCAGTTACTGTTGGTTGTTCTGTGAGTTGCAAATTGCTCACCTGTGCAAAAACGGCCGAACCGAATTTTAAAAAATTCACCTGTGTTTGGGCTCGTTTTCTGCCCAAACTGTTGATCCATTTGTGAATCTACTTGCGATTAGGTGAAGGGGCCATTTTCGAAGTGGGTTTTCAACCGTTTGAGGTAATTCCTCACAGTTTGATCACAATACATTTCACAAAAACAGGTCCTTTACAGGTGCGCGACCCATTTTTGGGCTTCACTGTTTGCTTTTATTGGGACTTTCAATGCGGCTCATCCACCTCTGTCCATCAGAATTGTTTTATTTCTATTTATGTTTATGTTAATGACAATTTCATGTATGAAACAAAGTGTAAATTAAATATTTAATGGGTTAATGAATATAGTTTGACTAAAACTCACTTAAAATCAACAATCTTGCTTAACCCTTCCTCCTCTACCCAGTCATCACCCTTCGGGGTGTTCTGGGATAAAACGAAGGGAATAGCTCGTATACTAATAGGGACTTCACCCAATATTGTTTGAAACCACTAAAATCGGGTGACTTGGAAGGTAGAGGAGGTAGAGAAGGAGGGATTCTCATGGCACTCAGTGTCCTCCCTATTGCCCAACCTTGCATCTGGAAGGTGACCTGTGGATCTACGAATGGGCTTAGTCCCATTATGTTGAGATCGTAGCACCTTCTCTTGGTTGAAGAAGAATATAGGTGTAAGGTAGTCACCTAGTTAGGCTATCACAATTCAGGATAAAAATTGTATATGTCTACAAAATTTCTATTTAATATTTATTTACTGCTTCCATCCATAATGATATGAACTCTATGGAATATTCATAAACCATTTGTAACCACCAGATAACATAAAAACAAAAATACATACACATCATACCATGTAAATCAACCCAACTCAGTTCATGACGCTGAGAGAGCCACTAAAATTTACAAATTTACACTAAGTTAAAAATCTGTAGTCTTTGAGGACATAAGTCCCTGGCTGCCTCAACCATGGGAAGTACTTGGGCTCAGCCCAGAAACTCATTGTGAGGAGTACCACAGGAACCCCAAAGTAGTTGGCTGCTAAGAGGAATTTCCAAGCGAAATGGGAAACGACCCCCACCGATTGAGTAGAACATCCATCAGGAAAAATCCAAGTGATGTCTTTTGGTAATCTTGGTGGCCGAGTGACCACCTACAGCCAATAGGAAGCCATTGAAACTGGGGTCCAAAAAATCATTTCCACCAGTTTGATACACAAATTTAACACAATTGATCCCTCACGCTCTTCCCCACGCCTAAGAGGTGAACCACCACAATTCATGTCATTGAATCGACATCGTCAAGACCATTCTTGATGACCTCCCACACCATCAGAAGGCCACAGAGCCTCTAATTCAGATTCAGACCCATATAATTCTAAACCAAACCTGCACACTGCACCATCAAGTCCCATGGCTGGTACAAACCCAGATCCATTTTTCGGCATAGCCATAGCTAGTGGACCCATGTCCACACCACAAACTATCACCAACAACCCTATAGGTGGCCCCAGCACGGTCATGAAAATTGTCATTAATCCGCTACCACCACCCATAGTGACCACTCAAGCTTTCCCACCTGCAACACATGGGGGGCACTAGCCCATCCACGATGGTGCCATAAGTACCCCTAGCAATGTAGATGCATTATCCACCTGCAAACCCCAACACCATGGCTGCCCCATCTCACATCAATCTGGGGTCAAACCTACCTTTCATGGCATGTCTCAACTTGCCTGATTTGGCTCGGTTAACAAATGACCCTATCTGCCACCAAAATGTTTTTCCTCCCATGCCAACCAAACTTCCCTCGGACATTCCCAAGTTTGAAGGGAATCTAGGGGAGTGCCCCCAAAACCACATCATGAAATTTCATCTATGCTACTCATCAAACAGCATAGTAGATGATTCGATCAGGCTAAGACTATTCCAACGCACCCTCACAGGTGTTGCAACCAAGTGGTACATTGAGCTACCACAAGCTAAGTACCTAGATTTCAACTCCCTAGATTTGATGTTCCTGCAATATTTCCAACTCCATGTCATATATGACAAAGGGGTGGAGATCTTGTTATCTTGCTGCCAAAATACTGCGACCCATATAACCAACCACATCCATGAGTGGCGGCGACGTCGTAGTATGTGTAAGATCCAACTTGATAACAGGATCTTCCTGGATTGGTTCCTCAAAACCTTGCTCCCACCTATAGAAAAGGACATCGCATCCGAATGTCCCCAATCCAAAGAAGAAGCCATCTTGAAAGCCCAGCAGTTCAATCTAATTTATGCACAGTCTGGGTACCTTTACACTGTCATTCCATACGCTCCTCGCGCGGGTACCACCTACCGTGATGCACCAGGGGCATCCCATGCTATGGATGGAATCATATGCTTAGTCTCCCACCAACCACAGAACCGTCCAACACCATCTACAATACCACCACAAGCAAGCAACACTGCTAGTGTTTCCTACCAAAACCAAACTCCAGACTATGCAAGAATGATGTCCCAACCCAGAGCCACAACTTCTTATGCACAACCTGTGCCACTACAACAGGCTCAGGCCTTGGCTTGGCCAACATAGCAATACGTGGGTTAAATGCCCACATTTGTGGCACCACCCACCCACCCAAATATGCTATGCACCACCAGTTCAAGTAGTTCAAGCCCCCGCCCCTGCTCCACCCACTCCATTGGGACAGGTGTTTGCACAACAAAACCATCCCAACCAGCTAGCCCCCAATAATCAACAAGGGAAAGCTAGGAATAATCGACCCCATAACCAAGGAAACAATTAACCACAGGGAGGTGGCTAGCAACCAAATCCTCCCAACAATGTCATGGAAAACCGGTCAGCCCAAAATCCTCCATGACCAAATGCACCAAGATGCAACACCCCATTATGTACAAACCAATCATGCACACTTTGTGAGGTCTACAGGCACTCCACATTTGAGTGTCCCTTCATGGGCCACCCCAAGCAAGCCATTAGGAACGAGGTGCAACATGCCACCAACACAATGGACCAAGCCCAACCCAACCCAGCACCACAAGGACCTCCTCCTATGGTGCTTCAAAACCCATTACCAGTCCAAGGATTGGTGGCAACCACACCCCCTCCCCAACCCAATCCCAACGCTCTGGGGCACCTCCCACAATAGAAACAGGTGTCCACCACCTGCTAGCTATGACAACTCAAGAGGTCAATCTACAAACTAGATGAAATCAGTACGGAACCAACACTGAACCCGCTGACACATCAGTGGAATCAACGTCTAAAATAGTCAATGCACCTCCTCAGTTACCCCCGTTCCCGCACCCCCCATATGTCAGGTTTCCAATAATGCCACGGCTAGAGCTGTTATCAGCTACAGCATCATGGATGATTTGGCCCAAACACCAACCACCATGTCCACTCTTTAGGTACTCAAAACATGCCCAATGTAGCGGAAATCCTTACTAGCCGCCCTTAGGGCCGTAAACCCCTCTGACTCCAAGTTGATCACATTCGACATGGAGAATGGAGAACCACAAATGTCATCAACCATTGCCTTTCAAATCTCGGTGTCTATCCAGGATTTGGTTGTGCACTAGTGCATAGTGGATGAGGGGGCATCCACGTGCGTTATGTCTACCCTAGTTTGACATAAACTTGGATCCCCAATTCTGCAACCATCCTCCACAACTCTATAGGCTTATGATGTCCATCCCACTAAATCCCAAGGAATCCTCCCCCACATCCCCATCACATTATCCAGGAAGACAGTTTTGATTGACATAGAGGTTGTCAATGCTCAATTGGACTATAACCTTCTCCTCGGAAGAAGTTATATGTATGCCATGAGAGTTGTCACATCAACTGTCTTCCATCTCATGATGTTCCCCCACGAAGGGAAAATCATGATGATTGACCAACTAACTTATCACGATCCGCAAGGGATAATGGCACCTGCTAACATTATCCCTACAATCAACACCATTGATCCGCAAGGGATGACCACACATGCGAATGTTATCCCTGTGTTCAACACCATGGTTGACAACATACCAGCCTCCCCATTGTTGAATGTGGGCCCTGGGTTTTTTTTCGATACCACCATGATAGCTCCTTTCCCCTTAGTGTCATCACCACCGACACCAAACAAGACTGCATACTTGTGCATGCTCTCATCTAGCACCATTGCACCCAAACAACAACCGCAGCCGTAGCCCCAACCGCAACCACAACACCATCCGCAGCCGCAACATCAACAGTAACTGCAACACCGTCTGTAGCCGCAACATTATGCATAGCCATAACCACAACCTCACCCCCACATACAACCATCAGGGAGTTATCTGGGCTCCTCTCTAGTCCATACAATTCTCTTCCTTTTTCCCCCGCTCGGTGTCATGAGCAAGCCAGTAATGGCCACCCTAGACCTGCCCAACTTTACATTAGGAATTCCCATGTGGTATCTTGATCCACTAGCTACACCACCAATGCCCCAGGTAGTCTTAACCCCCATGCAACCCATTGCGGTCGAGTCTCATCCTCCACCCAGCCCGCAAAAACCAACCACCACACCCACACCCGCACCACCCCACCCAAAAAGGGCCAAGGGAAAGAATGTGAAAGCTACCGTAGAACCTCAACAGATCCCACCTTACACCAACTATGAAGAACAGGGCCATCCAACTCAGAACTACCCTGAGATTCCAATGATCCGTGCGCATTTGGATGCCATGGATACAACCGAAAACCTCCTCGTGGTTGAACTTCCAAGTGCACCAATAGTGAGAAACAAGTCATTGAGAACAACCATGCTTGTTCCCTTTGCAAACTGTATGGACACTATTCTCACCATTTTCAATACTTTCCCGAGTTCTAAATGGATTTAGCCAACCTCCATCAACATTCCCTTGAATCTGAGATCACCCTAATCGAAGAAGTTCACCCCCCACCTCCTTCTTCAAACACCATGTCCATTTACATGATGTCCAGTTCTATTGACCTACTCATCTCCACCTCCAATGATGGTCCATCATACCTGTCTATTCATTGCTTCCGGAATGATGAAGAGATACTTGAAGCCTTAACCCCCTCGGAATACCCATGGGACGACATGCACTATCGCTCGTTCTTCCTCCCTGAAGAACTTGTGTTGCAGTCTGACCAGTTTTCCATGGAAACCAAATATTTCATTCATGGAAAAGTAGACTGGTTCAAAACCCCATTTCAGCACCAGACACCTTCAAAGAATGGAACATGGCCAATATCTCACCAACCATAAAAATCAACATCTCAACCAACCCCAAGGTTGTTGAATAAATCATGCTGCATGATACCTGGAAGAAGTCGTTGCCTACAAATCTCTCTTCCAAGAATTTGGTGATATATTTTCCTGGTATTACATTGAAATGCTCAGGTTGGATCCATCCATCATAAAACACCAAATCAACACATGGCCCGATGTGGCCCCCGTACACCAAAAGCAGCAGTTGATTCATCCTTCCAAAGCGGCCGCGGTCAAAGCCGAGATAGAGAAGTTGCGCACAGTTGGCTTCATTTACCCAATTTCCTACACCACTTGGGTTTCTAATCCTATTCCCATGAATAAAAAATAGGGTACCATCCACGTTTGCACAGAATTCCATGATCTCAATGTGGCGTGTCCTAAAGACAACTTCCCAACACACTTCATCGATCAGATTATCGATGCATGCACCAAACATGAGGTCTTTCCCTTCATGGATAGGTTTTCTGGATATAACCAAATCCAGATCTGGAAAGAATATCATTACAAGACTGCATTCACAACCCCATGGGTCACATTCACCTATTGAGTTATGCCCTTTTGTCTAAAGAACACTGGAGCCACCTTCTAGCGTGCCATGACACACTAGTTCTGCGACCTCATCGACATCATGTTGGTTTGTCTTGACAACCTCATTGCGCGGTCACGAAAGCAAGCACAACACATAGACGACTTGTGGCAAACCTTCCTACGGTGTCGTAAGTATAGGATTCACTTGAACCCTTTCAAGTGTATTTTCTGTGTCCCAATGGGCCGTCTCCTAGGATTCATCATGTCACACAAAGGAATGACCACTGATCCCCTGGAAATCCAAACCACTTTCCCTCTAACGTCACCTCTTTAAGTGACGTGCAGTTCATCTTGTAATGTAGTCTTGTCCCTTTTTGTTTTACAATATTTTTACCACAAATTAGAAACCCCCCATTTAGGGGCAGCACCATTAGCTGCTAGTTCAGAGTCACCCAGAGCCTGTTTCGAGACACCCCTCACACCATTGGGCTCAAATTTATATCTTCTAACAAGACCATCGTCTCATGTTTAACAAGTAATTTTTGGGACCACTTCCCAGAATTTACCTCGGTTTACGAGCCACATCATTGTGATGTAAGTGTCTCTGGACCTGTACTTGCATTACACTTTCCTACCGCCAATCATGCGGGTTCCTGGGCCACCACCTAGAAGGCATGTCATTTTCCTTCAGCATATAACTGTCTAATCTGTCCATCGCACCTTACGCGGGTCTCTGGGCCTCCACTCAGAGGATGGATCACTTCTTTTGAATGAATTTGGCACATAACTGCCTCCGGACTTACACTCACATCACATGTAGTCAAGTCCGTCCACCACAACTCACACACAACTCTCCTGACCTTTGTCTGAGAGCCACCTCAGTTTGCATGCCTCTTCCGCACCAATTCACATGCTTCTATCACAATCTATCCTGTGTATGTCCAAGAGCCACCTGCTCCTCCTATACTACACGGATGACCTTTGGACCACTGTCCATTGTCCCGACATGGGGGCACCATCAGTGCCCCCTCGATCGGTTGACCATAATGGAGTTTCTTTTAAGCTCTTTTATGACTCCTAAAAGAAGAAAAGATTGCCTAGCACTGCTACTTCCTTTCTCGCTTGTTAAAGTATAGGAAAGGGCATCTACATCATCTTGTTTATCTCCTTTTGCGGACTATGTAGACCATCAAATGAAAAGGACCACCTTGGCGCATTCAAGCCAAGACTGTTCCCCTCTACATACTTTTATGCTTTCTCAGGAAAAGGGGCCGAACTTTATGAAAAATCTCACCATGGGTTGTCATTAAGCTCTTTTCCAGCATTCTCATCAAGAAAATATTGTTGAGCAAACTTGGTTTCATTCATGCTCGTAAAAGTATCTAAATGATTGTCTAGTCAGTATAGGTTTAAGCTTTTCTGACCTGATTGGACTACCAACGGTAAAGAAGTCTCTCATCCCCTACAGGATGGGCGAGCTCTCCTATGTATACTTTTATCCTTTTTCGAGCACAGGAGACTACCAACGAAAAAGAGCCCCTACTAGATTCTTCTTTGTGCTTTCAAACTCTCTAAAATTGAAAGCACCATCGAGCATTTACTTACTCAAGCTTTCCAAAAATCCACGAGATCGTACCACAATGATGTCTCTAGACACCACCCCACAGAAAATAGTTTGGAAGCATTCCCACTTTGGGTCGCCTTTGTTCAGAGTAATCTGCAATGTGTCTTCCTTGGATCCCATCAATATCAAAAGTGTCTACCTCCCCCAAGTATTTCCCATCTGCAGTGACAACCCCGGTATTGCATCTATGATCCCATTCCCATAAGAGAGTTTCATTTGCTTCCTGGTCCTCCCTGATGTCATACTCTGAACAAAGGAAGTTTGAGTTTACTACACTCCCTCTTCCCATGTCTAACTCTTTCCCTCCTCCCCCATTCAGTGGGTTAGTCCTCAGATTGTCTCACACCTTTTAGTTATCTCCCTCGTGTTTCTGGTCAAGGAAACATCATTTCCTTGACCAGGGGCAGGTCTCCCTCTGTCGATGACAATGCACATAGTCCAGAGAATAGACCTAGAGGTCCCTGTATCTTGGTTTCATTAACCTCATTGATGAGTTCCTAGGACCACTTGAGAGGAGTCCTTAGTGCCTCTCAGGATGGTTGTTTCTCATGTGCTCGACTCTAGCTACATCATCGCACCATTGATATTCGTACAAGGTATTGGTCCGTATAGTATTTGGTCAAAGACCCCGGATGTCACCTGAATCTATCACATTGGTGAGTATATTCGAGGGACCTAAACAGGTTATGTCCCTTATGATTTTTGGGTTGCGTTGGAGACAGTGTTTAGAAGCCCCAGCAATGCTTCTATATATATTTATGATTGATACAGCATACTTGTACCACAGAGACTCAGACTCTCCATCAGTGAATCCATACATCTATGTACCATCCCCGATCCAGTAGGCTATCAATCATGAAGATATAGCATATGTAGCATTTCTTCATATCAGCATTGTATTCAGCCTCTCAATGAGGCAACCACTATGTATCATTAGTTGTATATGATCGGCTCTTGTATTATAGAGCATAGATCACATTATTTGTTTGACATTGTCATGAGCATGGGGATGCTCACCTCGTGCATATACATGTCACACATTATTTGTATCTCACCCATTGATGGGAACCATATTAATACAAAAACCAAAATCCACCATGCCCCAGCCCCAGAAGCACCACCTCTCCATAGAAAATCCTATGATGTATGTCGGCCATACGATGAGCTCCTGCCCTCACACATCAAGGGGAAATCTGTTAACCCAAAAAAGCCCTCACTCGGCTCTATATGGCCTACACCACCTAAGGATACCCATGCACGACCCTCATTTCACCCCATTGGACCCCCACACCCTCAAAAAGGCTTAAGAATGAGCAAAAGGGCTTAAAACCCCTAAAAAGAGCATAAATATCTCTCCTAGGGGCTAAATCCTCCAAAAATGGGCTAAAACCCCTCAAAGGAGCTAAAAACCCCAAAAGGAGCTAAAGATAGGGCGAAAGGGGCTAAAAGCCCAAAAAAGGGGCTAAAGCCCTAACCAATGGCTTAAAACCCTAAAAGGACCCAAGAAAGAAATAAATAAAGGGGTGGGGGTCACTCTCAATTCACTTCTCCCTTGCATACTGTTATGCTGCCTGTGGATGCCTTGAGACCCTTTGTCTCTCAAGCCACCCATGCTCCCTCTCCTCCATCCTCCATTGAGCCATAGCTCCCCCATCCAAGAGAGGTGCTTCTCCAAGCTAGGGCATGGTGGCCCATTCCATCCAAAGAGAAGGTATAGNAGTAGGTCATTTGCTTTCTAATCCATGGTTTATTTGCAGGTTTGTTGCCTAACTTGTTTTGCAGGTATTTTGTTTTCTAACATGTTGTTTGCAGGTAGCTGGAGCTAGACCCTAACAGTGTTTGCAAAGGGGTTTCCAGCCATTCCATTTCTTTTTTTTCATTTGCTTTCTTTCAGTTTCGTTTTTATTTGCATTCACCACCAAGAACCTATCCTTCCATCCTATAGATGGAAGGTAGCCATTCCTATCCTGTAGCAAGGGAGAAATCCCTGCTAAAACTATCGTCTCATCATCCCAATAATATCCTATATTGGATAACTTCAGGTTCTCTGGCGAGCCAATGTTTACTTTCTTGATTTTCAAGAGCTTAAGGAACTAGTAATTGGAAATACCACTACCTTTGAATTCATGTGTACCCTCCGACTCTGGTATGTTTATATTAGTTGGATCATCATATGGTTCTCCAACCAGAATGTAACAAGCCATCCATTACATGGTTGCGATGCACTGGTGGTATCTTTCCATTTCGAGAGGGATATCTACAAACATTTCCCCCCTGATCGTCTAAAGCACAGCATCAACTGTAGGTTTCTCATCGACAAATTCAAATGTGTGCGTGAAATACTTAGCTAGCCCTTCCAAGTCTTGAGTTCCTTGTCGCAATTCCATGGATGTATACTAGCTTCTAGGTGTCATTTCCAAGGTATGAATGAATTCATGGGCCCATTCCTGTCGTAGGTATTCTACAAATGCTATGCAACATTGATTAATATGCTCAACATGGTTTGAAAAACCTGTGTATTTCTGCCTCACGAAATTGAATTCTTCGCCGAATCGAA
Source organism: Pseudotsuga menziesii (assembly GCA_001517045.1). Classification (NCBI taxonomy): domain Eukaryota; kingdom Viridiplantae; phylum Streptophyta; class Pinopsida; order Pinales; family Pinaceae; genus Pseudotsuga; species Pseudotsuga menziesii. Next base: position 203,995 of record LPNX010943449.1, read on the forward strand.
CTTCCAACAATCTTCGACACTATGGCCATTCAGATATGGATTGCTTATATGTGCCCCACCATCTAAAAGGTGTAGCCTTTAATACATAGTCCAATGCAGACAAGCGCTGTGGTTCTGTTACCAGTCCTTCAAACTTGCTGAGGAAGGTCAAAAGGTTTGGTAATCCCTCATATGTAGGTAACTCCCTAAATTGATTCTCCACCTGTCCTACCAACCAGGTAACTCTGGAGCATCACCTCATAGAGACTTCATGCAATATGTTCTGCCAGTTCTCTAAGGCCTATCCTGAGTTGGATGTGTAGGAACTAGCACTCTTCCAGCTCAGGTTTCCATCCATTGTCGAGTTGATGTAATCTTCATGTAAGGCGGTGACATTGTATATCTAGTCGAGATAATCACCCTGTACCTTGTTGTAGACATACTCAATGTATCTTTGTCCCTATAATGGATCAATGGGTGACACTACCCTCATCTCATCATCCTCGAAAGATAGAATTCTTTTCTTGAAAGTAATTATAGTCTAGTTCTCTATGGCCCAATCTATCCCTAGAAGCGCGGGATATGGGTTCATGTGGTCGGCAATGTTAATGACTTCAAATTCTACAAATGTGTGGAACCCATCGATATCGATAGGGAATTGACTCAACCTACCAATCGGTAGGACCTTCTCTTGATTTGCAAGTTGCAACTGGATAGGGGACCAGTCCAAGCGTGGCTTTCCCGTGCTCTCCCAAGTCTGTCACATCAAAATATTGATGACCGACCCCAAATCTAGAATAATGTAATCCATGTCATAATCCCCTATCTGCGTAGTCCTTCTTAACTCGCACCCGGTTTTGAATTTCTTCTTGACATGGTTAACCCTTCTTCCAGGTTGTGACTTGTCTAGAGTTTCTTCTATCAATGCTTGTAGTTCTGCGATAGCATCTTTATCTTCAATTAGTGCTAAGCAACTTGACATAAATGACTTGATCTTACTAACCTTTTTCGGAATATGCTTTTGGAATAGTTGTTGGAAGTGTTCAGGAATATCCCTGACTTCAGCTGATGTTGAGGGTTGTTCTTGATCCACAAACTTGAGTCACACATCCAAAAAGACTTGCTTCTATTTTTTAACGTCAAATGGAACTTTCTTCTGCACCGCGGGTCGCACCTATGACTATGATTGCGGTTGTTCTTATGGTGTATCCTCATTAGCTCTAGTCGCATAACCTCCTCGTGTTACGAAAACAACGCTCATTTTTCTTGGCTCAGCAGCAATCATCTGGACATTTAGGTTAGTATATGGATTCATATTTGGGTTCTGCATAGGGTTAGTACCTACAATGGTATGATCTTTCCACTTCGCAATCAACTGAGGACATTGTTCCACATTATAGTCCTGCACTTTGCAATATGAACATGTCTTTGCAAGCTCTTGGAAATCTCTAGCATAATGGCCCGACTGTCCATAGTTATATCATGTAACTTGTCCTCTTCCTCTGGTGAGTAATCCTCCTCCTCTTCCTTTGATATTTCCACCACCCCTTCCCTAAGGGTGTGGTTGATGCTGTGGGTACTGATTCTGCTGGTATTGCGGCTGATATTGGTTCTGAGGTGCATACTAATTGTGAGGTGGATACTGATTCTGGGGCACATACTGCGACTGATATTGGTTTGGTAGAAAATGCATAGGATGGTAGTTTCCTTGTGCTTATTCAACCTGAACCTTCCCATAATTCTTTATCAAGTAGGTTTCTACTGTATTTTCCTTCAAGAATTGGTAAGATATGCAATCCTTCTCTTCATGCCCCACTGACCTACAAAATTTATAGAAAAGACTTGCTGGGGTACTTACAATCTTCTGCAAGTATAGACACTCTGCGTCGCGATGCCCTCTAGTCTGGGATATTTGGCACCAGGGTAGTCTATGGGAACTCAATGGGTTTGGAGCACCCGATGTAGGTCATGTTAGCACTATAATTGAAATTGTAGATTGTTTGATTAAAGGATTTGAAAATGCTCATATGTTAAAAATTTGGTGGAAGCACTCTTTAGGTTAATGGGTGAGCATGATATTTCATTATGGGTTGTCGGATGAAAAGAAGGGGGTGCTTTATGGTGGTATACCATTTCTCTAATGAAACATGGAGGAGAAACTGAAATCATATCATCGGTGGAATGGAGGTAAAAGGTGTTAAATAGTGACGACTCATATTTAAAACGTTGTAGATCAATGGTGGTGAAGCATTCCAGTGATCGGAGATGCAAGGATAAAAAAGTTTTCCAATTCGTGGAATGGGTTAACAGGTGGAAATATTGGATGGAAAAGATGAGAGCGGAGGTAGATATATGGTCAAGAATAATTCTGCGGATTGAACTAGCACGGAGAAAGACTAAATTGAAATCTGCAAAAAGTGGTAGGGGCCACGTTGATCAACGGTTCCAATAACGCTCAGGCTTTGATCGATGGATGAGGTACATTCTACAAATGGAAGTTTCTCAATCAATCAGTTCTGAAATGATTTGTGGAATGTTAAAATTTTCCACAGTTGGATGGTCCTGATGAAGATAGGTTTTAGATCGATAGCTAATATGGATTCTGCCAAATCAAGTTGTGTAGGGTGTTAGTCTCGAGTATTAGTGTTGATATTTTCCACATGGATGGATTAGATTTCTAAGAAGAGAAAATATATGATGTAGATTACGGGAGGTGTGCCATGCTTATGAAACATAAAAAATTATAAAAAGAATCTACATGGAGTTTCAAAAGTTTGTTTTTTCTAAGCTGCAAAATTGACGACAACCCTGAACTGTACGCAAAGTGTCACCGTGGACATAATCAAAAATTTGTGCTAATTAACAAGGTAGGAATCCTAAAAATTTCCAATTACTTCTGAAAATGGATAAAATGGATAAGATAGAGGTATTCAAGGTGGCATATAGTGAAGAATTAGGGGTTTTCTAGCAAAAGGATGAGAAGAGATTTGAAGACAAGAATGCTGAAATTTCTTATACTATTTTGATGAATGAAAGAATTGAGACAGCTAACAATAAGATGAAAATTCTTAAGGACCGGGGTAGTGACACCCATGGTATTTTCAATTCTTTCTTTTACTTTTTCCCTATCGACCAGACCCCCAATTTCCTTGAATTTGTCGAGTGGTGTGTGAATAACTATTCTGCTGCTGAATGAATCATTATGAATAAACCTAAGTCTAGTATTTGTTTCCCTGTTCAGGCCTCTGTTATCCACAAATACCTATCTGTCCCAAATGATTTTATTCCTTTATCCCAAGAGTACAAAGAAGAAAATATCATACATTTCTTCCAATATTCTACAACTGAGAGTAAAGAATCCTTTTTAAAGTCATGTTTGAAGCTGGATAGTGAGGTTATAGTTTTATCTTACCCAATTGACCTAGTTCTGTTTAATGAATAAACCTAGTCTTATATTACTTTAGCCAGTCAATTTTTTGGGTTAGACACTAATGTTTATGTTATAGAGTCACTATTGAATTTTTTGTTTGTCTTAAGTACCTGCGAAATTGAGTGTGGACTTCCAGGTTAGTCCTTCCAGTATTGTTTCTTTAAATTTGATGAGTTCCTAGCTAAGAACATTCGTTCTCAGTTAGTCAACTTCCACAATACCGGAGTTTTCAGATTCCAGTCCTTTTTGCTAAAAATGTTCTTATCATATAATGAGGACAGCTAACAATCTCGTGAGTTGGTAATCATAGATGAAATGAGCCAGAATTATTGCAAGTTTATGAATGGTTTGATGGAAAAAATTTACAGCATTTTCTTTAGGGAAATATTTCCCAGGGTAATACCAGAGATGAAGGAAATATTGCAGCTTTCCCCTAGTAAAATGATAGGATATTGGTTCCTTTTAGAGTTTGAAATAGTTATAAGATTGTATGGATTTGTGCACTAGCCTTATATTCTTCCATCCTTTCCAACAACCAGGATCTTCTCTTTGGAATTTCTTAGACAAAATCTTACAATGGAATAGGAACACATCTTAAACTTTAGGAAGAGTTTGGATATGAAATTTCCCTAGGAGGTAGGGCCATATGTTGTCAAAATTAGAGTTGCTTTACCCATAATTGATAATATGCTCAAGAGCATGGGTTTTTCTTTGGGAACTGCAATCAACTTTGATCCACACCAAGTAATTTCCAAAAGAATATAGACAAATAACAATAAGCCTTTTGAACATACTGAAGTAGCTAGACTCACGGAGGTAGCTAATTGGGAATATTATCCTGACAAAGATCCATATAATGTCAGTATGGAATAAGACTTTGTATCTTCCTTACCTGGAAATAATTCTCGCCCAATGGATCTTTCTAATATAGTTGTAGTTGCTGGTAATATTTCATCCTTAATAAGTTTTCTCAGGAACTTCAAAGAAGAGAGAGCATTCAGATTTCATGGACAATGAAGAATCAAACACTGCTAGTACACCAAAGAAGTAGAAAACTAAATAAGAGGGAAAAATGGTGCATGTGAATAAAAGCAGTATGAAAGGTAAAAAGAAACAATAAAATACCAAAGTAACTAGTCTGGAAATTCAAGAATATGTGTTTGATGGATTAACCCCAAATAAGTATTCATCAAAGGAGGAATGGTTGAACACCTACAAGAAAAAAGCTTATAAAACCTTTGATGAGATAGTGAAATTATATGGGGAAGTAAGACAGTTTCCCAAGCCATATGTAACATTGAAAACTCTAAGGGATCATGCCAAAGATACCCTAAGTTTGGCATGACTTTTGGAAATAACGTATTAGAGGTGAACGTGAACTTAGAAAATATCCCTACCATATATATGATACATTTTCATAGATAAACATGTGATATTTTATATACAAGATTGCTCAAATATACATTGCTGGTATCTAAACTGGAGTCAAATTAAAAGAGGTCTCAGGACCTCCTAAGGAAAGAAAAGGTTGAGAACAAGGCCCTTAGAATCAAAATTAAAAAGTTGCAGAATTATTTTTTGAAGGTTGATGGGAAGTCAGACAAAGGAGCAGTGGCTCAAAAGCTATTTGATGAAAAAGAGAAATAGGTTCAAGTGCTGAAAAAGAAATTGAAAATTCCTTCCACTCATCTTATTCAAACTTCTGAATTGACAGAGTTTGAGAAGGAGAAAGAAGCATTGAACATTGAATTGATTGATTGTAAATCCAAACTATTAAAGCTTGTTGGTGAAACCCACCAACAAAGCCTCGTCGATAGGGTTTCCCACTCTATCGACACCTAACCAGCACAACATCCATGAGCGCCAGCCCGGATAGGTTTTACCCTACCCGACAACGTCTGCGGAGCAGATGAGGTCTCACCCAAGATGTTCAAGGGAGAGCTGTCAAAATCGAGTTTTCGGCAGTGGGGATGGAGGATATGGGGATCTAATGGGAAGACACCATAACTGCTAGATCCATAGCTTTGTAGTTGACTTTAAGCCATTTCCTCAACTTACAGAGTGTATTCAGAACTTATGCAGTCATTTTAGCATCATACAGTTGTCACAATATTGCCACTGCCACATCATTGTTCATAAAACATATCAACTCATAGTGCAACAGATAGTAGCAGACTTTAAAATAGATCGCGTTGATATAAAAAAAAGAGACTAAATCGTAGCAACATCATAACAAAATAGGTCGCAACATCATAACATATTAGATCGCAGTAGTGATAATAGATAAGATTTGTGCCACAATTGTCATATCATATTAATCTTGCGCAAAGGCCCTACATTACACAATTCTTCTCCAAAACCAAAGACTTCATACATCAGGAAAACCCAGATAAATCACAGATACAGAGGAAATTCTTCACAAAACCAGATCACACTAGACCTTATGCCCCAATTATCCTCTGATGTGATTCTCCTATCATAATCATGATCCTCTTTTTCCTCCTCTTTGCCTCCCCTATCTACTTGCAAAACTAGATCTATAAATAGGCTTGCGCCATTACATTGAGGGTCCACTTCTAACTAACTTATAACTGTTAATGACCTATTACAACAAAACTTGGTCAAATAACACATAAAATATTCAAAGTGGTTATTCTTCTACCCATCGCGCTAATCTGGCCTTGCACGGTACCGCATGAGGTTGCGCAGCTGCCGCGATGTTGTGCAACTCACTTACCAAAATCCATGTCAATACGCCCCCAACATAGTCTTGTGGCTCGTCCCCGAGCCACGTCAGGTTGACATGGTATGTACCGACGTCTGTGCCTTGAAATCTTCAAATTGCTGCGTAATATCACGTACCTGAAGCTGGACTTTGTCAGCAGTACTCTGACAATTAGTCAAAGCCTACTTCATTGGGTGCTCTTTTCTGGCCTTGCAGTCGACTGTTTATCGATTCTCTTATACTTCCTGCAGTGTGGTGCTACTTTAACTTCCAACTGTCCACTGATTTCCTAAAATTCATCAAGCTGAGCGTGACCCTTTTGTTGGTGTTCCTGCACACAGGCGGCTCTCTGCTGTAAATCCTTCAATTCCTCAGCCAGTGTGATTTGTACCATTAGTGGCATGGCCCTCAGTGATGTCTTCAATGTTGTCAGTTGACCTTTGGCTTATTCCACTTGTGCAGTCATCTGATCAAGCTACGCGTCTTGGATAATGCTCTGCCAAAACTGCGTTGTCACTTCCATAATGGTTTTGGCCTCTTGCTTCATGCTTTCAAACTGAGTTGAGATGTATTCAATGGATTATTTCATTTCCACAACCTGCTCCAACATCGTCATAGGTTGTACTAGGGCATTGAGCATCAGGTTGGTATCTTGAAGCTGAATAATAGCTTGCTCCAATCGTTTGGCCTTTTTTACTAGGGTGAGTTTGGCCATGTTCTCAAAAATGTGCTGGCAGGCTTCAGAAACAGCCTGCTCGACTTCATCACACCTGGAACACATCTGTACCTATTCAATGATCAAGAAGTCTTGCACCTTTTTTAGTTCCGTAATCTCTTCAACAACCTTTTGCTACATCTCAGCCTGTGTCGCCTTCAAGGCGTCAATTTCTTGAAATTTTTCTTCTGTGAGCTGCACCGAGACCTGATGTAGCTCATCTGCCTATTTGTGCAGCTTCTCTACGATGCTATATGATTGGACATAGCCCTTGGTTAGTTATTTCTATTGTTGCAGCAATTCCAAGGCGGCAATGTGTTGCAACTCCACCAACGCCATAGCAGACAACTTTTTCAGGTCAAAAGCCACACTTTGGATCAGTCGTAGCAACTGGTGAACTTCCTCATTTCTCGCATTGATCACAATCGAGGGAACTTGTGCGTTCTTGGCCTGGGGCTCAGTGCTAATTAATGGGATGTCCTGCATCATGGGTCACACAAATTTCTGCCTAGAAATAATGCCAAAAATTGAATCTAATCAATATATTACCACACCGAATTCTTCATCGTTTGACTCTTGGATCGCCTTTGTCGCATCCACAGATGAGTCAATGACCGCTTTGATAAGCCACTATAGTTGATCCTCCATCCCCAACTTGGTACCACTACCTGCCTCATATTCCTAGTGCCATTTTGTGCAAGTCTCCTCCTGCATGCGTTGCGTTGCATCCTCAGGGTCCATTGATGACTCGTTGTCAAAGTCATGAGTGCTCAGCTCCTTCTGGGCAGGCTCTTCTGGGGCATCCAGTGGTTTCTCTTTAGATAATTCCTCCTAACTCATCGGGTTTTGCCACTCCATCAACCACTCTTGGAAAATGGCATCCAATTCTTTTGTTGTGACTTTGTAAGGAAAAGGTAGCCACTACCAATCGAGGTCCCACCGTGCCTGAATGTAGATAGAGTGGGGCCCGATGGAAAATCGAAGGATCTGTTGATACTTAGCCACAGTGTAAGGAGAGACTCAGGGAACAGCAATAGCCACGGCTTGCAATGCTTCCCAATAAACCCAAAAGTGAATGGCACAGTCCATTTGTCGACTGGGCTCTTCACACGAGGTATTCACTTAGTGAAACCATGCCATAGCACGTCCGTTCGTGGCATATGAAACAATACCCCTATTTTCAAAAAATATTGGAAAATACCTCCCAAAATCATTTTTTTTAACCCCCTCCCAATATGCCTTCCCATTTTTTTTTAAAACTATTTTCACTGTATATTGCATGTATCAATTTTTTGATTTACATTTTTCATACCCCTTTAGATTTCTACCTAGTATATTGACATGATACTCGACATTCATTCTTTTCCCTCACCATGCAAAATAATTATTCATAAGTGTGTAGGGTTCCTTAACAATGAACTAAGGCTGCTCCCTCTATGGTCTTTCTCCTCTTTGTTCAATCAAATGAACTTTATGACCCCCCCCCATACAAAGATATGCACTCCTCTCCTTGATCTATGGGATATGAGACCTTCTCAAGAGACTAGCCACCCGTTGTTGAAATACCTAGCATGTGATACTGATGGAAACAAGGAGAATAAGAGAAGAAAATAATAATCCTCCTCATTTATGATGATCCACTTCGAGTGGACATGCATGGACCATGAATACTATGAGTACATGACCCATATTTTCCTCTCAGTTTTTGGGTATAATCCACTACAGCCTTTTCCATAGGGTGTTCACTATTAGCCTGCATGATAGTATGTTAGTAGAAATTTTGAGTTCCTTACTTCTTCTACAAAAAAACCTTACTATTTAGTATTTTTCTTTGACCATAAGATTAATGGATTGCTTGAAAATTGAAATAAAGTGCCATATCTAGCAGCTTAAAACATTTTAGGTATTATCTCCAGGATTTCCAAGGAATTTCGTCGTCTAGTGATCCAAATACTTGGATGTTATATGTAAGCCTCTAGACAAAACAAAAATATTTTGAAAGCAAGCTCAAATCATAGAACACAAACAGCTGGAGTATGAGAATAGTCAATTGTTACCTCAACAGTAGTTTCCACATCACACATCTTTTGCAGAGATATGCTTGTAAAGAGCTTTGTCCCTACTACCACAGGTCTTCCGATGGTAAGGGTACCAGTTTTTTCAAAAACAATGCACTTAACCTGCATTAACATACATCCCAAATGACAATGTTATACGTAGTATTGGATAAGTTTATACACTACTTCATGTTAAAGTTAAACTTCTGTAGGGTTTTGTTAACTCTTAGAATCTCTCAGATTTCCGAATTCAAGGTCACAATATGTAACATGAAGTAGTATTGTCCACATTTGGATGTCCTAGCATGTTAGTTATGATGTCATAAATATCATGTAATGACATTTACATGGAGGCCATTCTTCTTAAAGGAAGTAGATGTATGCTAACACAAAAATGTAGGTAACCCCTATTGTGAATAGCTTGCTCAAAAATATGTAGTGGCCACAAAATCAGTAGTTTTAAAGAACACTAAGCTTCAAATTTTAAGGGCGAGGGGAAAAACAAAATGAACAAGCTCCTGAAGCTTTCTCCACAAAAATTGGAGCCATCAAAAAAGAGTTTAAGAATGTAGCTAAAGTAGGGTGTCTTCATTCCACTTTGGATTTGAAGTGAAAAAGTTTATTCTGGTATTATTCCAGAGTTCCTTACATGTTTAACATTAGAGCCCAAACTTTACAAAGTACATAGGAGCAGAATAAACAAGAAAGGTTTACAATTCTTCCATATATCTCTGCTCCTAAAATCCTAAGGGGTTAGATCAACCAATTGTCACCAAACTTGTTGGCCATTTGGATAGTTATGTTCTTGCAAGGGCCTGGTATGAATCCCCTTGGGTTAGGAACACTAGTCTACAGCAATGGCTTTACTAGGGATACTATTCAATAATGTGGGGAATCATCCTTTAGGATTCCCCATGAGGTTTTTCCCTTGAAAAAAAAATCTATGCTCTTGAATGTCAATAAGAAGTACCCCTTTCTAAGATAGCACTTTTGAAGGACAAGAACATCCTTGAAAATTACTAATGCACCATTTGGAAGCTAAATGTTGACTGCAATATCAGCAACAACACTTTTCTTCCAAAAACAATGGATGTTAATCAATCAGTCAAACGAAAGCATTTCACATATTGTTTCCTTCTACTGCCAAGTAAGATTTTGCTACACTAGTCTACACCAACAAATTTATTAAGGATACCATCCAAGAATGTGGGGAAGCATCCAAGGGTTTTCTCTGGAAAAAAATATCTATGAACATCAATAAGAAGTGCCCCCTTTCTAAGGTAGCACTTTTGAAGGACAAGAACATCCTTGAAAATTACTAATGGACCATTTGGAAGGTACATGTTGACTGCAAGATCAGTAACAATACTTTCCTTCCAAAAATAATGGATGTCAATCAATCAATCAAACAAAAGCATATCACATATTGTTTCCTCTATTACCAAGTAAAATTTTGCTACAGCATTTCTATTCAAGGGAAAAATATTCAAAACCTTTTATGATAAGCAAAATGGCCTTTGAAGGAGAACAAAAGGTGGACTTTGATCCTTTGCGATGGACAACTGCCTTAATGATCCAAACGAACAAGTAATATAATGTTCTCTAATAAGATGAAATCAAATACCTTATGAGCACTTTCTAAAGCATTACCACCCTTGATCAACACACCCTGGGAAGCACCTTTCCATGTGGCAACCATTACTATAGTTGGAGTTACAAGTCCCAAAGCACAGGGACAAGCAATGACAAGCACTGATATTCCAAACTGTAGCGCCAACTCAAATCCATCCATTGATGTTGGGATCCATGTTTTAGGAAAGATCCCAACTTCCCCAGAAATGAACCAACCAAGCCACGTTATACTAGCAGCTGTAACAACCTGAACGCCATTGTTATCATCAAAAATCTAATTCTCCCTTATCAAACATTAACTTTTCTTGGCATAATTTAAATTTCTTGTCACGATAATATACTTACCAAGGGAACAAAGAACTTGGAAATTCGGTTAGCAAGTTTTTGTACAGGTGCTCTGGCCATCTGGGCGGCCTCTACAAGCTGTACAATTTGAGACAATGCAGTTTCTGAACCTACATACATGAATTTAACAAGAAAAAACCCATTCTGATTCATGGTTCCACCTATGACCTTATCCCCGGACCTCTTTGTAATAGGCCTGGCCTCACCTGTGATCATGCTCTCATTAACATGGTTCTAGCCTTTTATCACAATCCCATCTGTCGGAACCTTAGCACCTAAAAAAAACTTGATGATATCATTACACTGGATAAGCTGACTGCTTATCTCCATCTCTGAGGTCACATTTCCATCATCATCTAATGTTAGCAGCATTGCAGTATCAGGTGCAAGGTCCAAAAAAGGTGACAGGTTCATTAAAATTTAAGGTGACGATAAACGGTATTGCAGCAATGAAATTGAATGGTGTGTAAATATCTACAAAGTTGCATTTAGAAAAATCAAACAAGCTTAGACAAGTGTAAGTCTTATATTGGTTGTGTGACCATCCACATGAAATAGTATTACAGTGACATTCTTAAAAAAATGGATTCTCAAGAATCCAAGCCTAAACTTTAATTCACTTCTTTATTCAACAGAGTATGGAGATCACATACCTTGGACATTATGGAACAGCCTAAAGAATAGCCTACACTGTCACATGAAACCTTGCAGTTTTGCTTCCAGTCGCCCTAAAGCCTAATGATTACCTAGAAGGTTGATTTCTATCACCCAGTACTACCATGCCTGAGCTCCTTGGTAATCTAGTTTGTGTAACAAATGTCAAACAATGTGTTTAGCTAACAATGCCTAAAATGAAGAATATAACATTTGCAGGACATAAGGACTTTCTTGAAGAACTTAAATAATTTTTTTAAGAGGACCCCCCCGCCACACACACACACACACTATGAGCCATGCTGTTAATTTGAAAATAAAATTCAACTGAACATATTATTATCTAGACTCACATCGTCTTCTTCATTCACTATCATGTCATGCCCACACTATATATGACGATCAAGTAAACTTAACAGTCTTACAATAGTGTCCACTGGGGCCAGATGTAAATTATTCCTTGAATGTGTAGACGTGATTTCATTTGCAAGAAGTTTTATTTCATAAAGAGGAAGCCATGCACCCTCCTCTTCACCTTCATCTTCTCCAAGAATTTTTTCTCTCTCAAGATAATCATCCAACATTTCACAAAAGCCTGCAATAGTGCCATCTACAAATATAACATTGCAACCCATGATCCAAATGTTAACAAGTGGGCAGGAAAACAAGGAAATTTTAATAAAACAATGTTTCATTATAGCAAACCTTGATGATCGCAAACTTCCGACTTGCCCCTATCTACCACTTCTCCAATTGTGTCTTTTCTTATCATTCTAGACTTTCTTGCAGACATGGGTGTTTTCATGTTCTGAAATTCATAATCACTTTCAAAAATTTAGAAACAAAACATCCTATTCATTACAAATTTTCTTGCCACAAAGAACTGTATAGCTAATTACTACAAGAATTATCACCTTCATTCCTTGTCACTATATTTCACTATTTCTATTACTCTATTAATTTAATTATATTTTATGCCATCTTACAAGTATTTGCAGGTGTTCATGTATGCCTCAAACACAAAAATCTTTACCTACTATGATAAATTCTATAATATCCTTGACCTTGGCTAAGACTATTCAGAAAATAAACATTACGAAAGAAGACTGAAATAATTCTAAAATGAATCCACTATAATGAACCATTAAATCTCCACTACGAAGCTTAAGTTGATCATGGTGAGCAAAAACCTACGTGATTTTCAATTACAACTAAAGGTTGTCTTCTTACATTTTTTGGACTTCCTCTAGATTCAACAGTAACATTAAACATGGGCATAAAATTTTATGCAAAAGATAATATTGATAAAACTACTGAAATGTACAATTCCTAATGGTAATAAAATTAGACATACAAAACAATCCAAAATATGTTGGGCACAGAAGCAACTTCTTCAATATAGAAACATCTTAGACATCTTCCAACCTCATGCACCTCAGTCAACTGGTTGCATTATTTTAGACTGATGTCTTTTAATGACAAAGTCTGGAGAAAAATTGTAAACTGCAAACATGTAGTTTAGATCAAAGAAAACACAAACATACCAAGGAGGTCCCCTATTGAAGATTTGATGAAGCCCCTTTTGAAATGTTATGTGATTGAATGCCCCCGTGAGAATTTTCTTGAGAAGACCTCTTCTCATAAGAAAAATTGCGCCAACCATGCTCTTTGACTGGCCCTATGATGCTTGAATAGTATTGTATTGAATAAGCAATAAATAGCTTGATAAAACAAAGACTGCTCCTACCATTATAGTTTGACTAGTCATAAGATAAGTGTTTGGGGATAAACCATGGTCCATGTATAAGCTTAAACAACAAATAGAGAAAAGAAACTGAAAAACATCTAAGAATTGGCATTCGTCAGTCAAGTAAAAAGCATCACCCAAAATTTTATTTATATACCTCTAAAACAACGTACAAAATCTATAACATCTATGGTCAAAGGTGGAAGAAATAATATTGATGTTCACAATGACAAAAATATGCCAAAGGTCACAACTTCTCTATTTGTAATATCTTACTGCAAATTTTACCCAGTGAACAATTTGTCTTCTTCCCTGTTGACCCACTCTTTATTTTCATGTAACAATTTCAAACAATAGGCCTATCTAATTCAGTATATGTATGTCAACTTGGACACTGTATCTGAATCCGTGCATATTATAGAAACTATTACACCATTCTCCAAATTTCTACAAATACAAAATTCAGCCTGATGTGTCTAACATTCAAATATGAGACACTCATCGAATACAAGTGTACAGGACAAGGCCTGAATCATTCCAATATCGAATACAAGTGTACACACTCAGGATGATCTAAATCTAGATTCTCAAGTGTATGGGACAAGGCCTAAATCATTCCAACATCTTTTAGTGTTTTTGACACTTTTGTTGAGATATTTGAGCCTGAAGGTGAGCGTGCTGCAAGAACATCATTTATCTGATCTATTAATACATTCATTTGTATTTCTGGAGTGCACATGCTAAAATTTCTACTGAATCATTGGCTAATCCAAAAATGGAAGAACAAAAGCTACAGAGCGTGACTGCATCGGTGATGCCTTCTCCAAAGAAGCAATATGTTTCAAATTTAGCTTCAATGAAAGTCAATTCAATCAGCATACCTCCTATCAAGGCTTATGATGCACAAAAGGGTGAGTTTGAGCAATATGAATACAAGTCAAAGGGAATCAAGGTGAATAAATCTTGTGCGACCCCGACAAAGAAAAATAGCAGAGGCCTTAAGAAAGATCATGGGTAGTCTGGCTCAGAGAAGTTTCTCCAAGGGCAATTAGCTAAGTAGTTGTCTGTTCACAAGCATGAGCAAGTTTCCCCTATAAAATATGGCATTGAACCTTCATCCTAAAAGGTGACAGGTTCATCAAAATTTAAGGTGAAGATAAACGATACTACAGCAATGAAATTGGATGGTGTGTCACTATCTATAGAGTTGCATTTAGAAAAAGAAAACAAGATTAGACAAGTGTAAATATTATATTAATTCATCACTTTCTATAATGATGGCTACCTTCAGACCTCTCTTTTCTCTGTGTCTTATCAAGTGTAGCATAATCCTTAGCCCATGCATGATAATAATCTATTGGATCACATGTAAAACTCAACCACAGAACGTGAAAGCATGCACTTCACAAAATATGACCAGACTCTGAAGGTATGCCAAAGACACAACCTTATGGGATTGAAATCCAAGAATGAGGAAGGCGTTGCTACAACAAATTTAGTTGGATGATGGTAAGCCCTAGTCTACCATTTTTTCGAGAAGCTAGCATTTCTATGGAACCAACAGGCCTTTCCATCTGTGGACAGAAAAATAATCTTGATAAATTTAACAACCAATTGTAAATGTTGAATATATTTTGATTTCAAAATTTTTGATAAATTCATTATCTTGATTAAACAAAATTAAGTTTATACAATGTTACAAAAGCAATGCTTGATATTGCAAACAACAAAGAGAGCTATATCCTAGAGACAACAAAAGTGGAAGGGAGTAACACAGTATTCAACACAGTGCTTAAGATGTCTAACTTGACAGGACATAAAAAATGCATTAACATCATATTCAATCTAATCTATTTCATTGAAAAATGGAATTCATATAAGACAAATGGAGAGAAATCCCAGCCTTTTGGTGCCTTCTTCGAACACTACAGTCGCGACTATGCAAAGCTGCCACATTTCCATGCTGGTCACAAAGTAGCTGCACTTCTAGATGTCAACTCTGTAGAGACATAGTTATGTATGTTACTGATGTGTTATAGAAGCATTAACTGCTCATGAATAAACAGAAAAGTAGGCCTAGAGTAAACTTTGCCACCTCTTGTCTCATACAGGATTAGACATAACAATAGAGAAAAACCTATGCTTCACTCACTACAAAATCTCATAAATCAATAACCATTTCCACTTCAATAATGAATACCATTATAAGTGGTGTGTACGCAACACCTGAAATGTCATCCAAGTTCCATTATAAGCCATTCATTTTTTCTTGAATTATTTTAGTACCTGAGATGCAACCTTCATGATAAATATCGATGAACTTGGAACCTCTCCCTGTACTTGCTTAAATAGGGCTCTGACTTCTTCATCATTATGAACCTACATAGAGAACATTGATTTTCCAAGGCCTAATCAGATGCACTATCCAATTAAATCTAGCTAACATATATAAGATATTTATAAAGTAAGATGCTCTGCAATTACACTTTCTATATTTTTTCCATAAAGCTATTAGAAAAAGGATAGGCCATAGCATGGCTAAACACATGAGGAAACCAAAGCTTCATAGCCCAAATGATGTAATTGTTATAAGTTAATGCCCATTTATATTCTAGTTGACAGCATCGACATATCAGCAAAGCCACATGAGCACACCATGAACATCACCACATCAGTAGATGACTTTGTGCTTAAGATAAACTTTAGGAAATTAGTTCAGTAGATATAAAGCATCCATACAGTTTGCAAGAACTGCAATGAGTTAGAACAGGATTCTATACATGCAATGTTCAAACTAGTTTATGTACTGCAGATAAAATTATATAGCTCTATGATATGACTACAATCTTAGCAAAATCCCAACACAACCTAAGAGGCAATGACCTAGAATAGATATAAGAGAGGGACCAATCTGAAACATTGATCCTTATAAAATACATATGAGACAGCTAGTTTGAATTCAAAATACTTCAATTGTAGGGTACAAAGAATGACACAAGCCATCCTTTGGAGTCAAAAATATCAATGAGTGAGAGTTTTTAATAGACATTCAAAGCTTTGCCAATAAGGACCACGGTTCCTTTTAAGGACTGTTGAATTGGTAATTATGCTATGAAGGTATACTGATGTGCTTTTCAACTCTCTTAAGAAAATGTGCATGCCACTTTGTAGATGGTAGCCCAAGCAACTAAGCAACTAACTACATGAGGGATTAACCCATCATGTCTATAATGGGCATACAATGTGATACTTGTTATATAAATAGACATGGGTAAATTGATGAACATTTTGATACAACTGATTGCTAGTAGAACATGCCACATGGTAGATAGATGCCACAAAACATCTTATGAACTTCTAATATTCTGGAGCTAAAGCTTATATCCATATTGGTTGAAGATCAAGGATGTTATCGATATTTTTCTTGACAAGTATGGTAATTGTTCTTATTATATAATAGGCTAAGAATATTGAAAATAGATTTCAGAATCTGGCATATAGGACAACCGTTCTTCAAAGTGGGGGAAGAGATTCTGAACCCTGTATGCCTCGAATGCCCAACACATATCTTATAAATTATCACTGGCCTTGTGAATCCTAACCATAGCAGTGCCAGATAAGCATTGTCACATAGGGCTCTAAAGTAAAATTCATGACCATATGTGTGGGTATATCTGGGTTGATGAAGATTCCTAGAGGATTAGTTCAAAGTCCAGGCTGTGTTGTCCTATTTCTATACTTTCTCATCATCATTAAATTATTTGCTTGGGTTACTTGTCATTGGGGTTACCTATTTCATGGTTGTGGGCATAAACGTTTTCCCCATATTTCAGTATATAGTTTCCACATATAAAACTAAAGGAAGAACTTTGAGATCCATATTTGTATTGCCTTTTTCATAGTTAAATTATATTTCCTTTCTTTACTTGATCTATTTAAATTTTTGTTCCAAGAATGAACTACTTGTTCAAGCAGAATTAGTAGAGTTTTATCACTGGTATTAATGGATCTATTATGAGACGTGATGAAGTAAACCTGCCATACAAATCTCATAATAGTGGTGAAATTGTAAAGCCTGGATTAATTAGAACATCTATATTAGAAACCAACCTTGAAAACTCCTAGCAATACCCAAAAAACGTAGCCAAGGCTTCAGCCATCTTCAGCAACAAAGTAACACCTGGTGAATGATCACATACCTTTCGAATTCCTTTGCCACCACCTCCCCAAGATGTTTTTATCATAGAAGGATAGCCAACTGTCTAGAAACTCATTATGGCTTCCTCACTTGTATAGACACATGTTGCTTTGTACATTTCTTCAGGTATAGAATCTGAACAACTTTCAGGTGAAATATTTACCTGCATGTTTGTAAATAATTTTGACCACAGTAATACAAGACAAATTATTTATATGGAATATTGCCCGAAACCAGTTTGTTGTTTTTCTTTAACAGTTAAGTTCCTTGGATCCAGATGAAAAATAAAAAAGTTAGCGCAGATATAATGTACGCCCATTGCCACTTACATTAGAGCCACTCCATGGAAGGGTTGTCTCTAATGTAAGAGGCATAGCTAAGGATACTGTTGAATATCGATTGGTGAATGACATTGCGACAGGGTATCAAAGAGCCGAAATACATGTCAGTGACCAATTGAATTGTGAGACTTGTCAATCACAGTCATCATTGAGGGCTAACAAGCACCCAAAGCTCTAACAAGCGGTGGTTCTCTTTCAATCCCAAAGCTCAGTTGAGTAATCACTCAGCTATGTGGAACAGAGCCCCCAATAAATAAAAGAATTAAAAGGCATTTTTCATCATAGATTAAACACAGTATACCTTACCTCCAAGAATGCTATGAACTGGTTGTCCAAAATGCCTCCTCCAACACTACTATCCACCAGAGAAACCCACCATAAAGCCACAACCAGAAAATAGTGAAAAAATGCTATGCACCAGAGGACCAACAATGCTCTACACCACAGTGGAAAAAAATGGTGAAAAACTCTATGTACTGGAGGACCAACACTGCTATGCACCAGAAAAAATGCCCTCATTATCCAGAAAACACAATGGTGAAAACCCAAGGACCAACACTGCTACGCACCAGAAAAAATGCCCTTGTTATCCAAAAAACACGATGGAGAAAACCCAAGGACCAACACTGCTACGATTTGAAAAAATTCCCTCGTTATCCAGAAAAAGGGATGGAGAAAACCCAAGAAAAAAGGATGGAGAAAAACCACAGGAAAACCCTATGCAGCATCACGCAGGGTGCATGCAAGCTTATGGTGGAGGCATGGACAAGATTGTGAAATAAAATATCCCCCAACATATTGCATATTTATATAGTTAAAAAAAACCCTTTTTACCCCTAATATACCACCAATATATTGGCTTGTAATTTTTTTATTTTTAACCCCCCCAATATGAACGGACGTGATATCATATTGGTCCCTAGGTGACAACCTCGTGGTCTTCTCCTCCCTTCTAAGATGTCACACTTATCTCTTGCTTCCATCTGGTGTAGGAACAAGGGGGGACAAACATGCTTATGGCATTGGAATTCTTGAGGGGATTCTTCAAGGATATATCCACATCTAGAAAATCGATTATCAGTTGTCATGATATTGAATTATTGTCAAGAGAGAGAAAGATTCATTATACTAAATTGTTATAGCACTAATTAGCACTTTAGAAGATCTAATGGAACCCTAATGACCATAATGGAATATGGGAGACCCTAATGACATTTGAGCATCCTTTATGACATCCAAATGACCCTAATTAACCTCCAAATTTCCCTAATGTCATTTGAAGAGTCCCTAATAGCTACTAAAGGCCATGGATCATATACCAAAGTTATTCATAGTTGATGGTCCCACCTCATGAGAAGTTACCAACTCAATATATCCTGAAGCTGACTAAAAGACAAGGTTTTGAGGGGCACACGCACCTTTGTTTGGAGCAAGTTGTGTGTGCACACTCCTTTCCTTTATGGAAGGAGTGTGTGGCTTGAAAAACACACAAAAAAGTCTAGAATTTGTGAAATTTTCAAAATTGAATGTTTGGAACAATAGTTTATTGGTTGGAACTCCTTGAAAGGCCTTCTAACTATCTCAACCATTCCCAACAATGTATAAATAAAGTATTCATGGAATACACAGAGGAATCTAGCACTCATAATGATATATTTTGGAAGAATTTGTCATACTTTCATGAGTTTTTATGTCCTTTCCCCACTCATAAACCCTTGTTTATGATATTACATCATCCCTTGATTAATGAGGTATCCATTCATGATTGGCCTCTCCATTGTGTTCAAGAATAAGATTGGAGGCTCAGGAAGATCAAGGAATTAGTGGCTTGGTCATAGAGGGATCCAAAATGTGCCAACAACAAGATTAGGTGATTTGTACTTGTTGTTATTTATTAATCAATAGAGATATCTGCTCCCCCCCCCGCAAAAAAAAAAGTGTTCAATGCTTGTTTACGTTTAATTCTCATTGGTATTAAGGGCTTAGTATTCCTGATAGGGTAATTAGGATTGATTAATCATAAATTTATTTTATGGTTTTATCATATGTTTTTATATTGCCATAGGATTTGAGGAAGGTTTCATCTTTCTTATGTGTAGGTTCCATATTCATCAAGTGGATTGCATTAGGATTTGTACATGGTAGGGAGCTAAAGGAAAACTGATTGGATCCAAGTTCTTAGTCCTCCATTATTATTGATTGATTACTCCTAATCATTTTTCTTTGATTGATTGCATGCATATAATTCAATGATCCTAGGGGAATTTTGTTTGTTGTATCTCAATTTTCTCGGTTATAGTCAACCCTAAATATCCATGATTTTTTCTCCTTAACACAAACTAAAGGAATGAATCCATGGACAACAAGAGGAGAATCAAATGACATTCTAATGATTTGTGACGACAAAAAATGAAATGCTTTTTTCTCAAGAATTTTGTTGGAATTAAAGAGGAATTGATGGAATGATGGTGAAAATCATTTGGCATCCCATCAAATAAGGGAGGGTGAGAATCACTTCACATCAAATTGTCATAGAAAAATAATGATTTGTTTTGATGTGATGGTGATGCAGGAGCATCCATCTCGAAGTTCATTGACTGATGAGTCATATTAGCATACGGCTCAGAGTTTGTTGACTGATGAGTCAGATTTCCTTGTAATCAAGTTCTAGACGGATAGGGTTCAATGAAAAGTAGATAAAATTAGTTTTGATTGTAATAAGTGGCAATTTCTCCTTTGTTCTCCTTGATCCCTATGTGGATTTCTCAAGGATTGATCTTTGTTGATAAGGTTTTCTTTTATCAGGTTTCAGATCCAACTTAGTCGAATCTGACAGGTTTTTTGAGTGTTATAAATTAATTTTTGTAGATCATAAAGAGACAGAGTGAGAAAGTGAGATATACAGATAGACAGTGTGAGAGTGGAGTGTGAAAGAGTGTGCGCAGAAAGAGTGTTGAATCCTCTATGTTTGTAATTCTGATCAAGTTGAATAAAGAACAGAGATTTACATTCTATGTGTGTGTTGATGGATTCTGGATTTTAGATAAATTTGTAGAAATACAAATTCATCCTCTGTTTGCTCTATTATGTGTATCAATCCTTTAATTTACGAATTGCAGAGAAATTGATCCTTCCAGTGATCAATTTGGAGATCTATGAATAAAGATCTCAGAGAAGATTGAATGGTGGAGAAATATTGTGATGGAAATTGACAGTCACAATATGTTCCGCATCTGGAAACAGATCAACGGCTAAGAATCAACCCGCAAGAATCAACAGTGCGTAAAGGTTGAGTTTGCAGAATTGGGAATATGGAAATTACGATCGTGCATCCCACATCCTGCATGGAATAGACCGTTGTAGACATAACTAGTTGCGGAAATAAATATTGTGAAGCTGCATCCCGCATCCTACATCCCACAAGTTGCGGAAAGGAGAGTGCATCCCGCATCTCGCAAGTTGTGAAAAGGAGAGTTGTGGAAGGAGATTTGCAGGGAACAGAATTTTTACAAGGACGTTTCCACATCTTGTATCCCACGGAGTTTGCAGAAGGAAGATTTCAATAAGGAATTCACCTGTAAATTGAATTCTTATATAGAGTTGGTCATTTAGGCCATCAGTTTTGGTATCAAAGCAGAACAAAGATTCTACTTAGTGATTCAACTGATCGGTTGAATTTGTGAAGAAATATGTCCCTGAGAAGGGGACGTGCACATGGAATTCCTGTAGTACGTGATCGAGGAAGACAACCTGCAGAAACATAAATGGAAAGAAACATGAGAAGAATGGAAGAAAGGTTAGAATCTATGGAAAGAAAAAATCATTCAAACAATTCAGATGATAGTGATGAAGAATCCAAATCCGAATCCTATAAGGAAGAAGAAGAATATCCTGAAGATGTTGATGAAACCAGTGGCAGACCAAGAATTGAAGTACCTTTGTATTCAGGTAACTTAAATGTTGAAGAAATTATGTATTAGATTAATGCTCTGAGTAAATACTTTGATTTTGAAGAGTTAGAAGACAAGAAGAAATTAATATATGCAGCTACCAGATTGAAGGGACATGCAGCTATCTGGTGGGATGAGCTCCAGATCCATCAAGAAAGAAGAGGTACAAAAAAAAATTAACTCTTGGGATAAGATGTTGTATAAGATTAAAAGTCAATTTATGCCTAAGGACTATCATTTACATATTCTTAGACAATTACAGAACCTTATACAGAAGGCTATGACAGTAAAGGAAGATACATAAGAGTTTTTAAGACTAGATATTAGATCTGGACACACAGAGGGAGGTCTAGAAAGAGTAGCTAGGTCTATCAATGGGTTGAGATATGATATACAGGATGAAATAAGTCTATTAAATTTGAAAACTATAGAAGATGCATATCAGGTAGCTTTAAAGGTAGAAGAGAAATTGCTAAGAAAACAAAACCAGAGGAATAGAGGAAAGAACATGGTAAGAGGTAGAGGTGTTCCAAACAGAGGAGGTAAAACTTCTAAAGATGAAGCTGAAAGTTCTAACAGTAGCAATCAATCATTCCAGAGAGGAGGACTCATAGGAGGTAGAGGAAGAGGTGGAAATCAAGAAGTAATATGTTATACTTGTGGAGAGATTGGACATAGGTCTTGGGATTGTCCAATAAATAAATCTACGGGTCAAAGAAATGTGAATGTTGTAGAGGCTCAAGAATAATTAAAATAAGAAACGGAGGTAAATAATCCTCTAGAGGCTTGAGAGGCTCTTATGCTAAAGAGAGTCTTGGTGAATACAGAGAAACAAATACATGAACCAGTTCAGAGGAAAAGTCTATTCAGAACAAGGTGCAAGTCACAAGGTAAGTGTTGTAAAATGGTTGTTGATAGTGGTAGTACTGATAATTTGGTTTCCATAAAGATGGTAGAGAAGCTAGGATTGAATAGGATGAAGCATCCCGCTCCTTACAAATTGTCCTGGTTACAGAAAAGACATCATCTCTTAGTGAATGAGCAGTGTAATGTGGAGTTCCAGATTGATACTTACAAGGATGAAATATTGTGTGACATAATGCCTATGGATGTGTGCCATATACTCTTATAGAGGCCATGGAAGTATGATAGGAAAGTTTTTCATGATGGGAGGAAGAATACTTATTCTCTGGAGAAAGATGGGAAGAGACATACCTTGTCACCCTTCAAAGATGAAGCAATTCAGGGAAGTTCAGGATCAAGCATTCTGCTGATGTTTGGAAAAGAATTGTTACAGGAAGTTTAGAAAGAAAAGGATCTACATTTTGCTCTTATTGGTAAGCCAAATGTAATTTTAACTTCAGTTTGTAGATTTCTGTGGTGAGTTAAGTTGTTGTAGGGTTTTTCCAGACAATCCGCGGTAGACATTTTTAACTTCTACAAATTTGGATGATTTGCCGGATGAATTTAAAACTTTACTTGATGAATATGTTGACATTATTGTGGATGAATTGCCAAATGAATTACCTCCTGTAAGAAGTATTAGTCATCACATTGAATGAATACCTAGTGTAAGTTTGCCTAACAAAGCAGCTTACAAATTAACCCCTCTAGAAAATGAAGAAATCAAACAGCAAGTACGGGAGCTATTGGAGAAGGGATTGGTGAAAGAGAGCTTAATTCCTTGTGTCGTACCTATTGTTCTAATTCCAAAGAAAGATGGTGGATGGAGAATGTGTACTGAATCCAAGGAAATCAACAAGATCACTATCAAGTACAGATTTCCTTTACCCAAAATTGATGATATAAATGGATTGTTTAGGAGGTTCAAAATATTTTTCCAAAATATATTTGAAAATTGGATATCATCATATTAGAATAAGGGAAGGGGATGAATGGAAAAAAACATTTAAAACTAATGATGGTCTATATGAGTGGTTAGTGATGCCATTTGGGCTTACAAATGCACCTAGTACTTTCATGAGATTGATGAATGAGGTTCTAAAAGAATTTACTGGAAAATTTGTGATAGTATATTTAGATGACATTCTGATTTTTAGTCAAAACAGAGAAGAGCATTTAAGGAACCTTATGTTGGTGTTGAGGACTTTGCAGAAAGAGAAGTTGTTGATAAATTTGAAGAAGTGTAGCTTCTTGAAAAAAGAATTAGTCTACTTGGGTTTCGTGGATTCAAAAGAAGGATTGAAAATGGATTTTGATAAAGTGCAAACAATTTTGAGTTGGCCAATTCCAATGAATGCTTATGAGGTAAGAATTTTTCATGGACTTGCTAGTTTCTATTGGAAGTTCATTAAGAAATTTAGTCAGATTCGTGCACCTTTAATAGATACTTTCAGAGGAATTAAACAGCCTTTCAAAAGGACCGAAGCAACTGATAGAAATTTTAAGTTATTGAAGAAGAAAATAACTGACAAGCCTATTTTGGCTTTGTCCAGTTTTGATAAAGTGTTTCAAGTGGAGACATATGCTAGTGGAACAACACTGGGAGTAGTTTTAAGTCAAGAGTAGAGGCCAGTAGCATATTTCAGTGAAAAGTTTAATGAAGCTAAACAAAAGTACTCTTCGTATGATAAAGAATTATATGTTGTTGTGCATGCTCTTAAAAAGTGGAGACATTATTTAATTCCTAGGGAATTTGTTTTGTATTCTGACAATCAGGCTTTGTAGTTTATCAACAACCAACCTAAGTTAAATCAGAGGCATGCTAAATGGGTATAATGTTTGCAGAACTTTACCTTCATTATCAAACATACAAGTGGTAAGTCTAATAAAGTTGTTGATGCTTTGAGCAGGATAAGTTTGGTAATGTAGGAAGTTAAGGTTAGTACTTTGGGATTTGAAAATTTGATTGTTATGTATAAAGAGGATGTAGATTTCAAAGATATTTATGTTTCCCATGAAAATCCAATTTCCCATAACAGAATCCAGTGGTTAGATTATATGTTGCAGGAAGGATTATTGTTCAAAGAAATTAACTTGTGTATTCCAAGATGTTCAATGAGGGAAAATTTAATCCAAGAAAAACATATTGGGGTCTCTCAGGACATTTTTGGCAAGACCAGACTTTTGCTCTGGTGAGTAATTTGTATTTTTGGCCAAATATGCAGCATAAAGTGAATAAATTTGTCGAAGGATGTAGAATTTGTCAACATGCAAAAGGGAGAAGTCAAAACATAGGATTGTATCAACCATTACCTATTCCAGCCAGGCCTTGGGATTCTATAAGCATGGATTTTGTTTTAGGTTTACCTAGAACTCTGAGAGGTCATGATTCAATCTACGTTGTAGTAGATAGATTTTCCAAAATGGCTCATTTCATTGCATGCAAAAATACTAATGATGCAACAAACATTGCCAATCTATTCTTTTCAGAAATTGTAAATTTGCATGGTTTGCCTTTGAGTATTGTCTCTGACAGAGATACAAGATTTGTTGGTCATTTTTGGAGAAATCTATGGAAGAAATTGGGGACTAATCTTAGTTTTATTTCTGCTTATCACCCTCAGACTGATGGATAGACTCAAGTGGTAAATAGAATCTTGGGAAATATACTGAGAAGTTTGGTGTATGAACATCCAAAATAGTGGGACTTATATGTAACTCACGCTGAGTTCGCATATAATGATTCACCCAATAGAAGTGCAGGTATGAGTCCTTTTCAAATTTTCTATGGGATGCATCCAAGAGGTGTATATAAACTTAGATATTTGGGAAAACGGGAAGAGAGAACTGCAGAGGGTGAAGACTTTGCAGTTAGTATGCATGAGCTACAAGAAACCATCAGGAACAGATTACAAGAAAGTGCAGAGAAGTATAAACACAGATCAGACCTAAAGAGGAGAGAAGTGAATTTTTAGATTGGAGATTTAGTAATGGCCTATCTTAAAAAGGAAAGGTTTACTAAGGGAACTTATAATAAGTTGAAGCTTAAAAATATTGGACCTTGTAAAGTTTTAAGGAAGTTTTCTGCAAATGCTTGTGAAATTGAACTTCCTTCTGATCTTCAGATTTCACCAATTTTTAATGTTTCAGATTTGTATCCTTTTAGAGATGCATATATCCAACCATATGGTGTAAATTCAAATAGAGGTGATCCAGCTATAGATTGGCAAGGATAAATTCCATAGAAATAACAACCTCAGATTGAATCCATCCTTAACAAAAGAATATTAAGGAAGATTAGGAACAAAACCTTCTTTCAATACCTGGTCAAACGGAGAAATCAACCTACTGAAGATGAAACCTAGATGACAGAGCAAGAAATTTCCAAGTACAATGTACTGCCTGAAGACTTAATGAAAAATAATTTTCTTCTCCAGGAGTATGATGCAGGAGAATCCAGCATGAATTTCATTGACTGATGAGTCATCTTAGCATCCAGCTCGGAGTTTGTTGACCGATGAGTTAGATTGCCTTGTAATCAAGTTCTAGACAGATAAGGTTCAATGACAAGTAAATAGAATTAGTTTTGATTGTAATAAGTGGCAATTTGTCCTTTGTTCTCCTTGATCCCTACATGGATTTCTCAAGGATTGATCTTTGTCAATAGGATTTTCTTTTATCAGGTTCCAAATCCAACTTAGTCGGATCTGACAGGTTTTATGAGTGTTATAGATTAATTTGTGTAGATCAGAAAGAAACAGAGGAGTGAGTGAGTGAGATATATAGATAGACAGTTTGAGAGTGGAGTGTGAAAGAGTGTGCGTAGAAAGAGTGTTGAATCCTCTGTCTTTGTAATTCTGATCAAGTTGAATAAAGAATAGAGATTTACATTATGTGTGTGTGTTGATGGATTCCAGATATTATATAAATTTGTAGAAATACAAACTCATCTCGCGTTCAGTCTACTCTGTGTATCAATCCTTTAATTTACGAATTGTAGAGAAAATTATCCTTTCAATGATCAATTTGGTGATCTATGAAGAAATATCTCAGAGAAGATCGAACGGCGGAGAAAGATCACGATGGAAATTGACGATCACAATCTGGAAACATATCAATGGCTGAGAATCAACCCGCAAGAATCAACGATACGGAAAGGTTGAGTTTGTGGAATCGGGATAATGGAAATTGCAATCCCACATTCCGCATGTGGAATAGACTGTTGCAGACATAACTAGTTGCAGAAATAAATATTGTGAAGCCGCATCCCACAAGTCACAGAAAGGAGAGCGCATCCTGCAAGTTATGGAAAGGAGAGTTGCAGAAGGAGATTTTTGGGGCACATAATTTGTAGAAGGACATTTCCGCATCCCGCATCCCGCAGAGTTTACAGAAGGAAGATTTCAATTAGAAATTCACGTATAAATTTAATTCTTGGACAAGGTTGGTCATTCAGGCCATCAAATGGAGTGGATTTTCCTCCTATATCATTTTGGGAACAATAAGAGTAGATTTCCAAATCCATTTCAATTTTATATTATTTTTTGGATATTGTATGGGATCCCAAAGGACAGTCAAAAACTAGTAAATGGTTTCTCTCTTGAAAGGGGAATCCAAATGGATAACATATTGGTTCACTATACAAGAACCCATGGCATTGGATGTCGCATGATATATCATTTTTTTGGCAATGAGAACTAGTTTGTAATGCTCCCACTCAATTGGTAGCAGAGTAACTCAATCAACATAAATGGGATAATAGATGACCTCCTAACTTCCTAGATAAAAAGAGGAGATAGAGAACATTTCATAACGGAAAATCGTGTTGGGATTTCCCAGCATTTTTAGAAAAAAATAAAAGGCATTCCCAACTAGAGAGATTTGTGAGCTTCCTAGTGTTTTAAAAAATCACCAAACATTTCCTAACAATGTTGAATTTCTTGTGTTGAGAAGAAGAGAAAAGATAGTATGTGGAAAATTCATTCTAGATAATATAATCCTAACAAAACACGTTGATATGCCTTTATAGATGGAGTCCATAGCAAGGGATCATTTCTAATTATATGTAGAGGGGATGACATTTGTATTCAACCAACCTTGCCATAGCTTGAATACTCCATCAAAAAATCATTTTAAAAATTGAATTGAGAATCCTTATCCAAAATATGAGACATGGAGTTTGAGAGGGATTTATCCTAGGTCATGTAAAAGGAGAATAATGGGACATGTTGGAAAATGATGCAACAATCACAACTCATTTAACAAATCTATTGTTATGGACCCAAAGATCTCAATAAATTAGTAGAAGCCATTATTTATTTAGCTTGGTTTGATTGTTACATGAGGATAAGAGTTTCATAGTGCTCCGACATGACTCGCTAGTGGATTTTTAAAAGAAGGGAGCATCATTTCAAACAACATGATAGAGAAATTATTTATAGTTATGGATTTGGAGTCTATTGCATAAAATGAAAGCTTGCCAAGATCCCTTTGTAACTTGTATCCATAATTGATATTGGATTAAAGGAATTATTAACTCTTGTAACTTGTAAATATTTATCTTGATACTAGAATCTCACTATATCCCCTTTTCACTTGAAATTTAAGATTCATTAATAAGTGAGAAAGTCTCCAACTAGATGTCAAATTTTCCCCATGTGAATCTCGAAGGTAAAAATAAATTCATGTTAAACTTGTTTTCCTTTTTACATAGCTATATTATTAATAAAATTAAGATTATTCAAGTTCATTGACAAACAAGGTGATATTAGAGACAAGTTGTTAGAGTTTGCACTTTAATTCAAATATGTTATATATATAATATGATGCAATAGGATCACTGAAAGATAAGAAAGCACAACATAAAAGAGACACAAATATTTTATCATGGGAAAACCCTCTCTCAAGAAAAACCCAACAAATTCTCCAGTTAAGATTTGTCACTTAGTACAATGTCAAACAAAGATTTAAAACCCAAGAGATAAGATAAATTGTGTAGGTTATTCATCTTCTTCCCCAATGAACTTGTCTTTCTCTTCCTTGGAGTGAAATTGCTTTTGTGTTTTGTGTGTCCAAGTGAGGGAGGGAGCCTACCCATTTATACTCTTCATGTGGGTGACCTAAAAACCTAACTGAGTCGAATTATTAGTCTTACTAGGCCAACTTCTCCTAGGGAGACTCAAAAATACATTTTACACTTAATATTTTCGAGACTATTTCCCCAACTCACAACGGAGGTTTTACCTCAATACTATCACATGACCAAGTACATCAAAGACATCTCCAATTGGAGGAAAAAAATCTTCGAAAGAAGGTAAAATAATAATAATAATAAAATTTAACAAAAATATAATAAGAATATATTCTGAAGTTACATTTAGAACAACACTCCCTCTTAACAAGGAAGGTATTCTCTTGACATGGTCATCACCATGACTAGACACAATCTCTAGACATCATAATCATTGCTACAACCACTCTCATATCGTTGATCATTTACTAGTGACATCTCTCAAATCTAAACGTCATGATAATTTCTACAAAGCCAACCCTTTTTCACTCTAGATGTAGGCCTAACTCCCATATAGGAATTCATCATCTCTATGAGCAAACCATCAAGTAGGTAAAACCTAGGATCACACACCTGTGTCTCCTATTAACATCTTGTCATATCCATATCATCTCATCATCTCATATGGAAAGTAATCTAGGTGCCTATATCATGTCCCTCAGACAACTTGCATGTTCTGCCTTATGGAGATCATCCTGAGAACATCTGCATCTTCTTGACATGTGGAGAGAAGCATATCACACACCTGTGTCTTATTAACATGTGGAGAGAAGCTCAGGTGTATTTTGTCCCTCGTTCAATGTGTGTCTTCTTGACGTGTGGAGAGAATCCTAGGATCACACACCTTCATCTTCCTTACATGCAAAGAGAAACCTAGGAACATATGTGTCTTCCATATAGTGGAGAGAAGCCAAAATGTATTACAACCCACATACCACATGAGTCTTCTTAACCTATAGAGAGTAACCCAAGATCACACACCTACATATTCTTGACATGTAGAGAACAACCCACGTGCACCTGTGTCTTTCAGACATATCACATGACTCCATCTTTCAAGGAACATCGATGTAGATAACTCCAAGCTTTTTTCTGAAGTACTCAAATTTCACTCTTGCTAATGGCTTGGTCAACACATTAGTTGTTTGCTCATCTATTTTCACATACTAGAGCTTCACTACTCCTCTCTGCACCATATCCCATATATAGTGATACTTATCTCAAAATGCTTCGACTTGTCATGGAACACTGATTTCTTGGACAACTTCACACAAATCTGGTTGTCACAAAAGATACAAGTCTCCTCTAACTTGAGATCAAACAAATATGACAGTAGCTTTCAGAACCATACTACCTCACAACTAGCTAAACAAGTTGCAATGTACTATGCCTCGGTTGTACTTAGTGACACACTCGACTCCTTCTTGCTAAACCAATAGATCATACCATATCCCAAACTAAAGCAGCATCTTGAAGTGCTCTTTCGATATATGGCACTACTTTCCCAATCTGAATCAACATAACCCTACAGGATAATATTCTTATATGTCACATTCTTGATCCCATACTTAATTTTACCCTTGAGATACCTTAATACATGCTTTGCAGCAACCAGGTGAACACATATCAGATCTGTCAGAAAATGGCTCAATTTGTTCACAACAAAGCATATGTTTGGTCTTGTGTTTGTCAAGTACATCAATGAACCAATCATATGTTTATACATTGTGGCGTCAATTGTCTTGGAATAAGCATCACATAACAAATTCAAGTTTGATTCAATGCGTGTAGCAATTTCCTTGCAGTCCATCATTTTGAAACCCTTTAGAATCTCTACTACATATCTTCCTTGACTAAGGAATATCCCATATGAATTATGCCACACCTCCAATCCTTCATTTCAAACTCAGTGGAAATCCTCCTCTTTGTATCTATAAACATATCATCCTCACCTGTTAGAAATAGGTCATCTACATATAGTAGTTTTTGGGCCAAGAAAGAGCACAAGGAAGAAGTAGAAGCGCGAGCGCAAGGCAGGAAAAACAAGCCTGCGACAAGAAGGAAGAAGTAAAGGAAGGAAAGGGAGAACAAAGGAAATAAATTTGTGGTGAGGATCAGTGTGATGAAGGAAAGGAGAATCTACCAGTAGGTCTAAGACTAAAGGCTGGGAAGCAACATGTCAGGAAGACCGTAGGTGCTCGAGTCGGTGGAAGATTGAAGGAAGGTTTTTGCTACTAGTTCTGACCTATACAAACAGAATAAAATAAATTTATGTGGCTAGTTGTTCCCTGTGATAAATGTAATGAAGGATGATTTTGCAACTAAATTGCCCCGTGATAAATGTAATGAAAGACGTTTTGTGGTTATTTATGACTGTAATGAATGAGTTGTACTCAGTTGACCTTGGGCAGTCTTGTAGAATCTATATATAGGAAGAACCCGCTCTGTATAAGGGTTCTGTGAGGAAATATAGGAAATACTTGAAGGAATCAGAGAGAAGTATGATAGTAGTAGAAGTTTGTTGAGCTGTGGATCTGCAGTTGTGTGCACAGACCATTTTGTAAGAGTCAGTATGTAGTTGAGTGTGTAGATAATAGAGAAGAAGAGTCGATCCAGGCTGTGTGTGGATCAGTAGGAGTAGAAGAAAGCATAATAAAACAGAGAGAATGAGAGAAATAAAGAGTTTGAGCTAAAAAGACATATCTTAAAATAGTTTATAATCAATTCGCAGACTACAAGGTGCCATATAAAGAGAACCTTGGTTCTTTTTCTCGGTTGGGTTTCCACATTACATCTTGTGCCGAATGAATGTGCTTGCTAAATGGTTGTGATTAGTTATTGTTTATGTTGCATTATCTATGCTTATTGTTTAAATGAATGTCGCAATATTGATAAAAGAAGTTGAACCAATGAATGACTAAAGCATCGTCGAAGCATTGTGTATTATTTCTTGGTCATTTACTGTTAAGTTGCAATACAGTCATGCCACTATAATTTATTGTTAAGGAAGCATCTACATCTCACAGTTGCAATAGATGTTAATTTGTTAGGGGAAATTCTGTGTCACACATTGGTTGTGTCGCACTATTGAGCCACTGTCGAGTTAAGTAAAAAGACTCCAACCTTTCGACTCTGTCGAGCTCCTTAGTTTCACTCCAGGGGAATGTAATCCCTCATCAACTATAGAAACATGGTTCTGGAAGTTACACATTAAGATATCTTGGGTGAGATTTCTCCTACCTCGTAGGTGCTGCAGACTAAGCCTACTCTGTCGGGCCGATGTCTTTCAATTTTTTATTGGTCTTGTGTGTTTGCTAAACCTGGGTCGCGAGAGCAAGGAAAGTTAGCCAACAAATGGTTCCGTTGTCAAGACCATTAATCATTTGAGTTGATGGAGATGTTGTGGCATCTATCAAAGAAGGAAATTGAGGACGGAATGGAGTCTAAGACATTAGAATTTGACTCAAAAGGAGAGTGCAAGATAGCGGTTGAGCACAAAAAACTGGTTGGACCGATACCTATACATAGATATTCACGAAATATTCTTTGCAGAGTTTCCTATTGTGTTGCATGAGTGTTTGTCAATATTGTCGACTCGACAGACAAACTTTCAGAGAAGGGAAGCAGTTAAGTGGAGTGCTCAATTGATCCACGAGTTAACCAGTATAAGTAATCCCATCTCTAGAGCTATGGATTTTTGGGTCGACGGTATTTTTCAAGGGTATATTACCAAGTTTTTAGTCGAGATGATAAACTCATATAATGAGGTTGAAAGAAATTTTTTCAAAGGACCCCACAAGAGGTACTTGTTATCTATAACTACATGAATAAAAATGCTCATCTGTGAGAAGGGAATTTTGCAGTTGAGCAGTTGAGTTGCATATCCAGAGGAAGGGATATGTCACAAACAACCTATAAAGAAAATGGGAAATGGTGAGTTGAGATGTTCCAAGGAAGTACAGAACCTGAACTAGAAGCTGTATTTTTAAGTGGAAAGAGGTTTTGGGCAAGGAAGAGAAGAAAGACATTAGGAGGAAGACAAACTCCTAGTTTGTTGGAAGAAAGTGAGTACAAAGTTGAGTCGCGACTAGATGAAGGGTCTTGTGATGAAGCGGAATATTATAGCCTAGTTTCTAAAGGAGCAGAAGAATCCAAAGAATCTACTAAGATGCCAAAATCAGAACGTCACTAGACCACACCAAGAGCATCGCTAGAGGTAAGTTCTAGAGCCGCATCTCCTGAAAGAATGTCAATACTGATAGTGCTAGTGCTACAACTAGTGTGCAAGGAAGTCTGCCTTCATTAAATTGTTCATTAAACATCCTCGATGCCAACTAAATGGTTGGGTCAGATATTAGATTACCAACATTCAATGGAAATGGACCAGAGGATCCAGAGCAGCATTGGTTCCTCTATGAAGTTGTTTGGATGGTTCGCCAAGTCCACAATGCGGACATAAGGAAAGCACATATGATCATGACTGTATAGGGTCATGCGCTGGAATGGTTTATGAAGTTTTGCATAGTACCAGTAGGAACCCCATAGAATACCCTTGAGGAGATCTGACTCATGATTGTTTGTGAGTTCAGAAAACCTAAATCTGAGTCGCAGTGCATCATCGAGATCAAGGAGATAAAGCAGTTACCGATGAAATCCGTATGGGATTTTAATCAATAGTTTAAAAATTTCATGGACAAAGTTAGATTCCAAATGTCGGATGTGTAGCATAAAGAGTGTTTTATTGTTGCAGTATTACCACACATCTGAGGGCCATTGATGCAACAGAATATTGTGTTGTAGACGAAAGCACTGGAAATAGTGATGAAGCTGGAATCCTTGTCGATCGGAGATGGTGACACAGGAATGATGCAGATTCAGTCGCAGTTCACTAATCTGATGGTACAACTTCAGGACATCAAGAAGGGCAAATAATCCTAGGGGGACTTGTGGTGCACAAGACGTAGAATGGATGGACACACCAAGGATAATTATATGTCGTACATGAACTATATCTCATCGGGTGCACCTAACCCATTGAGTACTCAAGGACTACCCTAGAGGGCATATGCCAGACTAAAGGGCATCAAGATGAGGACTTTCTATACTTTCAGAAGATTGTAAGTACCCCAACTAACCTTTTTTGTAAATTTTGTAAGTCAATAGGACACGATGAGAAGGATTGCATAGGATACTAGCTCTTGAAGGAAAAGACAGTCAGCACCTACTTAATGAAGAATGACTGGTAGATTCAGGTTGAACAACCGTAAGCACATTTCCAGCCTATGCATTTCTCATAAAATCAGTATCAGCCTCAATACCCACCAAATCAGTACCCACCGCAGCACCCACACACTCATGGAAGAGGGGGTGGAAATTTCAAAGGTAGAGGAGGATGATGATTTGGCAGAGGAAGAGGTCAAGTTGTATGCTATGATTGTGGCCAATTGGGTAATTATTCTATAGATTGCCAGGATCCTGGAAACACGTGTTCATATAGCAAAGCATGGGACCATAACATGGAACAATGTCCCTAGCTGATTGCAAAGTGGCAAGCTCGGGCCGTTGGAGTTCCTAAACCTACGTAGAATCCAAATCCAAATCCTAACCTAAAATTTCAGATGATTGCTGCTGAGCCGAGTGAACCCGATGTATTTGTCATAACATGACGAGGTGTTGCGACTTGAGCTAATCAGGATATACCGCAGGAACTGTCGCAGGTGTGACCCACGATGCAGAAGAAAGTACCATTTGACATTCAAAAACATAAGCAAGTATTCTTGGATGTACGACCGGAGTTTGTAGATCCAGAACAACCATCGACCTTAGCCAAAGTCAAGCAGATGCATGAATGTTTCAGACAGATATTTCGAAAGCAGGCTCCAAATAAGGTTAGTAAGCTCGAGTCATTTCTGTCAAACTGCTTAACGTTGATCCATGATAAAGATGATGTCACAAAACTACAAGCACTTATCAAAGAAACCCCATCGCAACCCGAGAAAAGAGTTAACCATGTTAAAAAGAAATTCAAAACTGGGTACAAGTTGAGAATGACTACACAGATAGGAAACTACAACATAGATTACATTATCCTAGATCTGGGGTTGGACGTCAAAATTTGGACGCGATAGACTTGGGAAAGCATGGGCAATCCATGCTTGTACTGGACCCCTGTCTAGTTAAGGCAAGCAAATCAGGTGAAGGTCCTACCAATTGGTAGGTTGAGTCAAGTTTTTGTCAACATTAAGGGACTGTGCACATTTGCAGACTTTTAAGTCATCAACATTGTCGATGATACAAACCCATATCCCATGCTTCTAGGGATATATTCAGCAATCGACAATCAAACGATCATAAATTTTAAGAAAAGAATCCTCTCGTTCGAGGATGATGAGATGAGGGTAGTGTCGCCCATTGATCCATTGGAGGGACAATAAAATGTCGAACCAGTCTATAGTGAAGGACAGGGTGATTATCTAGACCATATATATAATGTCAGTGCCTTAAAAGATGATTACGTCAATCCTAAATCAGATGGGAACCTGAGTTGGAGGAGTACTAGCTCATGCACATTAGATTCAGGAGAGACATTGGAAAATTGGAAAAATTGACTGCATGAGGTCTCTATGAGGAGATGCGCCATAGTTACAAGGGCTATGCAATGGGTGGAGAATCAATCAAAGGAGTTACCCACATATGAGATTTTACCTAATATTGTGACCTTCCTAAGTGAGTTTGAAGGACTAGTAATAGAATCACAATGCTTGTTTGCGTTATATTATGTGCTAAAATCTACGCCCACTAGATGGTGGGGTACACATTAGTGGTCTATATTTGAATCACCACAATGCAGAAGATTGTTGGAATTTAGATTCAGTGAAGAACTCACAATCTTGCATCAGAAGTACACAGGGTTTTTGAACCTTTTCGACCACCTTTATCAGTGTCGCACAACATTTACAGAATACCCATGGCAGGAATGGGTCCATCATTTCATACACACTTTAAAATGACACCCATGAGCTGGTATACATCCATGGAGTTGCGACAAGGAAATCAGGATTGGGAGGAGGTGGTTAAACAATCTGTGCACACCTTTGAATTTGTTAATGAGCATCCAATAGTTGATGTTGTACTTCAAACAATCAAGGAGAAGATATTCGCTGAAATCCCTGTCGAAGTGGCAAATTCACACCAGTGCAGTGCGACCATCTAGCAATGGATGGCCTGTTACAATATAGTTGGAGACCCAGATGATGATCCTACCAACATCAACATACTAGAGTCATAGGTTACACGCGAGGTCGAAGGAAGTGGTATTCCGAGCAAACAGTTCCTCAAGCCGCTAAAAATAAAGAAAGTTAACATTGGTTCACCGAAAAACCCAAAGTTCACCAATATACGAGATTATTGGGATGATGAGACAGTTGCAAAGATCATAGAATTGTTGCATGAATTCTAGGATCTGTTCCCTACCAACTTCTTAGAGATGAAGGGAATAGTAGGAGATTTGGGGGAGATGAATATACCCCTAAAACCAGACGCAAAACCAGTTAAGCAGCGACCTTATAGGTTGAATCCAAGGTATAAAGAGAAGGTGAAAAATGAGTTGGACCATATGCTCGACGCAAGAATCATAGAACCTGCTAAAGAACCAGAATGGATCAGTCTTATAGTGATTCAAGATAAGAAGACAACATGTGAAATCAGAATCTGTGTCGACCTGAGGAAGCTGAATGATGCATGCCTGCACGATCCATTCCCAAAACCATTCATAGATGAAGTACTTGAAAGCATCAGAGGATAGGAGATGTATTCATTCATCGATGTATTTTCTAGTTATAATCAGGTCAGAATAGTGAAGGAGGATCGACACAAAATGACCTTCATCATAGAATGGGGATGCTATTGACATACGGTAATGCCCTTCGGACTCAAGAATGCTCCTGTTATTTTTTCCAGAATAGTAGTCTCTGCTTTCAAAGATTTTATACATAAATTTCTTGAAGTCTACTTTGATGATTGGACTTTTTTTGGTCTAGTAAGAGACCATATTGAGAGTGTGCGCATGATGATGGAGCGTTGCCGTAAGTATTAGATCACGTTAAATTCAAAGAAATGTATTTTTTTCACACCATTTGGTGTATTATTAGGAAATATCATGTTTCACGATGGAATTTTGGTCGACCCAGTAAAAGTTGTGATTATCCTTGACTTACCATCACCTACATCAGTCATGCAACTCAGATCAGTGCTAGGACACACAGGTTATTACTAGGAATTTATCAAAGGATATGCATAGATAATTGCACCTATGGAGAAACTTTTGAAAAAAGATGCAAATTTCTAGTGGACAGAAGCTTGTCAGGAAATCTTAGACAAGATAAAGAGTGAGATGGCCACTATGCCAATATTGGTATTTCCCGACTGGAAAGAAGCAGTTCCACATTGATGTCTACGCATCATCTGTCGCGCTTTGCATAGTCATGACACATCTGGGTGAGGGTGCGATTGAACACCCTATTGCTTTTTCCAGCACAAAATTGTCGACGACAGATAAAAACTACACAATGACAGAGAGAGAGTGACTCGCCATGGTATATGCATTGTAGAAGTTTCAACACTACTTCTTGGGTGGACATTTTAAAATGTACATTGATCATTTGGCATTAAAATACCTAGTCAACAAGCCAATGTTGGGGGGGGATATCTGTCGATGGCTCCTCTTGTTTCAAGAATTTGACTTTGAAGTAATTGTTAAACCTGGTTGACTAAATGTGGTGTTTGATCACCTATCAAGGATAGAAAGTGGTGAAGAAGCAACTAGCCTGGAGGACAACTTACCCAACGCGCAATTATTTGCGGTCATCGTGGTTGATAAAAAGTTTGAGGCTATCATCCACCTTTTGAGTACATGTTATGTGCCTAAAGGGTTCACCACTGCGCAAAAGAAATAATTGGTCGTCAAAGCCATTGATTATACGTTGATTACGGGACAACTATACAAGATGGGCCTTGATGAAATATTGCGTCGATGTGTTTCCAACCACGAACGATAGTGGATAATCAACGAATCACATGTTGATTTCACAGGAGGAAACTACGTTGGAAAGGAGATCATGCATAATATATTGCAAGTTGGATTATGGTAGCAGACCATACATATGGATACCAAGATCTTTTGCCGACACTACGATGTTTGCCAAAGAACAAGAAAACCGTCGCGATGTGACGAGATACCACTAGCACCATAGATAACCCTTTAAGAATTTGATAAGTGGGTCATTGATTTTGTTGGTCCTATCAGTCCTCCAGGAAAATAGACTGGTGCATGTTATATTATCACAACAACAGAATACTTAACCAGATGGGCTAAAGCCGCACTTGTCAAAGATTATATTGTTGCAACTACGGCGATGTTTTTATTTGAAAATGTTGTGACAAGGTTTGACTTCCAAAAAATACTTCTAAGTGATCAAGGTACACATTTTGTTAACAAAATGATTGATGAGCTTACTACAGAATTCCAGATTCAGCATAGGAAAACAACACCCTATCATCGTCAGGCGAATGGAATGGGAAGGATAGATAGACTCCATTAAGGCATGGATATCCAAGAATATTTAGGTGGTTATGACAGCAAAGTGTCATTAATTTGACAGGTATGAGGAAAATGGTGGCATGATTTTTGGTCACATCTGTCATCCTCGCCATAACTGTCCTAACAGGTATAGATCATCGATCAAGCGTGCGAGTTAATTCTGAAACGGATCGAAGGGGAATCCCATGTGATCGACAAGAAATCACTCTTCCATCGAATTATCACATGCAGGATGAGCACATGCCTATAAATATGAGTCTTCATCGTCAAGAATCCTTTTACTTGCACAGAGAGAAGAAGAGCGAATCGGATCTTGTAATTGTGAGTGATGAAGCTAATGTTTGTTTCCAGCATCAGCGAGCAGTCTCACGTTACCATTGCCTCATCTTGCCCAATTGTTGAAAATATTACATCGCCAAAGATGCAACAAATACAGCAAGAACCAGAAACGATGGTGCGACCACCTCCCCAGACATTTCCTACCCCCATTTTGGCCTCTAGTTCGGCCCCTGCATCAGGTTCTACTCAGAATACACTAGTTGAGATACCAGTTGTAGGTCCACAACCGTTTGAGTCACCAATAGACATCCCAGGCACGTCATGACCCCAGGTAAGGACTCCAATGGAGAAGCCTAGCCAGAAGAAAAAGGCCACTGAGGACACACTAGCTCTGCCACCGCAAAGAGAAGAGAATCCTACCACTATCGAAGAGCGGAACTTGCTACTACCATATGTGTAACCAAGGAAGCCAGAGGCACCAAAAGTGAAGCTTTCGACATGAGAG
Source organism: Pseudotsuga menziesii (assembly GCA_001517045.1). Taxonomy (NCBI): domain Eukaryota; kingdom Viridiplantae; phylum Streptophyta; class Pinopsida; order Pinales; family Pinaceae; genus Pseudotsuga; species Pseudotsuga menziesii. The sequence goes on from LPNX010943449.1 coordinate 243,123, forward strand.
TGCTCCGCTTTGGTGGCACCCAAGATCCCTGTTGGAGTGCCACTGCTAATGAATATCCTGTCAAAGCTTATGAAACTCAAATTTGAATATAATGATATGAGGAAGCAAGCAGACCTGGAAAGAAACATGTACATGGTCACTCTTCCATTCGAGCCACCTGCACCACAACTTCTTGTCCCAATGGAGTGGGCTCGAGGTGTAGAAAGCATGGGCCTACTTAACCTGCTGCTCATGCCACATTTTGGTCAAAGTATGTAGGTGAGCACATATGTGTGACAACTCCTGGTATGATTCCATGGAGGATATTTATGGCTCGATAGACCATCTTCTATTGATGTCGAGCTCATTTTGTCGATAACGAGTCTCCTGCGGCAAGCACACGACCCTACGCCATATCTGTACTTGAACAGGGATGCAACAAAGATGAAGGAAAAGTATGGCCTCCACCATGCAAATAGAGGATTCTTGATTTCCTCTATCACCGACAACATAGTGTGGTTTACTGCGAAGATATTATGTTGCAAGCAATTGCGCAAGATGCGACCCACTTAGTGCACTGCTGAGATAGTAGAACTAGTGAAATAGTGCGCAGCAAGAGTGGTGTTCAATTGGTCACAGTACTTACTGAATGAGCTACTAGAATATGCAGTGGCCAAGGTAGCGCGGCTATCCAGGATCGTAATGGATCTCATTATACAGGTGGAAGAGCTTAAAGCACAGCAACAACCAAGCACACCTTCTGAGGTGATTGAAGAGCACGGGAAAACAACATCTAAATTTGTTGAGTGCATTAAGCTAGGAGAAAAAATATGCACGGAAGAAATCGACACAGTATATGAGGCATGGGAATTCCTCCTCAAAGATGAAGCCTTGGAGAAAATTAAGGAATATACGCAACAAGATGACTTAAATATAACCACAGTTAGGGAAGACATAAATAAGTTGCTGCTCAAAGAGAATATTGCAAAGGTAACCGAGTTGAAGCAACTGCAGCAACAAGTTAAAACTCTCCCCGACCAAGAGAAGCAAAGAAATGAAGAAGTTACAGAACAGTAGATAGAGGCCAAACAAGTTACAGGGATCCTTCATCCTGTACAACAAAAGATTCATCTTATAACTCAGTTACTAGAATAAGAACCGTCGAAACATATCAGTTTCGATCATGTCGAACAATTGGAAAAGCAAGAAGAGGAAGTAGGCAAGAGGTTTCCCAAGTAGAAGGAATTTCGAGACAAGGTTAGTCACATGGCACAGCCAGTGCCAGAAACATGAAACTTGCTTAGTGGCTTGGGACGAGCCACATGTGAGTGTTGGGGGCCTGTTGGGCTAGGAAAGAGCACAAGGGAGAAGTAGAAGCTTGAGCACAAGGTAGGAAAAACAAGTGTGCAAAAAGAAGGAAGAGGTAAAGGAAGGAAAGGAAGCGCAAAGGAAAGAAATTTGCATCAAGGATCAGTGCAATGAAGAAAAGGAGAATCTGTAGGTAGGTAGAAGAGTAAAGGTTGGGAAGTGAGAGGTCAGGAAGATCATAGGTGCTCGAGTCGCCGGAAGACTAAAGGACGATTTTTGCAGCTAGTTATGACTTGTACAAATGGACCGAAAAATGTTTCTGCAGCTAGTTATGTCCTATGATAAATGTAATGAAGGATGATTATGCGGCTAAGTATGGCCTGTGACCAATGTAATGAAAGACGTTTGTGTTGCTATTTATGATTGTAATGAATGAGTTGTACTCGGTCGATCCTGTGTGGTCTTATAGAATCTATATATAGGATGAACCCGCTCTGTATAAGGGTTTTGTGAGGAAAGATAGAAAATACTTGAAGGAATCATAGAGAAGTCTGATAGTAGTAAAAGGCTATTGAGCTGCGGATCTGTAGGTGTGTGTGTAAACCATTTTGTAAGAGTCAGTTTGCAACTGAGTGCGCAGATAGTAGAGTAGAAGAGTCGATCAAGGCTGTGTGCAGATTAGTAGGAGTAGAAGAAAGCATAATAAAACAGAGAGCATGAGAGCAAGAAAGAGTCTGGGCGAAAAAGTCACATCTCAAAATAGTCTGTACTCAAGTCGCATATTGCAAGGTTCCATATATTTCTCATGCCATATGAAGAGCACCTTGGTGGTTTTTCCTGGTTGGGTTTCCACGTTACATCTTGTGTCGAATGAATGTGCTTGTTGAATGGTTGTGATTAGTTATTGGTTATGTTTCATTATTTATACTTATTTTTTAAATGTATGTCGCAATATTGATAAAATCAGTTGAATGAATGAATGACTAAAGCATCGTCGGATCATTGTGTATTATTTCTTGTTCATTTACTGTTAAGTTGCAATACAGTCACGCCACTGTATTTTATTGTTAAGGAAGCATTTGTGTTGCACACTTACGCTAGTTGTTAAGTTGGTAAGGGAGAGTATGTGTCACACATTGGCTATGTCGCATTGTTACATCCCTATCGATTTAAGTAAAAAGACTCCAACATTTTGACTTTTTCAAGATCCTTCGTTGTGCCCCATGGGACTGTAATCCCTTGCCGACTACAGAAATATGGTTCTGGAAATTACACATTAACATATCTTGGGTGATACTGCACCTACCTCACAGGTGTTGTCGACTGATCTTGCTCTGTCGGGACGATGTCTTTGGGTGTTTTGTTGGTCTTGTGGGTTTCTTGAACCTAGGTTGAGAGAGTGAGGAAAATTTATCCAATGGTAGTAAAATCACTGGTTTTCCACCCTCAACCTTGAAGTAGAGGTTGGAATTTGTTTTACTCTTGGTAAATCCTAAGCTGATTAGAAAAAAATACATCCTTCCATACCACAATCTGGGTGCTTGCTTCAAACCATACAATCTGGGTGCTTGCTCACACACATAAGTATATTTGTCATGTGTCTCAAATCTCAGTGGTTGCTCCACATACACTTCCTATTCAACTACACCATTCAAGAAACATGTCTTGGCGTGCATCTAGTGTATCTTCCATTTCATTATTGTAGATAAGGAAATTATAGAGCTGATGGAAGTGCATCTCACTACTGGCGAAAATGTGTAATTTCCCAACAAAGGAAAAATTTTGGAAAATTTGTCTTGATTAGTTTTTTACTGTGAAGGATTTGAATAGTTGAAGTGGGTCTCAAATTTTATAGGGACTGGTGTGGGGAGTCTTAAGACCCTTCAATAGACTCTCTTATGGTTTTCTTATAGTTCATAGACATATGCAAATCAATTTGTACATGATTGCAAAAAGAGAAAAATTACTAGAAATTTATGATGCAATTCCCCCTAGGGTGTGGGTAGAAATGGCTCTCTAACTCCTAAGAAAACCTCCAAAGTTTTAGAATAGATTATTGGCACTGTAATTATTCTTAATTTACTTTCATTATATCTGGTTAAGGGTTCTGCAATAGAGGATTAAAGCTACATATTCGAATGCACAATTTCAGTGATATTTGCTTAAGGGAAATGACACAATAAAGGTCAAATTCGAATCATAAATGGTGCATATAATGCTTTAGAAAAAATAAATATGAATAAATACCATTGAAATCATTTCAATATCTCACTAACAGCATATAACATTTACCCAAGTCACAATACACATCAAATACACAATCTCGATTGAAAGGGAAAATCATCACATGGAAACTACTCACAAGAAAGATTGGAAATGTGGACATTTGCATATGCATTAATTATGATTTCAACTTATATATCATTTTAACATGATATTATATATCCATACATCATACATCAGATCTTGGGCATCAACAGAACTCAATGGGGTGCAACCACCATTCACACTAGTGCGCCTTCACAGAAAAACATGGAAATATGGAAGTGGAAATTGAGAGAATGGGTCACGAATAGAAGAAGCATACTATGTGCAATAAAAAACTCTATGAATCTCCAAATGAGAGGTCTAAGTGGCATCTTCCATGTCCAACTTGGATGAGAATCTCAGTCTCTCAAAATTGGCTCACTAGCAAGGTGTGCACTCACCATGCAAAGGACAAGCTAATGCTCTCCAAATGCCAAACGAAAATTCACAAATGATCAAAAGCTATTTCCATTCCTAATTACATATTTTTATAACCCTCCTTAGTTACTCCAAGGTAGAATTCATTCACATAGGATTCCTCCACCTCATCCTTGATGTTTAGTAACCTCCACGCCACTTGGTTTTCTCCTCAACCCTTCATCTTCCACCCAATTTGAATAGCTGCCACATAGTCCCAAATGCGCCCTCTTGGAGACTATTTTTAGACCTGACATGTCAGGTTGTCATAGTTCTGCAATCAAGTCTGGCTTGTCATAGAACTTTCCATTATTTTTTTCATAAAGCACAAGGAATCTACCTCCACATGGCACCTATTTTCTTCCTAAACTCTTCCTCTTCTATGGGGAGTTACTCCTACTCACCCATTCAAATATTTGGTCTCATGATATGTCATTTGATGACTCTTCACCTTACAATAACATTCTATCACTCATCATTTTTAATTTGGGGTTAATTCATTACATGTGTAAGGAAGCATCTAGCCACCCAAGGACCCCATGGACCTCCAAATGTCCTTATAATTCAATTCCACTTTATTTTCTCCATATTTATTATTTGTATGACCCAAATTAATGTATAAATGGTAAAATAAGGTTCTATTGGGTCCCATAGCTCCCTTATTTAAATATTTAGTGCCTCCTCCACCAACCTAAGGAACTAGTAGGTGGGCGAACATTGTCAACTAGTATACCTATTGGAATGGGGACATGACAGTCCTCCCCACCCAATTATGATTGTCCTCAAGCAATGCCAAGTTTGGATTCTACAAGTGGCCTCCTCACTAGGAAAATCCTTCCATTGTACCAAATATTATTTTATTGTTCTGCTTCATAGCCTCCTCTCCCTTGCTCTCAAGATTTTGTTTGAAATGAGAACAAATGTCCTTCATCATCCAAAGGTGGTAAAGTATCTGAAACTGAAATGTGATGCCCTATAACCTTATTTATACAAGAAACATGAAACACATTATGAATTTTTCTTCCCATGGGAAGCTCCAATTGATAGGCCACTTCTACAACTTTTTGAATCACTTTCTAAGGACCATAAAATATTGGTTTGAACTTTTCTGAACATTTACCTTTTATGGTGGTTTTTTTGTATGGCTGCAACCTCAAATACACTAATTCATTCACTTGAAATTGTCTCTCCATTCTATGTTGGTATGCATAATGTTTCTGCTGATTTTGAGCAACCTGCAAGTTATCTCTCAAAACCTTCAAAATTTCTCGACTTTCTTCAATCCAATTCCTTAGCCTTTGGAGCTTTACTATCACCAAAAATGTGGTCAATAAAAGTGTATGCATCATAACCATAAAGTTATTTAAAATGAGACATGCCAATGGACATATGGAAAGTAGTATTGTAACAAAAATCACCCAAATGCAACCATTTTATCCATGCTTTTTTCTGCCCACTGTTACCACCTAAGTTGTACTTAGTGGTTTTTATCAAGTGAGCCCGGTGAACCGGAGAGGGCTAACTTGTTCGGACTTCAAAAAGACCTTTGGAAGTACTTCTGGGAAGTGCTTTTTGTACTATATCACATGTTCATACCCCATGAGGGAATTGTAATAAATGTTCTAGCATGATAGTGTCTGTAAAAGACTCGGTCTCTTAGACTTTATTTGTCAATCCGATCAGCCCATGGTGTTTTTCCCGTTGGTTATTATTGGATGTTGAACAAACAACTGATAATTTCTGAGTTTTTCACTCCATACCTCCAACATTGGGATGGTCGGCTTGGCATTTAGGCCTATTGAGGTTATTAGAGTCTATGTGTCAATGTATAAACATGATAGACATCATTTTTGAGTCATATGAACATGTCTAA
>LPNX010943449.1:260627-363616 GCA_001517045.1 Pseudotsuga menziesii
TTACAAATCCTTGACTGAAGGAGGTGATCAAATCAGATCCAGAGTTGATCTTGAGCATCCTCTATGAGGAATTTCGCCCTCCCTCTCTCCTCAACACGTTTTTGGCTCAACTGGATGATTTTTGGTGGATTCTTCAGTCAACAAGTTGAGGTGTCAGTCAGATCAGCCCCTTGATTGACAGTTGCACTCAGTGAGACTCAGATCTGGCTCAACTAGACACAGATCAGGCATTGATGGACTCTCCATCAGTTGATTTCACTTGATTCCATGAGTAATTGCGCCCCCCTTGGGTTAGATGGCCTGCAAATTGTATATATCCAGGCACAGCCTCCTCTTCCAAGCTAGTTAGAACTGGGATTGAGGTGTTGTTGCTCTTGTACTGCATTGTTTTTTCATTATGGAATAAAGAAGCTTTGGAGGAAAGATCTATGGTGTAATGCTCTTCATGTGTGGATGTTGATTGTCAAATGCTTATGAGGTATAATCTGCTTTTGTTTATGATTACTTTGCTGGTTAATTGTTGGCCTTGAAGGAGAGAGCTCCCTCCTGTTAGGGTAAGAGTTTATTCTAGTTTTATTTATGCTCTTACTGCTGCTTGTTCTAGATCTATTGGATTTGTATGTATTTTAATTTTAATTGCATGCTTTCCAATCATCTCTTTCGGCAGCACCTATGTTTTAACCATCTGTTTGTGCAAGGGTTTTCAAGTTGCAGGTGATCTCGCTGCTAGAAGAGGTTGAGCTAGTTTGAATCTTCCTCATATTCAGTATATTATGAATGACATAGTCCCTTGGTGTTCCACCAAAGCAGAATCCAAAGCCCAACATTCCCAGGCTTCAAACACTCTTTCTCTCTCTTCCTCCTTTAAAAATTATTAAACTTTCCTCAAACTGTTACTTTAAGGTTTCTTTTTAAATCTGATCTATCTCATGAAGAAAATAATACATAGATCTATTTATCAATATCCCTTCAAATTTCTAGATCTTAGTTTCATTGTGCACATAAAGTTCAAATTCAAGAGATCTAGCTAAATTGCCTTAGTTTCGCAAGTAGTTTATTGAAAAATTCATAGCTTGTTGTTAAGGTAGTTTATTTTGCTGTTCGATAATTTAAATATTCTGAAATATCAGTGCTTTAAATTCGCTGCACAAACAGCAAGCCAAGATCCCAAGGAAAGCTTGCTTTCCTTGGTTCCCTGTTCGTCGTTTTAGCTAGTTTAATTTCGTTATTTTTTGAGATAAAGTAGGCTGACCCAAAGGTATTCTTAAAGTGCTTTTGGGCATTTGTTATTCTAAATCTCTTGCTTTCATTTAGCAGGTCTGACAGAGAAGAAAGGAAGCTTCTGTCCAAAGTGGCTTTTGGAGCGCTCAAATCCCCCCAGGGGTCTCTCTTTTGTCGCATAATTTGTAAATTTTTTGTATAAACTATAATATATTTGTTCCAGCCTGTATAAGGACCAAGAAAGGTATATTTTATCAGTGCTTTGATATTGTAACCTCAGTAATAAAATCATCCTTTGAATAGGCTCTTTCGAGCCCATTCCTGATCCCCCTTGGGGGGATTCGCGTCAGTGCCATTTTCGTCGTTCTCTGCTTATTTCCTTTTACTATTATTGATCTGATTTGTAGGGTAGTATATTTTATCTTGTTTTTAATTCCATATTCCATATCTTACTCTCAAAAGTAATCATAATACTTACCCCACGATTTCCCGAGTGACCCGAAAGGGGAAAGAGATTCGTGGTAGGATTAATCAGAAAACCAGATTTGTATAGTTGTTTTATTTTTTCTATCATTTTTTTATCAGCAGCTTTAAAATTAACCCCTCCTCGATTCCCCGATTGAGATCCACTTGGATTGAAAGAGGTTCTTGGAGGCTTTTCTTTTAAACAAGAACACATCTCTTAAAAACTTATTAAAATTTACAAGACTCCAGTGTGTATGCTCTGCACTTGGCTGAAATTCGTCCGATTAGTCAAGGTGTATCAGAAGCACTTGGGTGACTAGCATAATTAGGACTCACCCTCCCCAATTAACAAACCATCAAGTGAAAATCCAACACCTCGATCAAACCTTTACGGTGGCAAAATACCCAAAGGAAGCAGGAACCTACTGAAAAGTGACCTCGAGGCGCCGATATCTGTCACACCTTAACAGGTGCATTACGAACATAGCCCCAGAGACTCCATTTCAGCCCACATATTCCTTGCGGGTAGCCATATAGGTTTTGTTTTGGACATACTCCAAGTACTCTCAGGTATATCTGGACTCCCCCTTTTAGCCTAATTTAATCAATCCATACCTCAATTTTAACTTAAAACATACCAAGATGCAATCACAAAACATTCACTCCAAACACATGCAAGCACACTGATCTCTTTGATTTGACTCCATTATTAAGGCACTGGTCATTTTTGCTTCATATATATATTGTTTATCAGCTTTGTGCTTTCGTGTGTTATTTTCGTATCTTGTCATCTTCAATTGTTTATAGTTAAAATATTCGAACTCCTAAGTAATTGATTCAGTTTAACATCACCACACTAAGTAATCATCCTTAGTAACTTAATAGGGTCTACCCCCCTTGGCTTCGTTAGGAGTTGAGCCTAAACGGAGGAGTCAAGAACAAGGTGACAGCCTTGACTTGAGACTTGCCCCCAAGGACACACCGAGTGGCTTGAAGATTTCTGCCACGTGGTCCAAGTGTGTGAAAAGGCGGAAACACCCACTAACATAGTTCCTCAAGTAGCCTTCCAACCATTGATTCACCCTCTCTATTTGGCCATTAGTTTTGGGATGATAGCTTGTGCTAAGTGTCAAATTTTTCCGCACCATTTTGAAGAGTTCTTTCCAAATTACACTCAAGAATCTATTATCTCTATCACCAACAATGCTCTTAGGAAGCCCATACAATCTGGAAAATTCTTTAGAAAAAAAGTTCAGCCACTTGTGTAGCAGCGAAAGTGGTAGTAACAGAAAATAAATGAGAAAATTAGTGATTCTATCCACCACCACAAATATGAAATCCTTACCAAATTCTTTGGGGAAACCAGTGATGAAGTCCATGGAAATGCTCTCCCATTTTTATGTTGGAATTGGAAAGGGATGTAAGAGACCAGCTGGATGAGTGTGCTCCAATTTATTTTGCTAACATGTGGGGAATTCATTAACATACTTCATAACATCATCCCTTAACCCTTTCCATGCAAATATTTCCCTCAACATTCGGTATGTTTTGAAGAAACTGGGGTGACCTGCTAGAGGGTAATCATGAGCTTTTTTTTTAATTTCCTCCTCCAAATTTGAATTAGGGATAAAATAGATTCTACCTTTGTAGTAGATGATTCCTTCCAATACCTTATACCTATAATCATTGTTAGTCCCATCAAAAAGTTCACAATAAAAATTATCTTTTCCATACTCTACTTCTAATGTGGATTTCTAATTTTCTGCTACATCCATGAGAGAAATAGAAGGTCTTATAGATTATGCATCAGCTACCAAATTATTTTTCCCCTTCACATATTCAATATCAAATTCAAATGCTTGAATCTTACTCACCCACTTTTGTTTCCTTTCATTTAAATCATTTTTAGTGAGGAAGTACCTTAAGCTGTTAGGGTCAGTTTTGACTACAAATTTGTTTCCCACCAAGTATTTTATAAACTTGATCAAAGCATGCATGATGGCCATAATTTCTTTATCATAGATGGAATAAATCAACTCTTGTGGCTGTAAATTCCCACTCTCAAAATCTATTGGGTGTTTTCCTTGTTTTAGGACTGCTCCAATGCCTTCTCTTGATGCATCACATTCTAAGACAAATGGTTTAGAAAAATCAGGCAATTCTACAATAGGACAATTTCTTATTACCTCCTTCATTCTTTGGAAATATTTTTCAGCCCCTTCATTCCATTAGAAAGCATATATTTTTTTCAAATCAATGAGAGGTTAAGTGATTTGGTAGAACTCCTTCACAAAATTTCTATAGTAGGTGCAAATTCCAATGAATCCTCTTAATTTAGTGAGACTTTTGGGACAAGGCCACTCTAAAATGGCTCTTATTTTCTCCATATCCACCTTCACACCATCTTGATCAATGATGTGTCCAAGATACAAGATATCTGTCAAACCAAACTCACATTTTGACAGCCTAGCAAACAAAGATTGATCATGCATAATTTTTAATACCTCTTCTAGATGATGCAAGTTTTCCTTCCAAGTTTTACTGTAAATAAGATTGTCATCAAAGAAAATAAGTACAAACATACGAAGTTGCTTGTGTAATATGTTTTTCATGCATGATTATAATGTGGCTAGTGCATTTTTCAAGCCAAAGGGCATGGAAACAAACTCAAAGTGACCATAGTGGCATATGAAAGTAGTGTTTGGTATGTCTTCTTCTCTCATTCGAATTTGATGATAACCTGTGAACCATCAAAAGTTTCATATTGTAACTTTATCCCCTCCATGAAGGCTGCATCTATGAATTTGTGAGTGGCTCCACCATCCATAAGAACTGTGACCATTTGGCCTTGTATGTTTCCCTTCAGTCTTAAGGTGTGGAATATAGGTATACCCGAAAGTGCTGCAATTTTTCCTATATCAGGAGTGGGTTGTTCTTCTTCGGTTGTTTGATACCCTTCTTCTTGGATTGCAAGTTGTGCCTCTTCCTCCTCCTCCTCCTCTTCATCATCTTTAGAAAAAAATTCAATGTAATGTGCCTTCCCCTTGGTACATATATATCCTGGGACCCAAGGTTGTTGGCATGTAAAACATAGCTTCTTTATTCTAAGCTCTTCTTTGCTTGGTCCTCCTTTATTTTCTTTGGTCTAGGAGTCCTTTTTCCATGGTTTCTTACCTTCCTTGAAATTTGAAGGGAAGTTTTGCTTAGGAGGGTATTTTGTTCGTGGCAATACATTTTGCAAATCCCTTGTCAAATTCATCACATCCTTCAATGTGGTTGGCTTGTGGGATTTCACTAGCCCTCTCAAAGGTTCTATGAATCCTTCAGTAAATAATAAAACCAACCTAACCATTACTGCAAGCTTTTCAAATTCTAACATATATGCTTCAGGAATTCCTACTTGCTTTAATTGTGCTAGTTCTTTGAAAGGAAGTTTAGGGTCTTTCCTCTCAAATATCTCCATCAATGCATTGGAGAAACCTCCATAAGATAAAATATGATCATGTCCTAAGGTTCTCATACCACGGAACCATCAATAACTAGCTTCCCATTCAAGATGCATAATGGCCATTTTCAATGCATCTTCTTCAACCATAGGATTTAATTGGAAATGTACACTTAATTTTTGCAACCAAGCACTAGAAGACGTTTGTGAGGAACCATCAAAGGAAGGAATGGCTAATTTTACCATGGTGTATTTTAATTCATGGTTAATATGGTATGCCCTATTACCATTTCCTCCTTGCTTGAATTGAAGAGAAGCTCTAATGAACTGATCAAAATGTAGGACTTTCCTACATTCATCACTTAATTGATGCCAATCATTTGTTGCTTCTATAACATCATAGGTGGTGTAAGGGCCTTCTTTGGACTCTAAAAAATTAGGTATTGCAGGTCCATTCTGATTTTTAAACTCACGAGGTCTGTTATGAGGTCCATTCTTCGAAAAAATGGTTTCTGCATTGGTCTTTCCCTCATCATGGAGTCTACTACTACTACTCCCGAGTGTTGACTTGCTCCCAAGTTGGATAGCCAACAATTCAAATCCTTGCATAAAGTGTTTGGTCATGCCTTCAAGATATCATTTAATGAATGTTTTAAGTTCCTCATTGCTTTCTTTGTCATCCGTATCTCCCAGTTCTAGTTTTTCCTTAATCTTCTTGTAAAAGGAATTAACCTCTCAACTTCCTTCCTTTTCACTGTTAAGGTCTCCAGCCTCAGTTTCTAAGGGAGGGAGGCCAGAATTAGAAAACATGAATAAATAGCTCTATCATGTGCCAAGATCATGCTCGAATACCACTTGTAATGTTCCAAATCAAAAATTCCCAACAAAGGCAAAATTTTGGAAAAATTGTCTTGACTAGTTTTGATTGTTGTTGGCAGGGGTTTTGGGACAAGTCAGTTGCGCAGCATCGTGGATGTTGTGCAAGCTCAAAGACACTGCGCAAGTAGATGATGGCACGCAAGGCATAGAATATAATATTTCGTATATTTTTGTGTCACCTTTTGTACTTTTGGACCACATTTTGTGGATATTGGTCATTATTTTGTAAAATCAGTTAAGAGTTAGTTAGGAAGTTGTCCAAGTGGACCTTAAATGTAAAGGTGCAAGCCTATAAGTAGAAGTAGAGTGCAAGTGTTAGGAGATCTTGACACGCATTATCTTGAGCTTGTTCTGAATCCTTTTGGTGAAATTTTGGATGAACTTGTTGGTTGCTAAGTATCTGAACTGAGATCTGTTGGTTTGTGAACTATGGTTTTTGTGCGGAAGTAATATGACAAGATGGAAGTTGATTTGAATTAGTGTCTTCTTTTCTCTTTTTATGTTTTATTGTTTTCTGCAACTTTATGATGAATGCCAGGCGAATGTGCAACATGGATATATGATGCGATGGTTTCCTGCTTTAAATGATGTTATTTTACTGGATTTGTTTGCACATCAGTATGTTTAATGCATTTATAATGGAATGATGTGATCTGATGATGAATAATTGTGTTAGTGCTTAAATAAATGGTCAGATCTGTTAACGTTGTGTCGAGTTGTTAATTTGATGCCACATTGTCCCTTCTTATTCTATGGAAACTTGGTTCCGACAGCTCTCCCTCAAACATCTCAGGTGAGACTTCATCTGCTTCACGGGTGTCGTTGGGCAAGGTAAAACCTGTCCAGGCTTATGATCAGGGAGATCGTGGAGAGTCGAGCATCGACGGAGTGGGAACCCCTGTCAACTGGTTTTGTTGGCTAGGTTTGTGCCAACAAATGGTTTCATTGTCGGGGCCCTATTGCGACTAAGAGGAGGATATGTGGAATCTGACAATACCGAAAATTCAGGATTGGTTCGACCAGAAGCAAGAGCATTTGTTGAGACAGAGAATAAAAAACCTGTACTGGAAATGGATAAGTGGTTGGAAAGGTACATACAGGACAACCCACATGAGTACTTTTTCTCCAAATTTCCCATCATATTGTATGAGTGGTTGGCATGATTTGCCTATCGCAAGGTAAAATTCCAAGGAGGTGAGCCAACATCCTGGACACCTGAGTTGATCCAGGAGTTGCAAGAAATTGACAACAAAGCATCACGGGCTGTTGAAGTCTGGTTGGATAGCATCTTATAAGGTTATATCGTTGATTTCATGGTTGATACTACTAAGTATTACAGCGAAGCAGAAAGGGAATTTTTCAACAGACACAGAGGTAGGTTCTTATTGTCTTTGCAGTTGTCAATAAAGATTCTTATCTGTGAAAAAGGGATCCTGAAGATGCACCTCGAGTAGTAGAATTCTGGTGTGTAGATATTGTGGATACCGTGACAAAAGGGGGGAGACGAATGGAAATATAAGGGGTATATGGGTGCAAGTTTCGACAAGACTGCGAGGGAATCCAAGGAAGAAAGTGGTCTTACGAGGGGAGGAGCACGGTTTTGACAAGAGAAGAGGCAGGGGAAGGTCCTGCTACGATCAAAATGCAAGACCATGAAGGAATACCACACAGGACGTAGCGACCCTACAGTGACAAAGAGGACGACCTGGCTATGCCCAATATAATAATAAGATCAACCCCCAGCAGCAACGTTCCCACACCTCCATGTGACTACTCTACACTTAAGAAGAAACATGAGTTCCACATCGACTTGTCCGACATGCCAGCAGCATTCTAGTAGTAGGTCGGTGTCGGTAGGAAGAAGGCTTAGGATGGTAGGTGACGATATGAAGTTACCTTTGTTCCATGGAAACGGGACTGACGATCCCGAGCAGTATTGGTTTCTATGCGAGGCAGTGTGGACTATCAGACAAACTACATATGATGATGTCAAGAAGGGCCAATTGGAGACCTCTCTTCGAGATCATGCACTGGATTGGTACATATATTTTACACAACTTCCTACGGGGACCCTTGCAAAGACATTAGCAAAAATCAGGAAAGGACTCATTGAAGAATTTAGAAAACCAAAATCTAAAGCACGGTATATTACATAATTGAAGGAGATTAAGAAATTCCCTAATGAGACTGTTTGGGATTTTGACCAAATATTCAAGACATTAATGGTGAGGGTCAGTTTCGAGATGAGCGATGTCTAGCACAAATAATTGGTCATCACAGCACTGGTATCTCATATCAGACAACCCTTGATGCAGTAGATGATTGCGACATGGAGCAAGGATTTGGAGATCGCAATGAAGTTAGAGGCTTCGTCCATTGGAGAAAGTGGAGCTGGTATGAACAAGATTTAGGTGCAGCTGGTGAACTTAATGCTTCAGTTGCAAGGTATAAATAAAGGTAAAGAGCATCATGAAGACCTTTGGTGTACTCGATGTCATGCAGATGGACATACCAAAGATACTTGCCCCAATTTCCAAAATTATCTGTTGTCAGGAGCGTCAAACCCATTGAGTTGTGGAAGTGTACCCTGGTGCCGCATCTTCCAAGTATATGGGCATCAACATGAAGAGTGTGGATACATGTAGAAAATGGCAACAAAGTCGACGAACCTATACTACATATTTTGTCGATATGTTGGGCATGAAGATAAATAATGTCGTGCATATAACCTACTCCAAGAAAGGAAGTATGACTCATACTATATGAAGGGTGAATATCATCGAGCGATACGACAACCGCAGTCGCAGCCTCAAGTGGTAGAACTACTACCTCAACCGCAGTATGTACCACCACCACAGATGCAGTTTATACTAAGACAGCTGTAACAGCAGTTCATATCGTAGCCATAGTATAACCATATGCATATGGCTCAGCCACGGCCGCAGTATGTTCAAGAATCACATTATGTTCAGCAATAGTTGAATCCCCTATAGCAGCAGTTGACTCGACCACAATACCAGTAACAAGGAGGATTTCATGGAGGATTTTGAGGTCAAGGAGGAGGACAAGGTCGCAGACCTGTCCAATGTTACAATTGTGGTGTACTAGTGCCTTACCAGAGAGATTTCCCATGATTTCAGTGTTTGTGTACATATTGTACCGCAATTGATCACATTGTCAAGAATTGTCCACAACTGATCATGAGGTGGCAGGTAGGAAATGTTCCTCAATTGCAAAATTAGAACCAGTTGTAGAACTAGAATCAGCTACATAATCATAACCAATTACAGCATAAAAACCAGTTGTCGAACCAGAATCAAGTGTAGAATCAGGCTTAGAAACAAATTCCAATTCAGAACCAGAGTGCAACCTAGAATATGAACCAAGCTATGAATCCATAGCTAAACCAGAATCAAGGGTCGACGATTGCAATGATCTCAGCGGAACCCAAAATGAAAGATGTCGATGTTTTTGTCGTCACTCGCAGAGATGCGATGACTAGAGAAGATATCCCTCATCCACATATTCGGTTGGTTGGGAAAAAGAAGGTGTAGTTTGATGTCGATGCTAAAAAGGACACATTCTTTGAAGCACGCGATCTGATCGGAAGGAATCCTGGTAAGTCATTTATTTATGAAATTCTCACTGCTTTTGATTCTTCGTTGGAGGCAGGACCATCGCAGCAGCATGGTACCTTGCATAGTTTCTTTGAGAGTTGCTTGTCACTGGCGAGAGATCCTAATTCCCTTGTCAAGATTGAGAACCTATTGCACTGACCAACGAAGGGACAAAAGGACTCCCTGATGAATTATTTGCATAAGAAAAAGACGGGCAAATAGATGTGCATGAACATCCAAATTGGGGAGTATGAAGTAGATTCAGTCATTCTCGATCTAGGCTCAGACGTGAATATTCTCACAAAATAGACATGGTAGAATATGGGGAGGTCAACCTTGGGTTGGTCTCTAGTGCAGCTGCGATTAGCTCATTAAGCTAAGGTACAGTCGATCGGGCGTGTGTCGCATCTTGTAGTGGATGTTGAAGGTATGAAGACCTATGTATATTTTGATGTAATTGAAGTCGTTGATGGTGGAGGCTCCTATCTCATGTTGCTAGGGATCATATGGGGCAATGATAGCATGGCAATAATCAATTTTAAGAAGCAGATGATGGCCTTTGATCATCAAGACTTCAGAGTAATCGCTCTGATGGATCCAAATCAAGGGCGAACATATATTGAGCCAATAAAAGATGAAGTAGTCAGAGGATGGGATCATGCTTACAACATTTTAGAAGATTACATCCATCCAACTGCTGATGGAGAACATGGTTGGTGTAGCGCTATCTCTACGTCTTCTGATTTTGATGATGCATTCGAGAACTTATAGAATCGCATGCATCAGGTATCGTTGAGAAAGTGTGGTTTGATCACATAGTCGTGTTGCGACCGATACTATTGAATTATCAATTTATGAGGGATTTCCTAAGTTGTCTACGTTCCTAATGGAATTTCAAGAGAAAGTATCTAAACCTTAGTGATTCCTAGCATTGGAGGAAGCACTGAAGGTTACCCAAACGCGTTGGTGGGTGACTCATAAGAAGACGATCACTGGTTGGGCCTAGTGTCGATGACCGATGACAATTTGGTTTGGAAAGGTAGAGGTATACCATGCTAGATGGTACGATGGGTGGAATAGTCCTGGTGATCATCTGATTGGATGTCAAACCTTGTGGGCATCATGACCAAGGGATGAGTGGGTCCATGCTTTTATTCACATGTTGGACGAAGTGTCGCGATCTTGGTACGTATCCGCTGAGTTACGTCGAGAAATCACTACCTGGGAAGAGTTGATAGTTTGTTTCACTCATACCTTCAGCTTCGCGGGCACCAATCCAAATGTCCATAATGCACTATAGCTCATCTATGATGTGGTACTGAAGGTGGTTCCAGTCACGTATCTAGTAGATCCACATGCACATTGCCACATGCAGTCAATGATGGAATGTTATAACATGTCTAGTAGACTTGGGGACAATGATGAGTTGTAGAACATCAATATTTTGGAGATAGAGGGGAGTCAAGATGTCGCAGCACTGGATGTGCCGATTGTTTTACCCAAATTATGTCACCACCATGTGATCAAACCTTTGACTTACATATTTGCCCTTAATCCCAGCACTTAGAGAGGAAACCCATGTTGTTTGTCCATCTTACATAAAAATACTCAGCACCGTGCTTTCCCCGTTAACCATGAGCGGTACCTTGCTCGCGTTGCCTGTATCTTGTTTGCCATAAGCGGTGCCACCACTTATTGCCTTTGGTCCATGAGCGTTTATAACCTAAACCACTATGTCATAAGAGGAGAAAAGCGGTACCCTAGGTAAATTGGGAAAAAAAGAAGTTTCTTGAGGCTTCTAGATCATGAGCCTCGTTTCCTCCCTTATCCCTATCATAGTGGGTCAGTTGAGCTCGAGATCTCCCATCATAGGATCTTAGAGGCCACCTCACCCACAAATATCTCAACCATCCCTATCCATTGAGTCTTATAAATACAAGCTCATGTCCATGGTTAAGGAGGAGAACTATAGAGGTATTGTTATGATGTTGGATTGACCACTTAGCCCAAGCCATTTGAGAGCATAGAGAGAAAAGTTGGAGCTTATGGGGATTAAAGTGTTGGTTTCATGGAGATGCATGTCGACACTAAGGCTTAATTGGTTGTAAACTTCTCCATACATCTTAATGCAAAGCTGATTTCTATTACAGTTGATTTTACCACAGATGGTGAATCACACTTGTATGGCCTTCCCTGTCCCTCTGCAGACTCCTTAGACCCCATGGACCATTTCCATTTTTGTACCTTTGATGTTCCCAATATCATCCCTAAAATCATGCAATAATTTCCATACGTGACTTTTAATCCATTTCTCGCGTATATACGTGGATTTGACCCTTAAACCCGCGTACATCGGGATGTGTGCAAAAGGCTAAATGATTTTGGAGTTTTCCTTGATGTGGATCCGAGTCACTTGTCTCTTGGCCTTCCATATTCCTTGAGATCGCTCGGATTTGACCTCCCATTACCCCATTGAATAGCTATATAAGGAACCCTTTCGATACATTGGAGGAGGAATTGAAGAGCAAGAAAACTATAGTCCATTGTTGTCGGAGCTTATACTTGAGTCTGCATCCCTTTGTCTGTTGGAGCACTTTGTGTTCTTCCCAAGCTTTCCTTTTGCTTGTGAGATTTCTATCGAGAGATGGAGGATTAAAGTGGTGGAGGCCCAAGTGGGGGACTCAGTTTCTCTGATTCACAGACGTGCCGACAAAGGTTGTCACTATTGTAATCTTTGTTTTATATCAATAGAAATATCTTTTCATGTCCAATAATGTGTATTTGAATGATTATTTGATCCATGGATGCTTTTAAATGCTTATATGTTATTGATTATATATGGTAGAGTAAGTCTAACACAATTATATATAGCATGCTTGTCTTATTTGCTGAATGTTGAGGAAGCAAATTGCTAATACAAGCGAGAGTGGAAAAGCTCAACGGGGATCTACATCAACCATCCGGAATAAGGTGCGAATCGAGATCCTTTAGTGTTAGATGTTTGGTTTCTCTTGTATATAGGAAAGGAATGATTTCTGGAGTTAATCTGTTTGTTGTGGTACCCCAAGCCATAGGAATTTCTCTCTGTAACAGAATTGGCGACTCCACTGGGGAGTTCCTAGTCATTTTTCCTTTGGGGGTTTTTATCGACATTCAATGTTCTTGAATTACTCTGATTTCTTTGTTTCTAAGTTAGGTATGGGGGCATGTTTGCCTGGTAGTGTCTGATAGGTGTGAATTTTGTCTCAGCTTATCTATTTGCCTTCATTTTTATCTCTTTTTCTTCCTGTAAGCGAGTTTTTTCCTCACAGTCGTGTGTACATGCAGTTTTGACTGAGATATCCACATATATATGCGGGTTTTCTGCACACAGTCATGTATGCTCTGAGTTTTTCCTTTTAGAGGAAGATTGAGTGTTTTTGGGTGAGTTTTGATGATTGTTGAGTCTCCTTAGGTTCTTCTAGAGTCTGTATACACCTCTATTTATGACCAGAGACGCTTTTTAGGGTAAATTTTTTTAAGAATGTTCTTGTCATTACATTTTTTATTTTTTGTTTTGGGATTAATGCATTAGGTCTCTTTTACCTTAGTGATTTGCATGGGTGCTGTTTGAATAGTGCTTGCAGAGTTTGGGGCTGGTAGATTCGTTCTTTTGCTTTATTATCTCATTTTTATTCAAAAAATCCAAAAATATTTGCTTCTTTGCATCATTATGCATAATTTCACTTTGCATTTTGCATGGTACTTGCACTAGGTTTGCTTAGAGAAGTATTAATCAAGCTTTCATATAGAAATGATTGCATTTGTCATGTGAAGAAAATTTTGCATTTCACATAGTAGCATGCCCTGTTTTTCATTCGACACAATGCATTTGCATTGATTGTTGGGTCTACATTTTACTTCATGTTGCATCATAACACCATTGATTGCACGATCATCTACCTTTTTGAGTAATAAGCCAAATAAAATAAACGCTTAATTAAAATGGATTACACTATTTTCTTTTATAAGCTACACCAAAAAGACTAGGTTTTAGGGTCTTGGAATAGTTCATTATGAGTAAATTCTCCAAGACCACTAAACAACAACATGTATGTGTCTGTCCAGGTGAGAGTGTGAAATTCCTTGGTATAATTAGTGTTTCTCAGGATCCTCCTCTTACAAGGGAGTTAAGCACAAGGCAGTGTGAGCGGTTATTGATTAGGATGACCCCTAGTCATAACTGAGTAGCGACGGAGATATTTTCAGGATGTTATTTTTATCTGGGGGCTCTTTCGATAGTTTCGGGCTTTGCTACCCTGCTCATACGGTCAATCCCGCCTGCGACTGTCTACCTGAGCATTGATTATATTGAGGTGACCTTAGTTTCCTTACCTAGGTTATTGAGGGGGTACTTCGCAGGGGTTATTCTGCAGGTGTCCCGACCAGATTGGGGTCGGACAGCATAGTCGCTATATGCGTTGAAGCTGAGGGCCACAATAATTGGTTACAAACCTTCACTTGTTGTGTATGGGAGTCTCAATCCTCCCCTAGGCAAGACATACCTGCTTCATTCGGGAGCTCACATATCCTACCCTTGTTTGCTTGTGATTGGATTTAGATTATATAGGTGTATGATCTGTGCATGCTAGCTTGCCTAGGGTTTGTGTAATTAGAAGAGTCTTTTTCATTTTTTGATTCATTGTGGATTCAGGTGCGACACTTTGCCATTCTCTTCATTTATTAGGACTTCCTCCTTCTACATCTCCTCCTCCTTTGGGAGAGAGAAACAGACAGTCCAGGCGGACTACTTCTCACATTGATTCACACATGATGGGAGATCATGAAGATGAAATTCCTAAGTTTTATTCTCCACCTCATGAGGTTGGGGAAGAAGATCCTAATCTTGTATATGATCCTTCACCTGATATACCTACACACTCTAGGTACAATCCTTCACCTTATATACCTACACACTCTAGGTATGATCCCTCATTCATAGGTCGTTGGTGTTGGATGTCGGGTGATGAGACTCATCATGAACCTACGAGCACTAGTTATGTTAGTTATGGCATGTCTAGTATCCCTGCATGATCTGGCACACCATGCCGAGTCAGAGTTTTAACCTAACACTATGCCTAGGGGCACTCCTATTCCTTTCCATGTGGATAGATTTGGGAGCACGAGTCACATTGCACCGTCCATCCCGACGGTGGAGGCTACATCATATGTTCGTCCTAGACCTGGTGTTAGTAGTCCTATTCAGATACCAAAACCAATACAAGTGACTATAGGGAATACCACTTACATCACTTCACATGTCCCTTCATCCTCTATTCCTAGTTCTTTGAATGCTATTCCTCCCCTTCATTCGTGTGGTCCTTCGGGTCGGAATGTTGCTACTAGTCATGTTCGTACTACTGCTACTCGCGTAGTTGTGTCTCAGAATCAAGTACCTCATGTTGTTTTGGGAGGTCATATTCCTACTTCTGGAACATCCTATGGTCTATCGCAGGGAGTTCCTCATATTCCTACTTATGGAGTTTCTCATGGGACATCCCATGGGACATCTTATAGAGTTTATCATGGATAATATTATGGACCGCAGTATGCATAGAGTTATTCACCTTATGGGTACGAGTATCAACAACCGGCTTACTCCTCGATTTATGGATTTGTAGCTCCAAATAGTCAAGGTACACCACATTATGGTGCTTCCATGCCACCCTAGGTGGGTCAAACAGGAGGAAGACACTATCAACATGGCCATGGTGGTTATGGTAGTCAGTCTTATGTGAACCAAAACTATCAGGAAGCGTGGCATCGACTTGCTCAACCTAGGCTCCCTTTCCTCGCAACGTTAAATTTACTTGACTTGTCAAGACTAACGAACAACCCGGTATCTCATGACTCGGCTTGGCCGGCTGTCCCTACCAATATTCCCTCGGACATTCCCAAATTTGAGGGCAAACCAGGAGAAGATCCTAGTGAACATGTTACTACATTTCACCTTGTGCTCTTCTAATTCCTTACACGATGATTCGATCCGTTTAATGCTATTTCAACGCACCCTCATCGGGCCTGCAGTGAAATGGTATATAGAGTTACCTAGGGGGGCATTCGTTTTGTTCGATGACCTAGCTATGAATTTTATCAATCACTTCCAACTACTAGTGCGTTACGACATTGGTACAGAACTCTTGTCAACATTTCAGCAAGACAAAGCCACGCATATCTCGGACCATATCCAAGAGTGGCGTAGACGAAAGAGATTGATTAAAGCCTTCATACCGCTAGAGTTTCTCCTCGAGTGGTTCCTTAAATCGTTACTGCCTTATATAGCGAAGGATGTTTCTACGTCTGGAGTTCAGAATGAGGAACAAGCCATTTTAGGGCACGAGAATTGGATTTGATTTATGCTCAATCCGGATTGTTATATGAGATCATTCCTAATGCTCTGTGTTCTAGTTTCGACCCTAAGGTAAAACCTAGACCATATGCCGATGGCATTGTTGGTTGTATGAGTACCAAACCTATGGATTCGGTTGTGCAATAGGTGATTCAATTGTCTATCAACCAATCTACCTCGGGACAAGCCATAGATTCGTCTCAACCCACCCAAATGGAGAATGTGCTTTTGGTGCAATCGTCGGACCAGAAGGGTAACCAGCAACCAGGAAGGAATAAGAAAAAGGCTAAAAACAATCGTAAGGGTGGGAATAGGAATGAAAATTCCAATTCTAATGACAAGAATTCCCACAATGATGGGGGGGACAAGAAATCTAAACGTAAGGTTAATTTTCCTTACAAGTTGTGTAAGGATGACCACCTCACTCACTTGTGCCCTCGTATGGAAGATGCCTCGAGATTCATAGCACAAGGCCTAGCTGTGTTGACCAACCCTTTACCACATAATCAAAACATGAACTTGAGGACCCATGATCAATCTAGTGGAGATCAAGATCCGCTGGAAGCCATTAGTGGTCATGGTTGCATCAATATGGTGCGTGCTACTAAGGTTGTGACTCGTGCGAAGAACTATGGTTCGTCACAACCAGACCTTGGAAAGGAACCTGCTCCACCTGGGATTCCTTTGTGTATTGAATACCCTATGGATAAACCTGAAGTCACACCTCGCATTCCTAAGGGAGTCCTAAAGTGTTCAGGACACAATCCTAATGCCTGAGCCACACAGAACTATTCAGTTGTCGAGGATTTGGGCCATACTCCTTGTGCGATTTCTTCACTTGAAGTACTTTAGAGTTGTCCTTCACAAAGGAAGGCTTTGCTTTCTACTCTTGGTGTTAACGATGAGAACTCTTCCTCCATCATCAAATTTGAAACCATAGGAATCTAACCTCACTTGCCTTACTATGTGTCTCTCTTGATTCATGTAGAATGTCTTAACATGACTGTCAAGCGCATTGTGATTGACGAAGGTGTTGCTGCTTCCGTGATGTCTTTGTCATGTTGGAAGGGTTTGGGTTCCCCCGGTCTGTCTAAATTCGTTACCATGTTGACTACTTTTGATGGTAGATCATTTCAGCCGCACAGAATTCTTCCTTCTCTTAAGGTCTCCTTGGGAGGGAAGACCGTCGCGATCGAGGCCGAGGTGGTTGATGCACCCCTTGACTACAATCTGTTACTGGGTAGGAACTGGATGTATAGTATGCAAGCCATAGATTCATCTCTATTTCGAGTTGTGTGCTTTCCATTTAATGGGAATATTGTTATGATTGAGCAAACATCATTCAAAAATTCGACCGTTACTGCATCATCGAGATCTTCTATCCCAGTTATCGATCATTCTCAACCGAAAACTGGGAGTGTGGGTGTTGGCATGTATCCATCCCTTATGGGAAGCTTTAGTTGTCCTACACCCATTCTTATGATCGAGTCTAGTTCCAGTGGGGATTCATCTTCATTGAGATCAGTGTCTTTTCGCACTTCCCATATGGAAGATCCTTGGATCCTTCCTACACTGAATCCTTCGAGTAAGCCTATCAAAGCGGACATGCTGTTGCCTGCAGAAATTATAGCATATCAAGTGAATATTGAATGTGTTGCAGAGCCTAGTCCTTCCTCTTCACAGATGGAGGAGGAGGACCCATATGTGTTGCCTACATGGGCAGTTGAGTCTTCTCATGCACATGATTGTCTTGATATTGTTTTCCCATCAGATGAAGCTATTATTGAGGCCATGTCTGGAGTTGAGCCACCTTAGGAAGAGTTACATCATAGATCTTATTTTCTTCCTGAGCTTGACCGTTTGGAGTGTGAACACTTTAGGGAGATTCTTAGTGAGAGAATTGGTAGTCTCGTGGTTCCATTGAGCTCTCCTGGTCTGATGGCTGATGGAAACATGGCGAATATATCTCCTACCATCCCTATCAATATCTCTCACGATACTGGCAACATTGAGAATGTCTATATTGGGGCAAAATGTTCCCATGCTGAGATTCAAGATTATGTCAAGCTATTCAAATATTTTCGTGATGTCTTTGCTTGGTCATACAAGGAAATGCCAGGTATCAACCCTCACATTGTTGAACATGAAATTAAAACTTATCCCAATGCTAAGCCTGTTCGACAACGCTTGCATGCGGTGAATCCTATAAAAGCACCTGCGATTAAGGCTGATATAGAAAAGCTATTAGATGTCGGTTTTATCTATCACGTTCCCTTGATAGAGTGGGTTTCAAACCCCGTTCCGGTTGATAAGAAGCAGGGAGCGATCCATATATGCAATGATTTCCATGACTTGAATCATGCATGTCCTAAGGATAATTTTTCCACACCATTTATTGATCAAATTTTGGATTAGTGTGCGGGAATCGAGGTATTTTCCTTTATGGACGGCTTTTTCAGATACAATCAGATCCAGATCAAACCAGAGGACCAACATAAAACTGCATTTATTTTTCCTTGGGGTACCTTTGCATATTGGAAGATGCCTTTCGGCCTTAAAAACATTGGAGCCACATTTCAGCAGGCTATGACCTTGATTTTCCATGATCTCAAATCGATTATTGAAGTCTTTTTGGATGACCTTACTACTCATTCTCGTCAGAGGATGTGTCATTCCTACCATTTGAGATTAGTGTTTGAAAGATGCTACCATTACTTGGTTAGGTTAAATCCTCATAAATGCATCTTTTGCGTGAAGTCTGGTCACTTATTAGGGTTCATTGTCTCCAAGGAGGGTATAAGAGTTGATCCCTTAAAGGTTGAGGAAATACTTCAATTGTCTACCCCGAGAAACATTAGACATCTTCAAAGTTTGCAAGGCATGGTAAATTTCTTGCCGAGATTCGTGGTTAATTTTTCCAATTTGACTAGAGGCTTTATGCATATTTTGAAGAAGGACACTACCTTTTGCTAGGATGAGTGAGCCCAGGTGTCCTTTGATGTACTTAAACGAGCCTTAGCATCGACCCCCATGATTAGTCCACCAAAATATTGCTGTGACTTTTTACTTTATGTGGTCGCGTCCATGGAGACGATTGGTATGGTTTTAGTTCAATAGGATTAGGAGCTCCGTGAGCATGTCGTATATTATTTGAGCCGAAACCTTGTAGATGTAGAGATCCGTTATTCCCATGCGGAGAAACTTTCCTTAGCTACCGTTCATGCAGTTCAAAGGTTGAGACACTATATTCTCCTTTGCCAGACCTTGGTGGTAGCCCATGTCGATCTATTTTAGTTCGTCCTCACTAGAAGGATGATCGAGGGAAAGTATAATAAGTGGATCGTTATCTTGCAAGAATTCGATCTCGAGTTTGTTTCGGCAAAATCCAAAAAATCATTGATTTTTGCGGAGCTTATATCTGATTTCCCAAGCGAGGAGGAGGAGGAGGTTTGTGAAGATACATTTGTCGATGAGCACATTTCCCTGTTCTCAACTTTGGATCCATGGTATGGGGATATCATCATATATTTACAAACATTGAAGGTCCCTACTCACCTTTCATGGGATGAACGACGACGGTTACATCACGTATCCAAGAACTACCTTATAGTAGATAACACATTGTACCGTCGTGGGGTACATTCCATTTTACATCATTGTTTAACTCATGAGGAGGCTGAGCTTGTGTTGAATGATTTCCATGAAGGGGCGTGTGGTGGTCATTTATATGGGCTTTCTACAGCCCAAAAAATCTTGAGAGTGGGTTATTTCTGGCCCTCAATCTTTAAAGATTGTGTCAATGCGGTCAAGAATTGCCACCCTTACCGGGTGTTTGCACACAATATGCGCTCACATCCTGCCCCATTACATCCGATTATCACCGCCGATCCCTTCACTAAGTGGGGGCTTAATTTCATGGTTTGCAACCCAGCTTCAGTTGGGGGGCATCATCATATTATAGTGGTTGTTGACTATTTCATGAAATGGGCTAAGGCTATTCCCACAGTTAAATCCAACGGTGAGACAGCCACGCATTTCGTATTCAACCATATCATTACTCGGTTCGGTATTCCAAAGGAGCTTGTCACTGACCATGGTAGGCACTTTCATAATTGGATGATGGAAGAGTTGGCCTCAAAGTTAGGGTATAAGCAGGAGCATTCCTCTTCTTATTACCCTCAAGTGAATGGATAGGTTGAAGTAGTGAACAAATCACTTAAGTCCATTCTCCAATGAACCATCACACAAAGCAAAACCAACTGGCATATCATGTTATATCCTGCTTTGTGGGATTATAGAACCGCGGTTAAGACTACCACCGGTTTTTCTCCATATCAGCTTGTACATGGAGTGGAGTCTGTCTTGTCGGTTGAATGCAAAATCCCTTCATTGAAGCTAGCCATAGAGCTCTTACCAGACACTTCCCCATTGGAGGAACGTTTGGTCCACTTAGAGCAGCTTGATGAGCAATGTCGAGATGCCTTAGTGGCTCTAAAAGTAAATAAGCATCGCGTTAAGGTCCAGTATGATAAGTCTATCCGTCTGAGGAAGTTTAGTGAAGGAGATCTCGTCCTTTTGTAGGATCAAGCTAAAGAACCCTTGGGGGCAGGAAAGTTTAACCCCATGTGGCATGGTCCTTATGTTGTCAAATGTGTGTTAGAGAAGGGCGCCTATGAACTAGTAGATTACGAGGGGACAACCTTGGTGGAGCCTAGAAATGGGCTCTATCTTAAAAAGTACTATGCATGATCTTGGTGGTAGGGGCATGTCGGGATCTCCCCGAAAATCTATCCCTGCATAGGGGTAATCATCGAAGGCAACTATCTACCGCCGCCAACATGGAAAGAAATTAGCTGGGTAGGGGTTAGACACCCTACCTCCACCAAATCTGTGCATCGCATCTACCCAACATCGTTGGGCCGGATCTCGAACCCCGTGAGGAGGAACGTCAACTCTAGGGTTGATCCCCATAACATGCTTAGTATACTACTGAAAAGAAAGTTTCATACCTTGCCCATCTTCCAGTCGCTGAGCTGTTGCTTCATGTTACTCAATAGCACAGTACTCCAATCGTAAACTGTGGATCTCATGCACTCCATTGCATATAACATCAAGGGTCACAAGGCCTGGTGGAGTGATGCTAGCCCTGTTATCTCGTCGAGTGTCAATAGTATGGACTTCAGGCCTAGTACATGTATGGAGTTTGTTGGGATCTGACTCCCAACTTTCTCCGTGTTTGGATAATAGTATACAGCAATATACTCATCAATGGTGAGGCCACCTCTGGGATTGCAAGAACGTAGGTTCACCATTCCCCCATCGGGACAATCCTGAAATCAAGTATATGTCCTCCACCTCTATAGTGATGGACATCTCATCGATATGGAATGACTTTGAGTCAGGATCCCAGTAGTCTACTATCATCTGTAGCAGTATTGGTTTGGCCCTTAAGCCCCCAAGACACCAAAACGTGTATAGCCCACATGCACGAAGAGCTTGTTGAGCCATTAGATCGCCCCATACAGCCTCTTCTACGTCCCCGTGTTCTCTCTCCCTCCATTCTAGAACCATCCTACACATTTACAATGAGTTTTGGTCATTTGTTGTCTTAAAAAAAATTAAACATTACGGCATACGCAACTTTGGGCCATTTTTTCGCGTATAGCCAACCCTATACGCAGAAAAATCCTCGATTTCCATGTGGGCTGAAGTGACTATATTAGAATGGCATAGAAATTGATTTTGACCATGGAAATTAAAAAAATTTACATACAAATGGAAGAGCAGGGCATGGGAAGTTACCTGGAAAAAACGGTGTCGGATTTCCTCGGATGAAACTCCTGAAATTCACGTTTGAAGTTATGAGCTCAATTGGGTAAAAATTTCAAATGATATATAATGTTTTGAATTTTTTACTATTTATAGAAATTTTTCAAATTTTTGAAAAAATTTACCCCCTTTTCTATAGTTTTGAACCGTTTCTGACCCTTTTGGACCATTTTTTACTAATATGATGATGTAGGAGACCATTTTGAGCGTCGTTTCGACCATTGTTTTGACCCGTTCGTGTCAATCTCAAGTATGATGTTTAAACTGGCATATAGGTTAGATTTCACCTCCGTTTGCATTTTGCATGCCCTTATGACCATTTCATTATAACCTTAGGTACGAACCCATTCTATCCTATCACGGAACCTTCTTGTTGTTTTAGAAGTGACATGATGTGAATAGTAGAGTTTGACCTTACATGGGTGCCCTAGTTATCTCCTTGTTTTCATTTGGTGCCCATGATGACACTTTGTCCTTTAGGGTGTGGGAGTCCCTTGTATAGTATCGCCATGTCATTTTGCAAGAGCCTCATACTCCTCTTGATCTTTTGATGTCTTGTTTCCCCAGGACTCCCTTATGTCAAGTTGTAATTGCATTATCATGAGCTTTTCCTGCATTATTGAGCCTTAAGCTGGCTTCCCTGACTTTGAGTATCATCCATATAGCCTGAGCTTGTCTCATGTCTATCCACGCAGAGCCATTTTGTATATCCTTTGCAACTTGATTCCCTATTTTTTACCAGGAGGGGACTTTCCCCTGAGTGTCGCTATCCTACACATGTGTCCTTGCATTGAGCATAGGTATGTTCCGCTACTTGGAACTAGTTTGTTTGCCCATTGACAGTCGTCTCCTCCTAGTCTGTAACTTTAAAGCACTTTTATTCTTTTTCAAGATTTTCAAAATATTTGAAAAAGTCCAAAAAAATAAAAAAAATAAACCAAAAAGTCAGACAAGAAAAGATTTTATCTTTGGCAGTAGTCGAGTCATGTCGCCTTCGAACAGAGCACTGTATATCACATCCGTTGGTTGGGTCAATAGTTTTACTTTAGGAGCTATACTCGTCTCTCTGATTTTATCTCCACCGACTGGTTAAGCTTCCAGTCTCTATGGAGCCTCTGTAGATGCCTCTTGTGTCGCAGAGATGTCCCAGTTTTGTATATCAAGTTTATGCTGCCTACATTCAGTCACCATTCGCCTTTACGCTCTTGTTCGAAGGAAGTTGAAACCTGAGTCAGCCATTCCTCAGTTATTTTGACTTCGCATGTCAGCTATTCCTGATACAGTTACTAGTTTGTGCACATTATGATCGAGTCCTTCCATATTATACAACTTTGCTGAGTACCTCGTGTTGGATGATGGGGGATGTCTTAATGCCCTCCTTTCAGTGGATTTCATCCCATTTACTTCAGATCATTTATTCTGGAATAGGAATCTAGAGTCATTTTTGAGTGCCTTGAGACTTGTAGTCATCAGTGGCAGGTTCTCTCGCCATCGACAGTTTTTGGAATACATCAATGTCCCCTGATCGATGGATCCTTTCAAGTGTTTGACCTCAACACATTTATTCACACTTGTTAGTTTGCACTCGAGTGCCTTGATTCCCATTTTCATTATCGATGGGTGATCTCGCGTCTATTAATGGTATACATCAATGACCGGTAATCAGATGATGGACTACTATGTTCGACCTTGACACCTCTATTCACATAGTAGGACATGTATTCATAGAGGTTTGTGTAGAAGACCTTCTAGACTGGGGGCATCATATATATGCTACATCCTTAATCGTCCCAGTTTTCATGAGATTTCAGCTCTCGTGACTTGATTCCAGTATATGTCAGATATTTCCAGCCATTATGGAGATCTTGATCCATTATATACCTTCAGCCTACATGGAGATCATGATCCTGTGTATATCTTCGTCATGGAGATTCTAAGCTATCTATATTGTACGTGGTGATGACCACACATGTCATATTTTGTATCATGCCTATTCATGGCCATTGTACTCTTATGTATACAGGACTGCTACATCTACTTGCAGTTATGTGCAGAGTTTGATCATTGTATTGTATCGATTGGATGGTTGGTTCTTCCACTGGGTTCTTCATCCCTCCACTTCTAGGATGGACTTATAATGTATTTTGGCCATCGTATGACCCCTCTGACCTCACACATTAGGGGGTATTTGTTACAGCTGATTTTACCACACATGGTGAATCACAACTTTATGGCCTTCCCTTTCCCTCTACAGACTCCTTAGATGCCATGGACCATTTTTGTACCTTTGATGTTCCCAAGATCATTCCTAAAAACATGCAATAATTTCCATACATGACTTTTAATCCATTTCTCGCATATATACGTGGATTTGACCCTTAAACCCGTGTACATCGGAATGTGTGCAAAAGACCAAATGATTTTGGAGTTTTCCTTGATGTGGATCTGAGTCACTTGTCTCTTGGACTTCCATATGCCTTGAGATTGCTCAGATTCAACCTTCCATTACCCCATTGAAGAGCTATATAAGGAACCCTTTGGATACATTGAAGGAGGAGGAATTGTAGAGCAAGAAAACTATAGTCCATTGTTGCCAAAGCTTATACTTGAGTTTGCATCCCTTTGTCCCTTGGAGCACTTTGTGTTCTTCCCAAGCTTGCCTTTTTCTTGTGAGATTGCTATCGAGAGATGGAGGATTGAAGTGGTGGAGACCCAAGTGGGGGACTCAGTTTCTTCAATTCGCAGACGTGCCGATAGAGGTTGTCACTATTGTAATCTCTGTTTTATATCAATAGAAATATCTTTTCCTATCCAATAATGTGTATTTGAATGAGTATTTGATCCATGGATGATTTTAAATGCTTATATGTTATTGATTATATATGCTAGAGTAGGTATAACACAATTATATATAGCATGCTTGTCTTGTTTGTTGAATGTTGAGGAAGCAAATTGCTAATACAAGCAAGAGTGGAAAAGCTCAATGGGGATCTACATCAACCGTTTAGAATAAGGTACGGTTCGAGATCCTTTAGTGTTAGATGTTTGGTTTCTCTTGCATATAGGAAAGGATTGATTTCTGGAGTTAATATGTCTGTTGTGGTATCCCAAGCCATAGGAATTTCTCTACGTAACAATTTCTGTCCCACATTACTGCTGTTTTGATTTTACATGTACATGTTGTTAGATTCCTTAGTCACTAACATGGATAAGTAGATGATGTTCTGGTAGCTTTGATGTGTTTTTATGTTTGATCTGATTGTAGGTACACAGGTTCACTATCGAAGCAGCATTCTAGGTGTCTACAACATCCAGGGAGGGTCTTCATACTTTGTCGTTCACTCATTTGTTCTGGATCTGAACCATTCAGACTAGAGGAATATCTTCTGTCCGTAGAAGCTAAAATATTCCTACTTACAAATCTGGTGACTGCACTGGGGATGTAGCACATATATCAGTTGATCTGTTCTTCCTTAGTTCTTGAACTCTTGTTCGAATCCAGGATCCATCTCCAACTCTCTTCAGTCAGATCTGTCATCTGAATCAATGAATTTTGGTTTGAAACTTTCAGATCTAAATTATTTTGGCTTTTTATGCTCTTTTTTACTGTCAATCCATCAATTTTTGCATTGATATGATCAATTTCTAACTTGATCTTTCGTTCTCCTTTGTGTTTTGGATCTATACAGGGAACCGCTCGTATGATGTTGGCGAGTAGCGGTGCCACCGCTTGAACCCTGTTAGCAGCACGCGGTGCCACCGCCTGAGTCCTATTATTCAGAAGTAGTGCTGGTCTAGAACCGCTCTGTCAAGACCCCTCCAGTGCGGTGCCAGGTAGGCCCTGTTTCAAACTTTGTATTTTGATTTTTGTATGTTTTTGGGCTTACTTTTTGATGAAAATGAAGTGTATTTTTGAAAAAAAAAATGCTCCCTCACGGCCAGGAGAGGCCATGAATTATATATTCTGCAGTCGCTTTTATTGTTGTATTGTCTCTGCATTCAAAGAGAGTTTATGTTTCTTGCATTGGATTTTTCATTATTTTCTTTGCTTGAAACCTCTTGCTCTTTTCTGTATATATTATTCATTGGAATTGGAAATATACATTTCATTTTCATGTGTAGGCTTTGGTTTGTTTTGGAATTGGAATGCATGAGTGATCCATGTTGTTTTGAGACTTTCTTTGCTTGGGGCGATTCTTGTTTCCTTTTGCATGCTAATTTTTTCAGTGCTTGGTAGGAAAGATTAGTTCTTCGTTGCCTTGTCTGTTTCAAAGAGAAGTTTTAGTTTTCTCTCTCTCTTGCTTTATTCACAAGTTTGTTGAACAATTTTCTTCTTGTTTTGTACATGATTGTTTGAAACTCTAGATCTTACTTTCCTTAAGAAGAAATATCTGTTTTTATCCTTGTGTGCATTAGAGTTAGATTTGTTTGTAAACATTAGTGAAATCATCTTTCCATTGAGTTTTTATGCGTCTTTTTCAAGCATGAAAAGATAGGAAACATTTTTTTATTTATGTTTGATGTTCTCTAGATCTCTTTGTTATTTGCTTTGAAGATTGTTTGGGGTGCATTGATATTTCACTTTCATTTTGAAAAGATAGAATTGCATTTTCATTTGGGTGTGCATTTTTAGGAAGAAAAGTAAATCTCTCTCCCTCTTTTAGGTAGAATTTCATTGAAGAGGAAAACTTGCATTATCATATAGATCAATTTGCATCTTCTTTAATTTCAAGTTTTCACTCCATGGTTCCACCTAAACGCACAAGATAAAATTAACGGTAGTACTAGGTTAAAACTTTTAGCAATTCGAGTGATAAGTTAGAGACGTGTTCAAGCATCGTTAAGCATAGGAGATGTTGTTACTCATCTGCATTACATCCCATGACTCGCGCGGTTCTTCCACATACCATCGGTATATCGAACGGCCTTTCACGTACCCTTGAGGTATATAGAAATGTATTTCACGTACTCGATTGTATATCAGAAGGCCCCTTGTGTACGGTTATTCATTAGACAACACTACTACCAATTCAAGCTCCCACATACCTTGCGTATATCAGGAGACCCTTTTAGGAATCCTCAAACCATCTGAGTTATCATTTTGGCCTGTCCTGTGAGATTCTTGACTCTTATCCACTCCTTTCACATGTTTTCTTGTTTATTTTAGTTTGAGTAGTACTTGCTTGTGCGTGGTAGTTAGGGGGTTATTAGAGAGTTTAGAGATGGCATCCTCATCTGGGACTACCACTCAAGAGGTCCCTTTCCAAGGTGTACCTTTTGTATTCCCTCCAAGTGAAGGTATTGGTCCTCCCTTTATTGCCACTCTAAATCTTCTTGTATTAACTATAGGATTACCATTCTGGCTTTTTAATTTGGTAATTCCTATTACACCTAGTGTCTCAAATGTCACCTCTCCTCCCAGAGAGGATCGACCTCAACCTAATCCCTCTCCTTCTTTGTCGGTTGTGGCTTCATCTCTTTCTTCTTCTTCGCTTGACCAAAGCTCTATGGTTAGTAGTCATGGTAAGAAGAAGAAGAAAGGGAAGGGTAAAAAGAAGAAGGATAAGAAAAAGAAAAAGCAGCAATAATCTACTCTTGATGGTGCCTGTTCTAAGAGAACACTCGGAAAACCCAAGTTCCCTTGTGAGCTTTGTAAGGGGGGACACCTTCTTAAGGAGTTCCCCGGTCTCTCCCGTGTACAAGAAGAGTGGTCTAAAAGGTCCAAACCATCTGTGTCATCAACCTCTGATCATCATGTTGACGATACTCCTTCAACCAGTGACCCATTGCTTAAAGGTCGTAAGGGTAAAGTCTTGTATCCTTGTTTGATATGCAAGGCTATGCATCATACTTTTCTTTGTCCAAGCATGGATGAAGCTTCACATTGGTTGGAAAATATTATTGATCATCAACAGGTGATTCCAACAAGTGATAGTAAGTTATCCCTCGATTCCCCACTGGTTGACCAGGTGATCAATTCAGTTTCATCTATAATTGATCCCACTCTTCCTTCGGAGAGTGAAGTGGTCAAGTTGATGTCATCTCCACCCGATCCCACTCTTTTATCAGAAAGTGTTAAGACTGAAGTAGTTGCTTTGACCAAATCTTCATCTTGTTCTTCTCTCCCAGTAGAGAATGAACTAAAACCTATTGAATTTTTCATGCTTCATTCTTATTGTTCTCAACAAGAGGAAATTTTCTCTGTTTCAACAAAACCCTCTCTGAGTAGTGAGGTTATTTCCTTTGACTAGAGTAACCTAACAGAGTCTCATCTTCATTCGAGTGTTCCTTTCCAGATAGTTGTGAATGTTACTACTAGGCAGATTCTTCACACTATTGTTGATGAAGAGGCTTCTGTTAGTGTTCTATCCTCAACTGCTTGGAAAGCTTTAGGTTCTCCTCAGCTTGTGCCAGCTACCGATCAGATACTAGATTTTAATCGAAGACCTACTGCACCTTTAGGGACCCTTCCTTATTTTCCTATTACATTAGGAGGGAAAACTATCTGCATTGATGTTATGGTGGTCCAAGGTCCTTTAGATTTCAATTTGCTCCTTGGACGTGATTATGTTTATGCCATGAAGGATGTTGTGTCCACACTGTTTAGAATTATGCATTTTTCCCATGATGGGAAGATTGTGACCATTGATCATCTTTCCTTTTGTTACACTTGACCATCGCATTACTCCTAGTAATCAGACTTCCTTGAATGTGCCGCATGTTCTTGTGGTTCCTTCCCCTTCTCCTAGTTAGCTTCTTGCCATCATTGGTAAAATGGGGGGCACGGCTCTAGTCTATGGACATCATAATGGAGCTAAGCCGCTAGCTTTTATGTAATGGGGGAAACCTACCAACCTTTGGATATCAAGTTAGATAGGAGCAGGTTTGCGAGCATAGTTCCTATTCTGTGTCAAGCTCGTTAAAAAATGAAACATATGCCTTTGAGCAATGTTCCCATTCTATGTCAAGCTCATTAAAAAATGAAATGGATCTCCTCGAGCATAGTTTCCCTTTTGGTTTCAAGCTTGCATAAAAATGAAACCATTCCTGAGCATAGTTCATTTTCTATTTCAAGCTCGTTAAAAAATGAAGTAGATTTACTTAAGCATAGTTTACCTTGTGGTTTCAAGCTTGCATAAAAAAAAACCATGCTCCAAGCATAGTTACTTTCTGTTTCAAGCTTGTGTAAAAATGAAACAAATCCCCTTCCCTTGAGTCGAGTCTTCACTTTAGTGTTAGAACTTGAACCTTGTTTTCACCTGCCCAATTCTCGTTCTTCCTACCCCCTTGGTGAACATTTTCACATTAGTAACCAGGGTTTTTAGGCTGGGTATGGAAGAAGAATCCTCAAATGAAACGAAGCTTGGGGGGCATGTCAAGCCCCTAGCAACCATGCTAGGGGTAAGCTTCGCTAGCAATCATGCTGGGGGCAAGATTCCAACCTATGTATATCATGTTAATGGGATTTTTCAAGCATAGTTTACCCGTTGGTTTCGATCTTGTCTAAAAATGAAACCAATATTCGAGCTTTCTTTCAACTGATCTTCGAGCTCGTTAAAAACAGTAAGATGGTGTTGAGCTTACTTTTCACTTTTTGTGCTCTGGTTAAAACATGAAATTTGGTTTGATCTTAGTTTATTAATTTTTCGTGCTCTGGATTCAAACATGAAAATGTCTAATGGAGTCTTCTTTAAACTCTTTTTAGGCTCCCTAAATATGAAAAGATTGCCGAGCGATATTGTATTCTTCACGCTCATTTGAAGCATTCAAAGAGACATCTTTCCAACGGTAGGTTATCTCTTTTTCGGTTCGGATAGACTATTTATGAAAAAGGAACACTCCAGCCAATCATGACTGGAAGAGTTCTCTAAGGTATGATTTTACACTTTTTCGGGCCTTAGGGACTAAATCATACGAAAACGGACCCCTTTTGGAGTCTTCTTCTGTAATCATTCAGACTCTCTAAACATGAACCATACCGATTTTTCTTTCATTGGACTCTTTAAATTAAACATTGAGAGACCCGCTTTTGGGAACGAACCCCTCCTCTCTCAAGTTCATAAAACATATGAGTTTGGACTTGTCTTCAGACAAACTATATTGAGTGTTTGTTACCCTCTTTGAACTCGTAAAACTGAAAAGAGGCACTCATCGATCATGATGGGGAAAATGGGAAGGGAATCATTTTGCAAATAAATGGTAGTAGTTGGTAACCTAGGGTCTAGGGTTACCAACGTACTTCTAAAACTTACAGAAAATAAGATTTAAAGTACAGAAAGGAAATAGGAAGAGATGTTGGACTCACCCGATTACCGACTGTTGATCCAAGCTTTGTCTTCTCCTGCTTTGCTTCTCTCCAAAGCTTTCATGGATGCACCTCCTTCACCTGCAAAGAGAAAATTCTCCAAGTACAATCTTATACATGTATATATAATAGGTTAAATAAACAACATATATAGTGCTTAATCAAATATATTCATCAACCATGATACATGAAATAGACTCAACACAAAGTTGGAAGAAGAATTCTCTTTATTAACAATCAGTGAATGAGATAAGTGTACAACCCAATGCCTGAGACAAGGACTCCTCTGCAACCAAAGGATTTTGAGCTCTGCTACTCCAAAGACTTCTGAAGATATACCACCAGTATAAATTTTCTCTCTAAGATTCATTGTCTTAATGCCCTCCCCAAGGCCTCTATTTATACTTTGAGAAATAGAGCAGTTTCAAAGGTTAAGGAGGTTGAGATAGTTGAGATGGTTAATTATTAGGGCTCAACTAATTTGCATTAATCGTGTTTTATATTTTTTAATGTCGAATGGATGTGTACGCAACTATTGATATAGGCAACCCGAGTATGATACACGAGTTTCTTTAAGGGAAACTCGCATACAGATATGTACGTGGGTTGCAATGAGAATAGTCACGTACAGTACATGGGTTGTCAACAGATATAGTCACGTATGTATGCCATTTTCGGTGGATATAGTCGCATACAGCAATCAACACGTAGAAAATTAAAATGGAAAGTTGGTTAAAGGGTAAATGCATCTCGTGTCATGCCCATCTATAGTGTTTAGGCAAACTTCAATCCTATAGTGTCCTTTAGTGTACCAACATATGAAAAGTCGACACCCGGACAGAGAAGTGCCATTTGGGTTGATAACAAATGCCCCCTAATGTGTGAGTTCAAAGGGAAGCGATGGCCGAAATACATTATAATCATTATCTTTGGAGAACTCAGAAGTCCAATGGAGGAGAGGTAGTACCTGAAACAAATACATACTAATGTCATATACAAAGTCATATCTAAGGATGTTATGTTCAATATACTGGAACACTAGCTCCTTTACAATATTTGAGCACATCATATAGTATAGGTACAAGACCACGTATATTACAAAGGTGGATCGAAGCCACAATATACAATAATAATGAGTCTTCAAAGATCTAGAAGTTGTGTAAATAACCATACCATAATCTTGTGCAACTTAGTACATGAATAGGAAACTAAGGTCTTCATAAACAATCCCAAAGAACTAGTACAATCCAAGCCATGTGAATAGATGTAAGTTGAAGTCGAACATGGAACGGATTCAACAGATTGTCAATCAATATGTGATAATCGACAACTGAAGCAAAGTAATTCACCAATAATGAGAGTGAATCCTGAGGTACGATCATCAAGACTCTAGGTATTCGTCATTAGGAAATGTTGATGTGGAACCATAATGTGATAAGGAAGGCAATAGATCCTCCAATCGATCACAAGAGTGACTAGGAACTAGGTAAAGGAAGGGAGACACAAGTAATAACAGATACGACAATAATGGAATCAGGATATAGATCAGACACAGGGTTAAGTCCTTGAATAGTGAGCATGAAACAAAGATGACCCAAGGCAAATTTTAACTTTACAGATAGAACAACTAGACTTATATGTCATGTAGGAGACATGATCAGATTCCCTAGGTAAAACTGACAAGAGGAGTAAGAAACTCGAAGTAATAGTTGAACTAAAAGTGAACACTAAGACATGAGTATTGGAAAAAATGGAGAGTGTTATGTTCAAGGATGACATGTTGCCACTAACTGAAAACCAAAAGAAAACTTCTTCCTTACCTTCCCTGTTGAATTTTAATGAGTCCAGGAAAGTCAACTCGAATCTCTCTTCATTTTTTGACAAGCTTGAAGAGAAGAGGGAATAATGCTTGATAGTGTCACTGATTCATGGATTTTATGAACCCGAACTAGTACATGCTCAGTTGGTGTTTTCATGTTTAGAGAGTCTGAAAACTCCAAAGAAGACTCCAGCAAGGTGCTTTTTCGTCCAATTTAGTCTCTTGAGGCCGGAAAAGTATAAAACATGCCACAAAAGAACTCTCTTAACTTCCGTAGAAGAAAAGGTGAACCTTTTTTGTACTTAGTCAAGGAGGTCCGAAAAAGGTTAAATTACCACCTACCCAACGCTCCTTCGAGAGCAGCATATAGCTTGAGTTTTACGAGTGTAAAGGAAAGCAAGATCACTCATAAAGATCCATTTGATTACGAGAAATGGGGCTTACAACAATAAACTCAATGCTTTGTTCTTAGTGTTTAACGAGCATGACAAAGACATAAAGTAAACTCGAAATATTTTTCATGTTTAGGTCCAGAGCACGAAAAAGAGAAAACTAAGCTCATAGCGAGAAAAGTGATAAACCTGTACCTGAGAATACTCTTCTCAATTCCGAAGAAAAGAGAGTGATCCTTTCTTGTATTATTCCACATGGTCCGAGAAAGAGATAACCTACCACCAATGTGGATGCCCATTCACGTATTCTTAACGATCTTGAATCGACAAGTTAGCTCAGCAATCAAGTCTATTTTAAGGATTCGGACCTGGGCCTAAAGAAACTCCATAAGGGCGGGGATTCCATTAAAGGGATAGCTTGTAAAAAGAGACCAAAATGAGGCTCAATTTGGCATGAAAAATAGCTAAAAAGATTTCCATGTACCTAAGACAGCTGCAGCATGAGTATCGAAAGACAAAATAGGTTCTAAATGAGGATACTCATGACAGGAAAGCCCTATCCACGGAAGACCAATGGTAAAGACAAGGAGCTAATGGTTAAAAATACCATAGTCTGTGGTCAGAATGTTAATTGCTAGGTTTAAGATGGAGTAGGTATAAATACAGAATGCATGTGAAATGACAAAAAACCATCCTATATGAGCAAAAAACACCTTAAAACGATGATAAACCTGTTACAAGGCAAAAAGATATGGTATTAGTTTTATAAATTATGAACTATAGGGAAAAAACCTACTTGAAAAATAAATTTTCTATAAATAGTTCAAAACATACAAAAAAAAAATCACCATTTGGATTTTTATCCATGAAAGACAATTTTTCACCTCTACCTTCAATTGCTCGATGTGGGAAATTCGGTGGACTATTTCCAAATCTGCAAGTGTCAAGTAATACTACACTCCATGCTCTTCAATTTGATCCAAGCAATTATCAAAATTAACCCCGAATTTCATGTTTTTAAGCATCCTCAACAAAGCAACACTATGTACGCGGGTTTGCTATAGTGAAAGTCACGTACACGCATTCTATACGTGAGTTTCCCGAAGGACAATCGCGTATAGTATGCGACCTGCCTTAATAGACAGTCGCTTACACTGCGTGAGGTGGAAAAGAAGCATATAAGGTCAAAATTTTGAAATTTTATATGAAACTAAAGGTTTGTAATTGCTTGTTTACCAGGTTGAAAGATGGTGCTTGAGTGGAGGGAGCACGAACATGAAGATATGGATCAAGAAGCACTCTAAGATGCCCCCATCATGAATGTTTTACGTTCAAGTGGGTTGTTAAATTTTTTTTGTACCTTACCTATGTGGGCCATTGTCCGCCTCTTAGAGTTCTTGATAAATTATTGGGATCATGACTTGGGCATGTTTGACCTTCAAGGTGAGTCCTTGGAGATTACTTCATAGGATGTCTATTTCATTGCAGGTCTATCACGATGGGGAGCTCTGGTAAACTTGGAGGGCACTGGCAGAGACGGTGACCCTCTAAGTGTCCAGAACTATATTGACATATAAAATGCACCAGGCACACAAAAGAGGGGTAGTTGGATCCCTATTGTGCACATATGTGATCTTCCTCTACAGGTATTGACAAGTACTATAGTGAGGGTTGCAAGGTCATCTTCACTTCACCTTGAAACACGGAACTAGATGAGACTGGACGTGGATTATATGCAGGGGGCCCTATATGACTGGTGCTTGGGAGTAATCCCGATTATGAGAAAATAGCTCTCTGACTGCAAGAGAGGCAGGAGGAAGAATTTTGGATATTCTAGCATACTAGTAGCATTCTTCTTTGAGAGAGTGTTGGGATTGGGCCCTGCAGCACCCTTACCAGTTTGTTCTCCTTGTCAGCCTAGGCTGAGTAGATGGGGAGATATCTTCCTCCGCCAAGGAGGTGATGGCTCAGTGCAAAGTATCTATGAGGATGACTTCTTCTTTTGGTGGGAGTGACAATTGCCAGCACTGGAGAAGTTTCCATATGCTAGAATGGACTTCCGTGGTGATCCAGACCTCGTCCTCCCTCTAGGAGGAGCATGGGGAGAGTTAGGTAATTTTTTTATTTTCAAATTTTAAAATTTTTATGAATTTTAAAATATATAGATATATACATATGTATAAGAGTTCTAATCCTTTTTAAAATGTTGAAATGCAGATATTGGACCAGTCCGCCCTGAAGGGCATCCACGCATGTATGTGTGTCCTGTCTTGGGAGAAGACCAAGGGCTGATTAGGGTTCTTGAGGGGAATTTGGCTAGGATTACCCAAAGAGTACCCACCTTATGGATTGAGTACATCCCAGCCATCATGTAGGAGTCCGTGGTTGGTGTACCACCTGTCTGGACACACCTTTTGAGGCAGGTAGCCAAAGCAGTATTGGTATACATAGATGTTGTTGAGGCTGCTGAAGCCGAGGAGGCTGAAGAAGCCAGAGTGCAGGGAGACTGGGGGGACCAGGGTGGTCCAGCTTAGATCTAGGAGCATTTGATGGACTTTGATCCATATTTTTATATGTTTTGTATATTATATAGTTATGACTGGATCTGAGGATCAGAGACTTGACCTATCTATATGAACAGATATTCACATATATAATATTTTTGCCTATTTATTTACAAATGTTTTTTATGTGTTTGTTGTATACTTTTATGGAAAATGTGTTAAATGCCAATCCAATATGTAATTGGCGTATGCATCAATTAATGAATTTTGATTCCCTTGAATATGATTGAATGTAATGAACTCAAAATTTCTTTCCAATAACCTAACTTGCATAAACTGATGCAATAGAATAGGGTTCCACACTTGATAAGCCCGATTGAGATGGGAAACCACCAGTTGAGAGTCTAGTCGGACTTCCTGCTGAGTGATACCATGTGACAATGCATCCCATAGAAGCTCAATGATGGCCCTATATTCAGCCACATTATTGGAAGCAGGACCTAAGCAAGCACCTCCTGAGGCAACTAGCTGTCCTGAGGGTGAATAAATAACCCATGCAGCCGAAGCTAAATTACAAGTGTGGGGACTGGCGCCATTAGAAAAACCTATGAACCTCTTGCAAGACATTTGAAACAACCAGTAGATGGTATAAAAAACACAAACCGACGAACTAGTGTACATAAAAATACATACAATAAAATACAAGAAAAAGTGCTAAGCCTAAGCATAGTACTTTTTCAGGTAGAGCCCATTTCTAGGCTCAGCCAGCTTATTCCCATCAAAATATATCAATTCATATGCGCCTTTCTTTAATACTTTAGACATGATATAAGGTCCTAACCACATAGAACTGAATTTTCCTACCCCTAGGGGTTCCTTGTCTTGGTCCCAGAGCAAAACAAGTTCCCCCTAACCGATTTATCATATTGGATTTTGACCATACTTTTATGAGCTTGGTTTGCTGTCAGCGCATCTCTACGATGTTCATCAAGGTGTTCTAAATGTAATAGATGTTCTTCAAGCTTAGTCGTATCCGGTAACACATGAATAGAAATTTTTAAAGATGGGATTTCACATTCAATCGGGGTAACAGCTTCCACTCCATGGACAAGTTGGAAGGGAGAG
This sequence comes from Pseudotsuga menziesii, assembly GCA_001517045.1. Lineage (NCBI taxonomy): Eukaryota > Viridiplantae > Streptophyta > Pinopsida > Pinales > Pinaceae > Pseudotsuga > Pseudotsuga menziesii. Next base: position 296,617 of record LPNX010943449.1, read on the forward strand.
AAACCCATAATAGTTTTTACATTGGTTCGATACGCCCAAAGAGCAGGGTACAACATGATATGCTAGTTTGAATGGGCTGCATTAATAGTACATTTGACGATAGTTTTCAAGGTTTTATTAACAACCTCGACATGACCATTGGCTTGAGGATAGAACGAGGATGAATGTTCTTGTCTAAATCCTAGCATAGTGGTCAGTTCCGTCATCATGCTATTTTGAAAATTACTGCCATGGTGAGTGACAATCACCTTGGGTATACCAAATCGTGCTATAATTTGATTGAACACAAAAAAAGCTGCAGTTTCCCCGTCAGCTCTAAAGGTGGGCATTGCCTCTACCCATTTTGTAAAATAATCCACAGCGACAATGATATATTTGTGCCCCGCAGCCGAGGCTGGTTTACACGTCATGTAATCAATCCCCCACTTCATGAAGGGGCCCACCGAGATAACGGGAAATAACGGATCGAGATGTGACCGCATTTTCCTGGTGTAAAGTTGACAAGGATGACAGCGCTTCACTGCTTCCACTAATCCTTAAAGATCACGGGCCAGAAATAACCGACACGTAATATCTTATGGGCCGTTGCTAACCCAGATAAATGACCCCCACATGCTCCACTATGGGCATCATTCAAGACAATCTCTGCTTCCTCGTGGGTAAGACATCGACGCAAAACAAAATCTACCCCTTTACGATATAAAGTATCTCCTATGATGAGGTAGTTCTTGGCATGTAGGATTAGTTTACATCATTCTCCGTGCTCATCTAGGAATGACTCTTCTTCAATAGCTACATCTTCATCTACTGGAAATTCTACAATAAGCTCAGCAAAAACTAAGGATTTTTTGGATTTGGCGGACTGAAAATCCAAGTCAAACTCTTGGAGAATGACTATCCATTTGTTGAATTTGCCTCCAACTATATGTCGGGAAAAAACATATTGAAAAGGATTAACATATGCCACTACCATTGTAGTCCTTAGTAAGATGTAGTGACGTAACCTCTGAACAGCATAAACAGCTGCTAAGGCCAACTTCTTGACGTGGGAGTACCTCAGTTCAGGTCCGGCTAAAGCACGGCTAAGATAGTAAATGACATGCTCTTGGATCTTATCATCCTCCTAGACTAGGACTACCCCTATGGTCAACTCAGACATGGCCAGATACAATATAAAATCCCTAGAGTAATCTGGCGAACACAATAATGGTGCCGACAACAAATATTTTTTCAATGCCTCGAATGCGAGATGTGCAGTTTCATCCCATACAAATGAGGTGTCCTGTTTTAACAGGTGCATGAAACCCTTAGTAATCTTAGCATAGTTTACAATGAAACATCAAAGAAAATTGTAATTTCCCTGCAGGCTCTGAAGTTGCCTGATACAACAAGGAGGAGGCAGATTTACAATGGCCTCAACTTTTAATGGATCCACCTGAATGCCTCTATTAGAAACAATGAATCCGACCAGTCTCCCTGAATCGACACAGAACACACACTTGTGGGGATTCAAGTGAATTTTATAGTATCTGCATCATTGAAATATCAAGTGCAAGTGATCTGGATGGTCAATCCTCTTACGAGAATGTGCAGGCCGATCATCAAGGTAAGTTTCGACAATGGCTTTAATATCATGAAAGGAAAAATTCATTACCCACTGAAAGGTTGCCCCGACATTTTTCAATCCAAAGGGCATTTTTTTGTATGCAAAGGTACCCCAAGGACAAATGAAAGCAATTTTATGTTGGTCTTCCGATTTTATTTGAATTTGATTATATCTAGAGAAACCATCCATAAACTAAAAAACTTCACTTCCCACGCAAGCATCAATAATTTGGTCTATAAATGGTGTGGGATAGTTGTCCTTAGGACAGGATTTGTTTAAATATCTGAAGTCAGTACAGACACGTATAGTCCCTTGTTTCTTATCAACGGGAACAGGGTTGGATACCCATTCCGTCAAAGCTATGGGATAAATAAAACCAGCTTTCAGTAGTTTTTCCACTTCAGCCTTCACTGCCGCCACTTTACACGGGTTAATAGGTCTCAACTTTTGTCAAATAGGTTTAGCGTAAGGGTATGTTCGGATCTCGTGCTCAACTATAAATGGATCAATGCCTGGCATCTCCTCATATGACCAGGAAAAAATGTCACGGAATTCCTTAAACAAGGCGGTATAAATGGCAATCTCCTCAGGAGAGCAATTTGCGTCAATATGTATATTTTACACAACGTCAGGATTTATAGAGATGTTGATAGGGATATTAGCAAAAATATTTTCCATATTCCCCTCAGCAAACATTCCTTCCCTGGGTAAGGGATTAACGGGCGTATCAACATCATCTGTTAGTCTCACATGAAACTCTTGATTCTCTATCCTGCTTAGCTCTGGAATAAAATAGGATCGATGATGAAGATCTTCATAGATCTTATCTCGTTCACACATGGATTCCAGATTGGATTCATCAAAAGGTAAAACCATATCCAAACAATCTGTCGAATGCAAAGAGTTTTCTGCCCAAGCAGGAAAATAGACTTCTTCCAATTCCTCTGAGACTGAGAGTGGAACCGGAATGTGATCAACAGTGGTTTGTGTGATAGCTTGATAAGCTACTTACACTACCGATAGGGGCACTTCAGGTTCATGGTGGGTAGGGAGAACCCAAGGATCAGTCCTATCAACAACCATAGAAATGGACTTTCCCACACTAGTAGAACCTATATAATTAATAGGAGCTGGAAGATCGAATGTGCCCATCAATGATGCATACATTCCAGCCCCTAAGCTCTCTATAGCAGGTTTAACCTGATAAACCAATGGCACAGTGGACTCATTAGACTCCATGTGGCCTTTTCGAGTGAAACTGAGTTGTTCAACAGTAACCAACTTCCCTTTGTGTGGAAACACTACCACTCGAAAGACGGTCGACGCAATAGAAGACATGGCATAAGTACAGCTTCTTCCCAATATCAAATTATAGTCCAAAGGTGCATCAATCACCTCTACCTCAATAGACATTGCTTTCCCTTCTAGTTTAATTTCAAAAGCCGGTAGGATACCATGCGGACTGAATGACCTTCCGTCGAAAGCAGTAAGTAGGGTGTTTTATAGGACCAGCTCTGGGGATCCAAGAGCTTTCCAACATGACAAGGACATAACACATGTAGAAGCACCCTCATTGAGAACTGCCCTTCCAATGGTCTTTCCACCATGGATGACATCTATCAATAAGGCTACATGGTAAGTTAGGTGAATTTTGACATCAGACAAGTGAAATTTCACCATGAGACTCGATGAGTCCATACTGCCTAAGGTTGCTAAGAGTGCATCCCGCTGGGTGAGACAACTCTGTAACACCTCTAAATCTGACATTGCACAAGGTGTCTGGGCTAAGTATTCAACCATGGAGTAGTTGGATGTAGCCCTAGCATTAGGATTATGCAAGGTATTCTTAAAGACACCTTTTGGTATCTTGGGCATAGTTTCGGCAGGTTTCTCAGTCGTGAGAGGGTTAGAAGTTTCAGCTATAGACTTACCCTTCTCAGAGGTCTCTTTTTCATAGTTCTTATTCCTGGTCTACAGCAAAGTTGAAGATCGAACCATGTTGATATAATTGGGGTCAGGGGCATTTGGAGTGCCCCTTGCTACATTTGAAGCTGAAGCTGAATTCTGCCCTTGGGGAAACGAATCCTTCAGGACAATCAGTTGTTGAGCTTTCAACAGCTTCTAGGCTATTAATCTTGTATATTGATCTAGGAACAAATCATCAATCTCATCAAAGATTAATTAACAAATAACTCATGAAATGGTGTAATTGGTCTACAGGAATAGTAGCCGCTCAGTATTCACATAAAGAATGAATGATTACAATTACAATGTCATGCTACAAGCATGAAAGAAGAGACAATTGTAATTCCTTAAGAGGTCATTTGAATTGAATGAGTGAGTCTAGCTTAACTGACTATAAGCCATGGTCCACACTCAGTTAACCACTGATCAAAACCCTAATTGACTCAACTAACCCTAACTGAATTCGAAGTGCAATTAATGACTGAGTATCAACTGAAAGAGATTAGACACATGTCACATCTCACCAACCATCAAGAGGTAGCGCTACACTAACTCCAATGAACCCCGATGAGGTTAACTGAAGTTGAACTGCACATCAGAAGTTGGTGGAGGCACCCCTGTTGACTCCAGTTCATTAAATAATCATTAAATAATATATTTAATGAGAGGAGGCACCTTAACTAACATGTTTAACTGATTGTAACCACCAGTTATCAATTAGGTGCATTAATATCACTCAGATCACCCCCGGAGTGCTCTAGTTAGCCTCCCTGAATGTAGGAGAAGGCTAAGTTAGCCTCCTTGACTGAAGGTAGGTGTGGGTGTGACTGGATGATGTCAATTAATGTCAATTATACTTAGGATAGTGGTTTAACTAGGCCAATTTGACCAAAAAGAGTGTGTATGGTGGTAAATGCCTCCAACCCCCCCCCCCCCTTAAGCTATACTCAGGAAGAGTTAGAAAACATAAATGCATAAAAATGCTAGGGCCGTGACAACTAAGGCCATAGGTCACCCTAGACAATGCTGAAACTGAAACAATGCTCAAAACAAACTAAGTGAGGAAAAGAGGGAAAACCCAGTGGGAAACCCCCCCCCCCTCAAGATGAACATTGAAAGTAGTCTGAATCACCCTGATGAACTCACCCCCAATAGTGAACGGAGGTAAGTGAAATTATTTTCTAAAAATCTCTTGGTGAAGATGTCTACAATCTGCTCATCAGTCAGGCAGTATTGCAGAATGATGGTCCTGTCATGCACTAGCTCCCTGATATAGTGCATGTGGATCTCTACATGCTTGGTCCTCTTCCTAGTAATTGGATCCGTGGATATCTTAATAGCACTTTTATTGTCACAAAAGAGGACATTGGACAAAGTACTACCAAGATCAAACTCTGAAAGAATTCCTTGCAACCAAACTGCTTGGATGCAAGCATTCACCGCTCCTCGATACTCGGCCTCTACTGAAGATAGTGCTATGGCATCCTGCTTTTTTCTTGACCAACAAATGGGGCCACCACCAAACATGAATACATATCTAGAAGTATAATTTTGATCAATATAATCACCCGCCCAATCGAAATCTGTGTATCCAACCAGCTCTAGCTCGGAGTCTGCAGCATAGTGAATGTCGTAGGTCCTGGTTCCCTGAATATACTAGAGGATCCTCTTGGCTGCCTTCCAATGAATATCATGAGGCTGCTGCATGTATCTTAATACAGCATTCATGGTATAACAAATATCAGGCCGATAATGTGTCAAGTACAACAAGCTACCAATCAGTTGTCAATAGATACTGCAGTCCATGGGAGGTGTGCTTTTTCCTTCTTCAAGGCTGAACCCTGAAAGGAAAGGGAATGGTGTAGGCCTAAAATCAGCCATGTTAAACTTGAATAACAGGTCGTAAATGTATGTGGACTGAGTGACCATAATCCCATCATAATTTTGCTCAATTTCAAGCCCCAAAAATTGTTTTAGAAGCCCCAAATCACTCATTTCAAAGGCATTGTGGAGAGCAGTTTTGATGGCTGAAATGGAGGAAACTGTGCTACCTGTGATTAGTAATTCATCAACATATCAAAAAATTATAATTATATGACCATCATACTGCTGTAAATACACATTTGTATCTGATCCACACCTCTGAAAGTTTTGCGAGAGAAGGAAGGCATCCATCTTGGAATACCACTCTCTTAGGGCCTGTTTTAAGTCGTATAGTGACTTCTTTAGCTTGCAAACCAAAGATGAATCAGTGATGTAGCCCTTAGGCTGCTTCATGTATATCTCCTCATGAATATCTCCATTTAGAAAGGATGAATTAACATCCATTTGATGCACTTCCCAGTGCTTGGATGTTGAAATTGCCAAAACAAGGCGGATGGAGTCCATTTTTGCAACCGGTGCAAAGGTATCATGGTAGTCCACACCTTGGACCTGAGAGAAACATTTTGCCACCATAATTTCCTTATATTTTCAGTTTCTTCCATCAGTGGCAACCTTGTTCTAAAACACCCACTTGCATTGAACCAATTTCCTTCCCGGAGGAAGAGAAACTAGCTCCCAAGTAGTGTTTTTCTGAAGAGAATTCATCTCTTCATCCATGGCAACTTGCCATCTCGGATCCTTATGAGCATGGTAGTAGGATTTTGGATCTGAAATATTCATCAAATAGCAATTTTCAAATAGAAAATTATCAGGACAAGAGAGCGCAATACCTTCTCTTTGGAAATCAAACTGGGTTCTCCTTGGATCATCCGGATTTCCAATGTTTTCTCCTGCGTAGGAGAGTGTCTGTCGGGCCCATGTAGGAAGATGATTTTTCACTTCAGGTTATAATTCAGAATGTGATGATTGCTGCACACTGATATCAAAAATTCTAGGATCCAAATCAGGGTCATCAACCCCAATTTCATCATCCAAATATTCAGTAGAATAGGAAGGAAATTTAGCAGTTTTCTCCTTCACTAGTTCCACCTCCTAAAGAGGCTCATCGAACTTGACACTTCTCTCGATGATGATCTATTTTATCTTGATATCTAGAAGATTGAACCCTTTATATTCATCAAGATACCTAGTAAAAAACATTCTATGCTTTACGGTTTCAAATCCCTTCTTTTATCAAGCGGAATTCGGGCCCATGCAGTGGACGCAAACACCCATAGGTTCGACACATACGGCTTGTGTCCGAAGTATGCTTCGAAAGGGGTCTTCCCTTTCAAAGATGAGTGTGGCACCCTATTCTGAATGTATGCTACAGCATGCATAGCCTCAGCCCACAAATTTTCAGCAAGCTTCTTGGATTCCAACATACAGGTGGTCATCTCCTTGAGAGACCGATTCTTCCTTTCCGCTACTCCGTTCTGCTGTGGAGTGTAGGGAATTGAATGTTGGACCTGAATACCACTTTGGGAGCATATGTATAGAAACTCATTACTGACCTACTCCCCTCAATTATCAGATCTCAAGATGTTGATCTTCATCCCAAAGGCATTTTCGATCAAGGCCTTCAATTCAGAAAAATTTCCACATACTTCTGATTTCTTTTTGAGAAAGAAAACCCATATATACCTTGAAAAATCATCAATAAAATTAAGGAGATACCTTGATCCATTCATGGATGTGATAGGAATTAGACCGCTGATGTCAGAATGTATCATCCCCAATATGCATGTAGCTCGGTTTTCCTTCCCTCGATCGAACTTGTGCTCAGGGTGTTTTCCAATCACACAGCCTTTGCAAATTCCTGTGGTTGCCTTGATGACCGGGAGGCCTTCAACCATGGATTTTTTCTGTAATTGCTGCAAATATTTGAAATTAAGATGGCCAAACCTCTCATGCCATAGCCTACTAACCTCATTTCCATGAGTTAGCAGAGCGGTGGGCTTTTCATCCGCAACAAAGTGAGAGAACTCATAGGCTTTTGCATGATGGTTTGCAAGGCCTTTAACAATGAGTTTCCCGGATGCAATTTCCGTTATCTCAACATCATTTCGGCTAAAAGAGACTTTCTTAGGAACTCCTGTATGTGTCATCTGATAGACACTAAGGATATTTGATGCCAGAGATGGACATACAAAGCATTAGAGAAAAAACCATTTTCAAGATGTACAATACCTTGTTCTTCTGAAATGATGGTGGAGTCATCTCCCATGTGGATGGGGATGGATTTGCTGGTCTCTAAGGATGAAAAGGAGTCCTTTTCATACATCATGTGGTTCAAAGCTCTAGATTCAATCAACAATGCTTTGGAATTTGAAGTGCTTGGCATGAGGGCATGACCTTTTTCATGCTGTGGTTCCCGGTCTTGTTGATCTCTCCTCCGAAAGCTTTCTGAAATATTGATGTGATTTCTCTCAAGGAGAGAGGTAGCTTCATCAAGCTTCTTCTTCATGCAGGCATGTTCAGGGTGGAATCCCTTCCTGCAATAAGAACATTTGACTTTTTCCTTGCCATGGTGCCCTTTTCCTTTGTTCTTCCTTGAGCCGGAAGACTCATCATGCTGCTGATTTTCAACTCTAGGTTTAGGAGCATCAAATTTAGTTTTTGGGTTCTTATGCTACTTTCCTTTACCCTTCAGATATTTGGGCCTCGAGACATGAAGGGATTGATCACAAGAATATCTGAAGATCCCCATCTAGACGAGCTTGTCATGTTCACATGTTAGGGACTCAATGAAGGCATTGAGTGTAGGCATCTTCCATCTAGGGGTTGTGAGCTTCCCCGTACGGAATGTAGAAAAAAAAATTGAATAATCAGCCCCAAGTTTGGAGAGTATGGCGAGGATGAGCTAATCATCCTCCTTCTCCATTTTGCATTGCTTCAAGAGTAAAATAGTATGCTTGAACTTTGTGAAGAAATCATTCAGAGTCTCGAAGTTGGACGGTTGGAGAGACATGAGTTCATTTTCGAGTTGGTAAACCCTCAAGTCATCATGCTTTCCGTATAGAGTCTCCAATTTGTCCCATATTTATTTTGAAGTCTTCAATCCTGCAAGATGGAAGAGAAGGTCTCAGGAAATAGAGAGGCACAAGAAACCAAAGGCTTCATCCTTCTTGTTCAAGAATCTTGATTTTTCTATGGTGGATCTAGGCTCATCTTCAGTGTCCATGGTGACTCTAAAAATTCCTCTGGAGCACAGCTGAATCTCCATATCACCTTTCCATGAGTGGAAATTGTATGGAGTCAAGAGATCTACTGAGGAGGCCATCTGGATGTGCTTGGGCGAATGCTTCACTTGTAGAAACCTGAAAATCAAAACAAAAAGGGCAATGTAAGGTCAGACAGCCTGCACATTTTAGGCTTTCATCACACCCAGCATAGTCAATCAAGCAAGCTTGATCAACAAGTTCTTTACCTAGGGTATTAAGTGGTAAGCCTTGGATTCTAATGCAGTGCTGGATTTTTGAGCTATTTCTCAAATTTCATGCAGAAATCTGTTAAAAAGCTTGTTTTTGAGAGATAGAGCTTCATCCCACCGTAAGCTCTGATACCATATTAATCTTGTATATTGATCTAGGGACAAATCATCAATCTCATCAAAGATTAATCAACAAATGACTCATGAAATGGTGTAATCAATCTACAGGAATAGTAGCTGCTCAGTATTCACATAAAGAATGAATGATTACAATTACAATGTCATGCTACAAGCATGAATGAAGAGACAATTGGAATTCCTTAGGAGGTCATTCGAATTGAATGGGTGAGTCTAGCTTAACTAACTGTAAGCCATGTTCCACACTCAGTTAACCACTGATTAAAACCCTAATTGACTCAACTAACCCTAACTGAAGTCAGAGTGAAATAAATGACTGTCTCAACTGAAAGAGATCAGACACATGTCACATCTCACCAACCATCAAGAGGTAGCACTACATTGACTCCAATGAACCCTGATGAGGTTAACTGAAGTTGAACTGCACATTAGAAGTTGGTGGAGGTGCCCCTGTTGACTCCAGTTCATTAAATAATATATTTAATGAGAGGAGGCACCTTAAATGACCTGTTTAACTGATTGTAACCACCAATTAGCAATTAGGTGCATTAATTTCACTCAGATCGCCCCCGGAGCGCTCCAGTTAGCCTCCCCAAATGTAGGAGAAGGCTAAGTTATCCTCCTCGACTAAAGGTAGGCATGGGTGTGACTGGATGATGTCAATTAATGTCAATTATACTTAGGATAGTGGTTTAACTAGCCCAATTTGACCAAAAAGAGTGTGTATGTTGTAAATGTCTCCAACATGGGCTTGTTCCATAAGGGGACAAAGATGGGTAAGGTGATCTTCATGGCACAACTTGCATGGTAATTTCACCTTTTTCTTTTCTTGCTTGCCCCCATCAGCATCATTTGTGGGTTTCTACTTGTTTTGATTTCCCTCCCCTTTCTTTCCTCTCTTCTTTTTCCCACTGGGATGCCGATTGCCCTTCTGAGAGGTTTGTGCAAAAACATTTGCATTTTGGGGTGAGGGGGAAGCCTTTGCTTCCTCTGCCATAGAATGTTTGATGAATAGCTGATGGAACTATTTGGAAAAAGATTCTATAGTGGGAGAATTAACGGAACCAACCACACCATCGACATGGGGTCCAGGCTTAGGTTTCTCTACATCGTGTGTTGGCCTTAATGCCTCAGAGATAATCTCATACAAGATCCCAGACTGAGAATAAATCAAGTTAAGTTGTTGGGCCCTGAGGATAGCTTCTTCCTCACTCGTCACTCCTGAAGTAGATACGTCCTTAGATATATAGGGAAATAGTGATTTAAGGAACCATTCTAGTAAGAACTCGGGAGGAATAGTGGCTTTAATAAGGCTCTTTCGCCTCCTCCATTCTTGGATGTGATCCAAGATATGGGTAGCCTTGTTCTATCGGAAGGTAGATAACAAGTCCATTCCGAAATAATATCGGATAGGAAGCTGAAAGTGGCTAAAAAATGCCTTAGCCAAGTCCCAAAAACTACTAAACACAGCAGAAGGCAACTCAATGTACAATTTTGCTGTAGTACTTGTCAATGTTCTTTGGAACAACCTCAACCGAATTGAATCTTCATTCAATGAGTTGGAAGAGCACCATAAATGAAAATTGGTGGCATGAGCCCCAGGATCTTCACCAACTTTGCCTTCGAATTTTGGGATGTCCGAGGGCAATTTAGTGGGTACAAGCAGCCAAGAGGGATCATGCCTCGCCGGGTCATTCATTAGTTTAGACAAATCTGGAAAGTTTAACGTTTCCAGGAAAGGAAGCTTAGGTCGAACCAGAGCATTAAAAGTGCTATTTTGGGGATTAGAGGGACTTGCCACAAAATTCCCATATGTAAAGGTGGGGTTGCTCCCTGCCACCGGTTGCGAAGTGGATGGGTTACTTTGAAATGAATTCCATCCGTAAGCCACAGGATTGTTGGTGTGAGGTGCAGTATAAGAGGTTCTGGCTGCTCCAGTCAAAACTGGTGTTTGAAATACAGGAGCAGGTATCTCTCCACTAAAAAGAGAAAAGGGAGAGCTCGTGAACGGAGCAAAGACCAGGGTTTGGAAACCTTGACCATAAGGGTTAGTGTTCCCAAACTGCACCCCTATATAAGAGGGTGGTGGGCCTATGTATGGAGTGGACGAGGGAATGTTCCCCCCATTCCAAGGAAATCCTTGGACAAAAGCTGAGGATCCTATAGGACCACTCTGGGCAGTGTGTGTGAAGGAGGTTGGAACTGCAGGTACACTGGGAATCTCAATGACCATACCACCAAAAGCACCTGCTAGGCTTGTGGGAACCGATGGTTGGACCACTTGGTTCGGTGGATTTAAGGGCGTAGTAGGTATGCTTGATCTAGGGGTACTTATTGGGGGAGGTATCACCCTTTCAGCAGGGATGGATGAGGTGAAAATGAAAGAACTTTCTCCTGCACTAGACATTATTCTGCCCATAGGGACACCAATCACGGGTGGATCAAAAGGACGAACCTGAACGATCATAGGATCATTTAAATCAGTCAGAGGTGTATTAAAATTCCTTGCAAACTTGTCAGCCTGTAAGTCTTCTATCTCAACTGTGTTCAAATTAAGACAGTTTTCCCTAAGTTCCGGTTCACCCAGAACTTCACTGACTCCTATCGGTTCAAATGAACCGTCTGTGTCCAATCTCCGCCTTTGAGAGGGAGGCGTAGGTTCCAATGTGATAAGAGGAGGAAGGTTTTGCAACCTTCGTGATCTTCTAATATGTTGGTCCTCCATGATTGTAAATTTGACAATTCAAACCCTAAGGTCAACTAAACACAAACAAACCACAGAGCAATCACTACGAAAAATCCTAAAGTCTCAAGAGTCAGCAAGGGTAAAAGATATGCTTTCCTAAAGAAAGCTAAAATACAGTTGCTTGTCATCCTTTAAGAGGTTCTTAGGCACAAGCAGAGGAATCATCCATCGCCCTCCTACACTTTCAACAAGGGTCACCTTCCAAGCTCACCCAAGGTGAACCAAAAATAGCCTTTTGGTTTAGCTATGTATGAACCCTAGATGTCAAGAGACTAGAGGCTACCTTAACTATACCAATAGTCTGGGGGGACAGTCGCAAGCCTGATTCGTACGCATGCTCAAGGTAGCTGAGCCCGAAAATCTGTCTAGGACAGAATCCCCAAATGCGTAAAAATATTGATTTATGTTTCGACAAGGAATCCGAGGATTATCTCCTCAATCCAATGCCTCCACACGGCCTCGTGCTTGACTCTCGTTTGAGAGGAGCTTCCCAGATACTATCGATAAAGAGAAGGATTTACCTATCGATTGGCCCACTATGTCTGAATTTAAATACTTATGGGGAGTTTTCACTTCCTATCCCACAAGTCTAGCCTAAGATAGTAGGTGTATGGCCCTAAAAAACAAAAATTACTAATAAATTTTAATTATTGCGTTCATTTTAAGGGCTATTTTTTATGTAGAAGGCAAGTGGAGTGAAATACTATGATGTTTTTGACTCGATAAGAAATGTAAAAAACAATAGGTGTATACTTCCAAAGCAAATTATCACTACTTAAAAAACAAGGTTCTCTTTTCTTTTCTTTTTTGTAAATGTAAATTGATGAAAATGCAATGAAAAAAGAGAAACTAAGACTATATTTTTGTAATTTTTGAGATTATATTTAAAAATTGAAAACAAAACTACTGTATGCAAATCGAAAGCAAAAGTTTCTAATGTTTTATTTTCACTATTAAAATTGCTCAAAGACTACTATGCACCTAAATGCACAATACTTGAGTATGCTTGAATAAACTAACTGTATAAAATAAGTAAAATGAATTAAAGCAGACTCATAGAACCAAAGATCAACCACCTAAGGAAGACCTGGAATCCTGGCTTGGGAAGGCACAATGAAATAGAAATCATTGAACACAAACAAAGGCAAGTGACAAACCAATACTATTCAAAAATAGAATGGAATATACAGTGTCTAGAACCCTGATCACTGATTCAGACAACTAGCACTTAAACCTATTACCCAAGAGGCAAATCCACTTCAATTTGTTGATAGAAAGACAATCCGAAAAAATAATAACTCAAGGGCTTACAAGGAAGCACAATGTATGGCTAACAAGGTCATCAAACTCACAGTGCAATGATCATAGTGAAGGCCACTTTGCAAGACAAAATCTATAGAAGGACAGGGACAAGCAAAACCCTAACCCAAAAATTTTGTTACTCAGCCTTGTACGCGACTGTGTACAAGAGCAACCCATGTACTATACGCGACTGTGCTATAGAGCAACCCACATACACCAACCTTTGTATGCGACTGTGTGCAAGAGAAACCCGCGTACAGGAGTTAAATTTTTCAAAAAAAGAAAAATTATCAAGGACTTCAAAGCACTACTACAAATCTGAACCAAGACAAGACACCACACACTGAATCAAGGCAAAGACTGGGCACTAATCTATAGAATTAACCCACAGCAGTCTGGGCTCCCCAACAGAGTCGCCAATTCTGTTGTTCAGGAATAAACACCCTTGTAACCTAGGGTCTAGGGTTACCAACGTACTTCTAAAACTTGCAGACAATGAGCTTTAAAGTACAGAAAGGAAATAGGAAGAGATGTTGGACTCACCCAATTACCGACGGTCGATCCAAGCTTTGTCTTCCCCCGCTCTGCTTCTCTCCAAAGCTTTCAGGGATGCACCTCCTTCACCTACAAAGAGAAAATTCTCCAAGTACAATCTTATACATGTATATATAACAGGTTAGATAAACAACATATATAGTGCTTAATCAAGTATATTCGTCAACCATGATACATGAAAGAGACTCAACACAAAGTTGGAAGAAGAATTCTCTTTATTAACAATCAATGAATGAGATAAGTGTACAACCCAACGCCTGATACAAGGACTCCTCTGCAACCAAAGGATTCTGAGTTATGCTGCTCCAAAGACTTCTGAAGATACACCACCAGCATAACTTTGCTTTCCAAGATTCATTCTCTTAATGCCCTCCCCAAGGCCTCTATTTATACTTTGGGAAATAGAGCAATTTCGAAGGTTGAGGAGGTTGAGATAGTTGAGATGGTTAATGATTAGGGCTCAACTAATCTGCATTAATCATGTTTTATATTTTTTAATGTCGAATGGATGTGTACGCGACTATTGATATAGGAAACCTGCGTATGATACGCGAGTTGCTTTAAGGGAAACCCGCGTATAGATCTGTACGCGGGTTGCAATGAGAATAGTCACGTACAGTACGTGGGTTGTCAACAGATATAGTCGCATATGTACACGAGTTTTAGTGGAGATAGTCGCATACGGCAATCAACACATAGAAAATTAAAATGGCAAGTTGGTTAAAGGGTAAATGCATCTCATGTCATGCCCATCTAGTGTTTAGGCAAACTTCAATCTTATAGTGTCCTTTTGTGTACCAACATATGAAAAGTTGGCACTTGGACGGAGAAGTGCCATTTGGTTTGATAACAGTGTTGGTTTCATGTAGATGCATTTCGACACTAAGGCTTAATTGGTTGTAAACTTCTCCATACATCTTAATGCAAAGCTGATTTCCCTCCCACATTACTGTTGTTTTGATTTCGCATGTACATGTTGTTATATTCCTTAGTCACTAACATGGATAAGTAGATGATGTTCTGATAGCTTTGATGTGTTTTTATGTTTGATCTGATTGCAGGTACACAGGTTCACTATCAAAGCAGCATTCCAGGTGTCTACAACATCCAGGGAGGGTCTTCATCCTTTGTCATTCACTCATTTGTTCTGGATCTGAACCATTCAGACCATAGGAATAGCTTCTATCCGTAGAAGGTGAAATATTCCTGCTTACACCAATTGACTAATGAATCATCCATTGAAGATAAGAAAAGTCAATGTTAGGACAGAGGAGAACCCAAAATTTGCAAGTGTTAGGGACTACTAGGATGAAGTAACCATAGCAAATATCACAGATCGGTTGCATGAGTTTCAATATTTGTTTCCGATGAAGTTCTCTGAAATGAAGGGATCACTGGGTGATTTAGGGGAGATGAAGATCCCATTAAATCCAGATGCAAAACCAGTAAGGTTGAGGTCATATCGCTTGAATCTGTGATCCAAGGAGAGGGTCAAAGCTGAACTTGATAGGATATCGGATGCTAGAATAATTGAGTCAGTTGATGAATCAGAATGGATCATCCCTATGGTGGTTCAAGATAATAAAATAGGTTAAGTTTGGATTTGTGTCGACCTAAGGAAATTGAATGATGCCTGCATGCATGATCCACTTCCAACTCCATTCACTGACAAAGTTCTAGAAGGATTAGGTGGTTAGGAGATGTATTCTTTCACAGATGGATTTTCTGGCTATCACCAGATCAGGATCGTGAAGGAAGATCAATATAAAACCACATTTGTTACTGAATGGGGCTGCTTTCAGTACATCATGATGCATTTTGGGTTGAACAATGCACCTAGGATATTTTCCCGGGTTGTTGTCACTCCATTCAAAGATTTTTATCCAGAATTTTTTGCAAGTTTACATGGATTACTGGATAGTATATGGATTGATCAGAGACCATTTGGAAACTTGCAATTGATTCTAGAAAGATGTCGACAGCATCAGATCACACCGAACTCAAAGAAGTGTATTTTCTGCGCACCTTTCGGGATGTTGTTGGGTCACATCGTTTGCAAGTAAGGAGTGTTGGTTGACCCCGCAAATATTGCACTCATTTTGAGTTTTCCACCACCTACGAATGTGAATATACTTAGAGCGACGCTGGGGAACACATGGTATTATCACAAGTTTGTAGGAGGATATGTTGCGATCACATCCCCTATGGAAAATCTATTGAATAAAGATGTCGCGTTTGTATGGAGTCAATAGTGTCAAGGGAACTTTGATACGTTGAAGGCCAATATGGCTTCTGTACCGATCCTCATTTTTCCTGATTGGAACAAGGAGTTCCATGTTCATGTGGATGCATCGTCGGTTGCGTTGGGAGTGGTTCTCACACAACCACAAGAAGGGGATCTCAATCACCCAATTGCATTCGCTAGTTAGAACTTGTTCTTTGCAAATAAGAACTATACAAGCACAAAGAGAGAAGTTTTGGTGATGGTATATGCGCTACAAAATTTCAAGCATTAACTTTTTGGGGGTCATTTCAAAATGTTTACTGATCATTGTGCTTTGAAATACCTAATCAATAAGCCTGTTTTGGGGGGGAAGATATGTCATCGGCTACTTCTCTTTCAAGAGTTTGATTTTGAGATAATTATAAAGCCAGGTCGCTTGAATGTTGGCCCTGATCATCTATCCAGAATTAAGACAAGTGAAGAGCCAACCAATATTGAAGATGGACTTCCAGATGCGCGGTTGTTCAAAGTCGACATGGAAGATGAATATTATGCTCAAATAATTCAGTTTTTGGCGACAGGAATCGCCTCAAAGGATTTTTCAACAAGTCAGAAGAGGAAATTGGTGATTAAGGCTTTGGATTTCTAGTTGATAGCTAGAAAACTATATAAACTAGGACCAAATGAGATTTTGCAGCGATGTGTCCTACCGCGTGAACAAGGACAGATTCTGGCAGAAGCACATGCAAGAGTTGTTGGAGGACACTACGGAGTTCAAGATACTGTGAAGAAGGTGCTTCACGTAGGGATATGGTGGCCCACTCTGCATAATGATGCGATGGATTATGCTCAGAGTTGCAATATTTGTAAACAAACTGGAAAACCATCAAGAAGGAATGAGATGTCATTGGTACCAAAGGTGACATTGTAGCTATTTGATAAATGGGTCATGGATTTTGTGGGACCAATCAACCCTCCTGGGAAGAGAACTGGTGTGTGGTACATCATTATAGTGACACACTATTTGACGAGGTGAGTGAAGGCCGCACTAGTTTTGGATTGCACTGCTCCGACAGTAGTGAAGTTCCTGTTTGATAACATTGTAACACGGTCTAGATGCCCAATGATATGGATGAGCGACCAAGGAATTCACTTCATCAACCGCACAGTAAGCACATTGACAGAGGCACTATAGATACAGCACAATAAGAGTACCCCATATCATCTGCAGGAGAATGGGACAGTAGAAGCATTCAACATAATATTGGAGCATGCGCTAACAAAGGTATGTAATGCAAATCGCAATGATTGGGATTTGAATATTCCAACACTCTTGTGGGAATATCGCACCACTTACAAGAGATTGACAGGACAGACACCATTTAAGTTGGTATATGGGAAAGAGGCAGTCATGCCTATGGAGTACATTGTCCCGAGTCTGCGCATTGTAGTGGCAATGGGCATGGCTGATGAAGCAGCACTAGAGGAGCACGTGGAGCATTTGTGCAGCTCGAGCAGGACCACTTGATTGCAAGGTTCCACCAGCGTGTCAAAAAGGACCGACAAAAGGCTTGGCATGATCGCCACATAAAGAACAAATAGTTTTAGCAAGGAGATTTGTTGCTGCTAAACAACAACAAGTTCATAAAGCATCCAGGTAAGTTACATATGCATCCATATCTTGTTAATTCCATTACTTCTGGAGGTGCAGTTCACCTACAGCAACTCGATGGAGTGGTGCTACCAAAGCTCGTAAATGCCAACAGAATGAATCCCTATAGGACGGGCCCAGTACCACGTAATGCTTGAGGCACTGCACAATGAAAAAAAAACTTTATAAGTGATTTAATTGATGGAAAAGAAAGAGGAGGTGACGTAGAAAGAAGTCGATGAATTGCGGTGCACTAAGGAGAATCTAATGGAAGAGAAATCACAGAAAATAGAAGTCCTGCAGAAAGCATAAGAACAGTTGAAGACAAAGATTGCTGAGGAGATCTCAGAGATAAAGAAGGAAACAGATTGCCTCATTGTTGAAAAGGCCCATCTTTTCGGCAGTCGAATACAAGTGGAAGAGGTAGTTGCGGATGCTTGTAAGCACATCTGTGAAAACATCGTGGAATTGAATGTAGTCGCAAAAGCAAGGCGACTTGTGGAAATTATCGTCCAGTTGCGGTAAGACAAAAACATTTTGAATGCTCAGGTATATCTAGGCACACCTCCTGAGAAAATTACTGAACAGAAGAATTCCATAGAGGAGGTGGCGGCACAAGTTGAAGAGATGGAACAAGAAGCTAAGAAAATCAATGAGGCAACAACACAATTTTGGGGCAACGTCGTCCAAGAAAAGTAGTTAGAGCAATTGAGCAACCAGTTGGAGGAAGCAAAAGAACAACTAGCGACACTGAAGACTGCAATGAGAGAAATGTCGCCAGTCATTCAAATTACATAGTCTACCAAACTGAAGGAGTTGCAGCAGCGAGTTGGAAAGGCTCAGGAGTGACAACGAAAGAGAAATGAATAGCTGGATGAGTTCCAAGACATTGGACCACAACTTTCTGTGAAGTTCCTTGTTACGCTATAGGCTGTGTAGGAAGGTAAGAAAGAAGTTACCAAAAAACTGGTGGAGCACCCATTGCAGTAGTATTTGATAGGAAGTCAGGACATTACACAGAGAATTCAAGCACAAGTGAAGGAGATCACTCAGCAGTATGAAGACTTCAAATTGAAAATCAACGAATACACCATGTCCAACTAACGTGGCTCGAGGGCGAGCCACAAGAGTGCATTGGGGGGGTTGTTGGCAGGGTTTTGGGACAAGTCAGTTGTGCAATATCATGGATGGTGTGCAAGCTCAAAGACACCGTGCAACTAGATGATGGCGCGCAAGGTGGAGAATATAATATCTCGTATATTTTTGTGTCACCTTTTGTACTTTTGGACCACATTTTATGGATGTTGGTCATTATTTTGTAAAATCAGTAAAGTGTTAGTTAGGAAGTTGTCCAAGTGGACCTTGAATGTAAAGGCACAAGCCTATAAGTAGAAGTAGAGTGCAAGTGTTAGGAGATCTTGACACGCATTATCTTGAGCTTGATCTGGATCTTTTTGGTGAACTTTTGGATGAACTTGTTGATTGCTAAATATCTGAACTGAGATCTATTAGTTTGTGAACTGTAGTTTTTGCGTGAAAGTAATATGACAAGATGGAAGTTGATCTGAATTACTGTCTTCTTTTCTCTTTTTATGTTTTACTATTTTCTGTGACTTTATGATGAATGTTAGGGGAATGTGCGGCATGGATCTATGATGCGATGGTTTCCTGCAAAGATGTTGTTTTACTGGATCTGTTTGTGCATCAGTATGTTCAATGCATTTATAATGGAATGAGGTGATCTAATGATGAATAATTGTGTTAGTGCTTAAATAAATGGTCATATCTATTAACATTGCACTAAGCTATTAATTTGATGCCACATTGTCCCTTCTTATTCTGCGGAAACTTGGTTCCGATGGCTCTCCCTCGAACATCTCGGGTGAGACTTCATCTAATTTGCAGGTGTTGTTGGGCAGGTTAAAACCTATCTAGTTTGGTGCTCAATGAGATCATCATGAGATGAGCGTCGACAGAGTGGGAACCCCTGTCAACTAGTTTTGTTGGTTGGGTTTGTCCCAACAACTGTGGGAGATTCGAATGGCTCAAGTGGGTCTTGAATTTGATAGGGAATGATGTGGGGAGTCTTAAGACTCTTCAATAGACTCTCTTATGGTTTAATTACAAGCCATAGACATCTACAACTTGATTTGGACATGATAGAAAAAAGGGAAAAAATACTAGCAATTTATGGTGCAATTCCCCCTAGGGTGTGGGCAGAAATGGCTCTCCAAATCCTAAGCAACCTCCAAAATTTCAGAAAAGAGTACTGGGAATGTAATTATACTTCATTTAATGTCATTATATGTGGTTAATATTTCTACAACATAATATTAAAGCTTCATATTTGAATGCACAATTTCAGTGATATTTGCTTAAGGGAAATGACACAATAAAGCTCAACTTCGACTCATAAATGGTGCATATAATGGTTCATAACAGAGAAATATGAATATATACCTTTGAAATCATTTCAATAGATCACTAATAGCATATAACATTGACCCAAGTCGCAAATACATCAGATAAACAATCTCCGATGAAACGGGAAACCATCACATGGAAACTAGTCACAAGAAAGCTTGGAAATGTGGATATTTGCATATGTATTTCTTCTAATTTTGACTTACAGAGCATGTGAACATGATATTACAGATCCATACATCATACATCAGATATTGGGTGTTAACACATCTATTTAGCAGGAGGATGAAAAGACCATAAGGAAGGAGAAACAATAGTGGCTTGTCAAACTTTGGTTAAATGGTATGATATAAGAGTACGATGAGCAATAAAAAACGATGAAGTGTCAAAATATCTAATGATGTGGAGTGAAGAGTTGAAGATCAACGTTCTACACTATGTCCACTCTCCAAAGGTGCAAGGAAGATAAATTATATCTGGGCGTTTAATAGGATACACAGATCAACGGCTGTTGATTCGGCTTGAAGAGATCCACGGCCCGTATAGGTTCTGCTCTATGAACATGCACAATGGTTAAAACAATGGAGCCTAGCGGAATTAGATACATGCCACCCAATCTGATGGCTGATAAATCATGGTCGATCGCATCTACGGCTATGGATGATTCTGGAGCATAAAGTTGCACGGTGGATAATTTTAGGAATCCCAGCGGAATTAGATACGTGTCATCTAATCCGACGGTGGGAAAATACAGGTATATCACATCAGCGGCTGAAGATGATTCCGGAGTTTAGAATTGCACGGTAGATAAGACCCAAGCGCTTGGTGGAATCAAGTACGTGTCTTTCAATCTGATGGTGGTAATTAAGAGTCGATTTCATCGACGGTTGGAGATGACTTCGGAATGGAGACTTGCACGAAGGTTATGACCAGAAACCCTAGGTAGAATTAATTATGTGGCGCTTAATCTGACGGTTAAAAAATCAAAAGCAAGATGGATCAATGGTTACAAATGAGTCCGAAATGTGGAAACGCATGGCAGATAAAGGTAGAAGGTGGTCGCGGAATATAAACCGTTGTCCACGCGTCGAGTTGTGGCATACTCCGGAGGCTAAAGTGGTTTCATGCAAACCACCGAAGGAGCGCTCCGGAGTGGGGCCTTATAAAAGGAAGGTTGACTTGTCCCGTGGGTATTTTGTTGATTGGCTCCGGCGGGTGAAAAGGACTTGCAGTTTTGTCAACTTTTGATTGTCAGTTTCGAGCACACCGAGCACACACCTCTACAGTTAAACAGGTAAAGCTTGAACCCTGTAGTTCATTCATCTGAATTGCCATTGTCAATCAAATTATGGACAAGGAGGGGGAATTACAGAGTAGTCATGTTATAGATGATAGAGAGGAGTATTTGGTCGACAGAGACAGGGGCGTATGTGACCCCTTCCTATCTGTAGGAAGCGTGTCTGTTAGTAAAGAAATATTATGGTATTACCACTCACAGGGAAATGATATATTGAATGTATGTAAATCCTTTCTGTATTACTTCGCCCTCGAACAAACCCTCCAGTTCCCGGAATTTGCAGAGTGGTGTGCTGTTAACTACTCCCCCTCTAAGATAATTATCATGAGTCAATCCACAACCCGAATACTTTGTAAATTCAATGCTACATTCATTCGAGAAAACCTTAATTTATCTGATAGTTACCCTGATAGCCGTGAGTCAGTGAATGAGTCAGTCCTTGCTGAATTTTATAAGAAGTGTGAGACTGAAACCCGTTGCCAATTCCTGTCAAGTGTTTTGAAAGATGGTCAATCTTTAGATGGTTTTTTCTTACCTTACCCTATTCATATTTTTAAAAATGAAGTCCAATTGGTAGTATCTCTAGTCTGTCAAATTTTAGGTCTTGATGATGACTGTCGCGTAAGCGAAGTCGTGCTTGGTTTTTTGTTGAGAATAAGTTCTTTAGGCTCTGAATATCAGTCAATTCCGGTGTTTAGTCTAGATGAATACCTGGATGAATCAATCCATCTTCAGCTAAGTGAGTTTCCAAAGGTTCGATTCTTTAGATTTCAAACCTACTTGTTCAACATGCTATTGTGTTCCAATGTCACTGAGCTGCAGTTTTTGAATACTATCTGTTCTTCTGATTTGCCCAAGCAAATCAGCATGTTCGAATATACCAATTCAATTATGTCGGAAGTGCATAAAATGTTGTTTGATGAAGAATTGCCTCATGTTTTGGACGAGATGAAATGTTTGATGCAGCCTTCACCCGAAGACCGAATTGGAGATTTTTTCCTGCATAGAGACTCCACTGTGTTAAGAGTATATGGTTTTATAGGGCATCCTTATAAGTTACATGCCTTCTTAACCCCAAGGATTTTTGCTTTGGAATTCATGAGACAAAGGCTACAATCTGAAGAAGAGCATTTTGGAGCTTTCAAGAAGTCTTCAAATATTAAATTCCCCCTGAAGGTCGTTTCTTTCATCTTCAAAAGGAAAGGTTCTTTAGTATTCATAGAGAAATTGCTAGAGAGTATGGATTTCCAAAAGGAGCTGAAGATAAACTACGATCCCCACCATGTAATCTCCTTGAGGAAGCAGGCCAATAAGAATAAACCGTTTGATCACCAGTCTATTGAGAGATTGGCTAAAACAACAAATTGGTTGCAGTTTACTAAGATATCAAAGTCTGATAAAGATGCCCATACTGTACCCGTCACAGCATCCCAAACATCAGAGGATACTAGTATTGTGATTAAGAGAAGTCTGTCTGAAATCGAAAGTATGGAAATTGACCAAGATGGATCGCATAAGAAGGCAAGGTTGTTTCAAGGTGGTGAAATTGTAAATGAAGAAATTTCTGATGGTTTCAAAAAGGTTGCTCTAGTTCCAATGAAGGCTGTGCAAGTAAATCAGTTCTCTTTTAATGTAGATGGTTCAGAATCAAGCCTGATATTCAAATCAAAGGAGGAACTCAAAGCCAGTTACATGGAGAAAAGAAAACAGTCTATGGAAGAGACAAGAAATTTGTTGCCGCGAGTGAGAAGTTTACATAGTCCAAAAACTTCTCTGGTTTCTGCTAGAGATGTCGAAAGAAATACATTCAAGTTAGCCATGGTAAACGACAAGAAAATGTCAGAGATGGAGATCCAGTTGGATAAGATCAGTATACCGGATAAGATACAACTTCATAAACAAACTAGTGATATCATTTATTCAGATTTGTTACAAGCTATGGTAAAGATAAATAAATTACAAATTTTGACAGATAAGTTAGAAATTCAACTGAAACATGAAAGAGTCGAAAATAAGGCAAATGCCATCTAGATCAAGAAGCTTCAAACAGATGTTGTTAGTTCAGATAACACCCAGGCAGTCAGGAGGATGCTAGAAGAAAAAGACAACGCTCTCCAAGTGTTGAAGAAAAAAATGAAAATCCCAGGTTCTGAACATGTTCAATCCTCTGAGTTATTGGCTTTGCAAGAAGAAAAAGACAAGATCCATCAAGAGATGATGGAGTATAAAGGGAGAGCTGTTGAGTTACATGAAGAAAAGGACAGGTGGGAAGGAGAAATAAATGAACTGTTATCTCAAATTTCCTTGATGAAAAAGGATCAAATTGATGAGAAGGAGATTATGGAGGAGCTAATGAGTCAGACTCCCACAGGTGAAGACTTATCCATTGTGAATATCGAGAAGCCATTGGATGATTTTTCTACGCATGATCTGCTAGCGCCTATGTCCCAAGTTAGTCTCAAAGATGAAGAAATCAAAGAATTAAAGACAGAGAATGAAAAGATCAAGTCTGAACTGGCCAAAATGAATGAAAACAAAAACAAAATACTACAAGATAGAAACCAGTTGCAGAAGAAGTTCAATGAATTAAAGGAGAAAATCATACGTAAAGGTCCCCTGCAAGGAGAAAAACACATTATTTCGGACACGTTATATATTGAAATTACCAAATTCAGGCATTATCTAAATTTCATTGATGATCAGAATATTTTGATAAATTTGGCCCATCAAAGATTAAAGCTAGTGAATGAACACATGGGAAAAAGACCTCTCACCACAGCTCAAAATGCGCTGAACTTTTTAAACTCATTGACATATCAAAAATTACATGATTTGGGAATAAAAGACAGGATATCCATAGTGCTGTGGGCTAAGAAATTTATTCACAAACATCATTTAATGAAGACGGTCCAGGACAGAACAGATGAAAAGGTTACACAGGTCAATAACTTCAAGCAGGATTTCAAGGAGCTTTTTGAGGACGGCCTACCTTCTTTCTAGGACGAGGAGGGACGGATGTTCTCTCAGGATCATTATCACAGCTTTCTAGTTCAGAATCGCATGGACCACTCTAAATTCGATGACTTGGAAAAGGGCTTAACAGGAAAAACTATTGTGGACAAATTACCAGAGGATTTCAAAATTCTACAGAAGTTCGCAATTATCAGAAGCAGATTTCCCAAGGTGTCATACGAAGCTTATATGGAACTTGAAGTATCAATCCAAGAGATGATGGAGTGTGACACCCCAAGCACAGAACAGTGGAAAGCTGTGGAGAGATTCGGGAAGACCAAATACATCTTGCATGCATAGAGACAGGTGTTATACAACAAGGAGCTGACTCGATGAAGACATGGAGCTGACTAGATGAAGAACGTTTTACCAAGCTGATTTTTACTTTATGATCTGTTAGGATTGGGGCAGTAATTTATTCCTAGAAGTTAGGGATTTATTTACAAGACTCTAAATTAAGCCGATCATTCAGTTGTGAAATCTTCTTGGAAGATCTATTATTTTTTGTATATATTGGCATCTTTTTTATGAGATGGGCGTTGGAACCCATCGTGTTGTGGAATAATTTTGGAGAACATATCTATTTTTGAATAACAAAGTGAATGCATGAAGGTTTATCAGAGATTCCTGTATCATTGACATTACAGTCTGTGCTTCTTTCTTTATGTGATTGTATTTTCCCAGTGTAACACTTCATTTTGTTTCTTCTTCGTATCTGAAATACATCGTTAGGTGATTAGAATTCATATGTTTATGCTCTAGTCATCATTTCAGATATTTTATACATTTTCTGCTAAAGTTGACATAGAATTCATCTTTGATGCTCTGTGTTAGTGGGTTGTTTCCTCATCTCTTCTGTTTCACCTGGATTAAATTGAACGACTGTGATGATGTGATTATCTTGCCTTTGATGAATCTCGTGTATATGTCTTTGTGATATATTTATATGTATGTGACTCCATGCCCAATGGTTATGTGATTGTTTCAGCCATACATACAAATATTTAAATGTTGTTTTATATCTGGTCCTGTTAAATCTTTATTGAGAGATCCCTCTCTGGAAGAAAATACCAGTTTCTTTCTAAAGTGGTTTTTGTTGTTGCCTTGGAGTTTACCTTTTACAACCTGGGTACATTCTGAGTGCTAACAAATTGGCATCGTTGCCGAGGACAAATGAGCATATCTGCCCTGGGAGAACAACAGAGTTGAAGAAATATTTTTGTGGGCAAACAAGAACTTTTAACGGAAAATAAGGTTGTATATTTGCCCTGGTGACTCCATTGTGAAACTTGTTCAGAACTTAAGGAGTCATTCTGGCTTCGAGAAGACATACGCGAGGTAACTCTGATACCGAAATTTTGAAAAGTTTTGAAGACCCAGAAAAGTTATTTAAGAAGAAAAATAAAGAAAAGTTAGGTTTTCCTTTGTTTGGTGCATCATCGTCCCAAGATTCCCATATTGATCCAGGATGGGAAGTTAACGTGGAAAGAATATGTTGAGAACCAAGTCTGATTCTGACCTTAAGGATACTGAGTTTAATCCCCGTAGATTAGAATCTTACTTGTTAGATTCCCTTTGGAGAGATTTGCAACAAACCACAAAGGCTGAAACATCTACCTCTCAGAATACTCAAACCCTACGAATCCACCTAGACCAATGGCTGCCAGATTTGCTCCCTTGCGTCTGCCTGCTGTATTACATGATCTCCCTCAAAATTATTCCCAAAGAATTTCTTTATTTGATGGAGAGGGTGATATAACCGCGAAACAGCATGTTGCCAAGTTTGAAAATTTTATTGACTTAGAAGAAGTTGATTATCCCGATGTTAAAATGCGGTTGTTTGCCCAAAGTTTGTCAGGAGAGGCAAAGAAGTGGTTTAAAGACTTACCAAATGGGTCTATAGTAAATTTTCAGGCCTTCCAAAATGCTTTCCTGGACAGGTGGGATGACAAATAGAATCCTTTGCAGCTTTTATCTCAGTATAACAGTCTCAAAAAGGGGGGTTTCGAATCTGTTCATGAATTCTCCAGCAGATTCATGAGGGCTTATAACTCTATTCCTGAAGATATAAAACCTTCTCCTGCAGCTACCAAACTACATTATGCTGGGGCTTTTGATAATGATTTTGCATTCTCATTGCGGGAGAGGAAATCGGCAACTCTTGCTGCCATGTTTACTGATGCTCTAGAAGTGGAAGCTAACATGATGGCGAGTGGAAAAATGAAGCATAGGGATTTGGATAGGAGGAGAAAAGAAGAGAATTGTCCTTCTACTTCATCCTCTTCTGCTGATGCTAAATTTGAAATGATGTTAAAAACCATGGAGAAGTTGATGGATAGATTAACTATGTATACTAGGCCTTTCAACAAAGAGCAAGGGGATCCCCAAATCAGGAATCCAAATTTCAGAAGACCAAATCCCCCTGTTCCTCCCCAAAATAGACAGAGAGACCAGAGAAATCCAAGAAACCAAGAAGAACAACCCATCCATCCACCTTTCCCTGAAAATTATGTTGCCAATGAAGAAGATCCCCCTGAAAATGAGATTCATCTGTTTGGAGAACAGGATTCAGAGATATATCTTACTGAAGAGGAGCATAACATGTTTGAACAGGAGGGTGGAAATGAAGAAATTGAAAAGGAGAATGAGCTGTATCAAAGAGGATATTTACACACTATGGATGATGTGCAGAGGAAAATCAGATTGAGGAACAGGGATGTCCCCATAAATAAAGGGAAGGCAAACCCAAGTCAGCCTTCCTCTAGTTCTTTGAATGTGGAAAAAGGAAAAGAACTACAAAAAGAGCCTTTTTTAAATAAAGAGGTTGAAAATGATGTACAAAGGGATAAAATAATAAAGAAGGCGACTCTGGTTGATGTGGAAAAGATTGGTGTTGGTTTTAATTTACAGAATGAGCTTTCAAAGCTAAAAAACTCTGTTCCGTTTAATGAATTGTTGAGAAATACTGAATACAGGGATACCATCACAAAAATGGTCAAAAATCAAGGAGAATGGCAGTCCGACATTTTAGAACTAAATGATGACAATCCAGTATTTCATTTGGACCAAAAATTGAGAATATGGAAGGTGAAGAAGTTCCTCCTTTCTATTTAAGCCTAAATGTGCATGACAAAGTGGTCCATAATGCTATGTTGGATTCTGGGGCATCACACAATCTAATGCCCAAAGGAGTGGTAGAAAGTCTGGGATTCGAGGTAACAAGGCCTTATAAAGATTTGTATTCTTTTGATTCTAAAAGAGTGAAATGCCTCGGATTAATCAAAGACATGGTGGTAACCCTAAACAAATTGCCTTCTAAAACTATAGTTATGGATGTGGTAGTGGCATATATCCCACCAAAGTTCGAGGTATTGCTGTCAAGGTCTTGGACTTCCAAATTGAAAGGCAGTTTGCAGATGGATATGTCGTATGCCACGATTCCTGTTCAAGATGGGAACAGAAGACTATATAGTGAAAAGAGAACTCCATATGTAGTAAGCAGTCAAGACAAACCTAAAATTCATCACATTTATACTGTTGATGCCGATTTGGGGTCCTCCATTTTCTTCAATGATGTTGTTCCACATGATGTAGAGGAGGCTTTACAGAAGAAGTCTGAAGAAAATAGGGAAAAGGAAGTGATAGAACAGGATGCTTTGGAAGCAAAGCAAAAAAGAGAAGGACAGTGGATTATGTACTTTGATGGATCTGCTACAAAAGTAGGTGCTGGAGCAGGAGTATACATAATCTCTCCTATTTAGGGGGATTTCAAATCCCTATCATACAAGTTGACATTTGAGTGTACGAATAATGTGGCAGAATATGAAGCTCTATTATTGGGATTGCATGCTTTGAAAGATTTAGAAGCTCAAAAGATAAAGATCCTAGG
Source organism: Pseudotsuga menziesii (assembly GCA_001517045.1). Lineage (NCBI taxonomy): Eukaryota > Viridiplantae > Streptophyta > Pinopsida > Pinales > Pinaceae > Pseudotsuga > Pseudotsuga menziesii. Next base: position 324,782 of record LPNX010943449.1, read on the forward strand.
AGACTCTGAGTTGGTAATAAATCAAATCAATGAAAGCTATCAGACCAGGCATCCTCGAATGAGGGCTTCCAGAAATGAAGTGTGGGATATGCTTGGTAATTTCTTTACAGAGCATACAATTCAGGTGATTCCTAGACATGAAAATTTGGTAGCTGATTCTTTAGCTGTGGCCGCTGGAAAATTTGAAACGCCTGTTGCTGGTCAGAGGGAATACCAGGTGGAAATTGTGAATAGACCATCTATTCCTGACAACTCTAAATATTGGCAAGTGTTCGAAGACGATATGCAGATCCGAAGATTCCTAGAACTTTCAGAAGAATTTGTGAATACTCCTATTGACACTGAGAATGGCAATGACGAGAGCACTCAAGAGGATGAAGCGCTTGAAGAGGAAGAGAAGAGCACTGAAAAATTGAAAGGGACCTTAGGAGGTAAGGATATCATCCAGTTGAAAAATAATTTCATACCAAGAGGATTAATCCCTTTAGAAAAGCTTTTTGATCAAAATGATGTGGCTAAAAATTCAAAAGTGAAGCCCGTTGATGATGCTATTGAAGACCAGAATATTGGTACCAAAGAAAATCCTAAGATTGTGAAGTTGTCCAAGAAATTACCTGAAAAAGAAAAAGAAGAGTATGTAAAATTAATGAAAAAGTATACTGATGTCTTTGCATGGAGCTATGAGGATCTCAAAGAGTATGATACCTCCATCATACAGCATACCATTCCTATAAATCCTGGGGAGAGACCTTTTAAACAGAAGCTCAGAAGAATAAACCCCAAGCTACTGCCCATCATTGAGAAAGAGATCAAAAAACTGTTTGACGCTAAAATCATTGTAACATTAAGGTTTTCAAGATGGGTTGCAAACTTGGTTCCTGTTAGGAAAAATAATGGAGAGATAAGATTGTGCATAGATTTCCGCAACTTGAATAAAGTTTCCATGAAGGATAATTATCCTCTACCCAAGATGGATCAAATACTGTGGCAAGTGGTGGGAGTTGAAATAATTTCAATGATGGATGGTTTTTCCGGGTATAATCAGATCAGGGTGTTACCTAATGATCAGGAGAAGACTGCTTTTACTACACCTTGGGGCACCTTTATGTATGCAAAGATGCCTTTTGGTTTGATGAATGCAGGGGCCACTTTCCAGCGAGCTATGGACATCGCTTTTGTAGGGGAAATTGGAAATTTTGTGGTGATCTACATGGATGATATCACAGTTTACTCGAAGTCTAACAAAGAACACCTGCGTCATCTGGAGAAAGTGTTCATGAAATGTAGGAAGTTTGGTATATCGTTGAATCCCAAGAAGTCAAATTTTGCTCTGGAAGAAGGAAAGCTACTGGGCCATATAATATCAAAAGATGGCATAAATATTGATCCTGAGAGGGTAAGTGCAATTCTGAAGGTAGGAGAGCCTAGAAGCAAAAAGGAGATACAGTCTTTCTTGGGGCAAGTGAATTTTCTAAGAAGGTTTGTACCCAGTTTTGTTGAGATCCTAATGAACATCACCAATATGTTGAAAAAGGGGCATGAAATAAAATGGAATGTTGAAGCTAGAAAGTCTTTTTGGGAGATCAAGAAGGCAATTTCAGAGGCTCCTGTATTAGTGAGCCCAGATTTTACTAAGGATTTTTCAGTGTTTTCATATGCTTCAGAATATACTATAGCAGTTGTTTTACTGCAGAAAAATGACGAGAATATGGAACAGCCCATAGCATTCTTCAGCAAGATGTTGAGGGATGGTGAATTGAAATATGACATTATGGAGAAACAAGCCTATGCTTTAATTAAAGCATTGAAAGATTTCAGAATATATATTTTACATTCACATATAATTTCCCATGTTCCATCTGTTGCAGTAAAAGGAATCCTGACTCAACCAGATCCAGAAGGCAGAAGAGCAAAATGGATTGCTACATTGTTGGAGTATGATATTGAGATAAAGCCTACCAAATTGATTAAAGGGCAAGGATTAGCTAAAATGATGGCTAATTCCAATTGTGAAGCTTTGCAAATTAATTTCCTTTCTCATCAAGCTGATCAGTTGGATACGGAGATAGAAGTAATGGTTGATTTTGTGGCATCTCCATGGTATTCTGATATTGTATATGTCCTCCGTAATTTGCAAGCACCAGAAGGATTAAGTAAATCAAGAGCGAGATCTGTAAAGCTAAAATCTGCTAAATTCTGTATCATAAATCGATATATTTATTGGAAAGACCCTGGAGGAGTGTTGCTGAATTGTCTTTTGGAAGATGAAGCTCAGCAAATTGCCAAAGAATTTCATCAGGGAGACTATGGTGGACATCATTCTTGGAAAGTGACTGCAAACAAAATCCTAAGAGCTGGTTATTATTGGCCTACATTATTTTCATATGTGTATAAAGAAACCAGTAAATGTCATCAATGCCAAATTTTTTACGGTAAGAGAAAAGTATTTCCTCTCCCTTTGAATCCAATAACAGTTGAGGCTCCTTTCCAGCAATGGGGTTTGGATTTTATTGGTGAAATAAACCCAAATTCATCAGGTCATCACAAGTGGATTTTGACAGCTACAGACTATTTTACTAAATGGATAGAAGCAATCCCTACCAGGAGAGCCACTGAAAATGCGATCATGGATTTTCTTGAAGAAAACATATTGGCTCGATTTGGGTGCCCAAAAAGGATAGTAACAGATAATGCGGCTGCTCTCAAATCCAGGAAAATGATTAATTTTTGTCATAAGTATCACATAAGTCTCAATCATTCAACTGCCTATTATCCTCAAGGAAATGGGTTAGCTGAATCTTCAAATAAGAGCTTAGTAAGGATCATCAAGAAGCTGTTGGAGGATAATAAGAGGCCCTGGCACACCAAACTAAAATATGCTCTATGGGCCGACAGGATTAGCACTAAAAGAGCAATTGGCATGTCTCCGTTCCAACTGGTGTATGGGGCTAAAGTGGTTTTTCCAACATCATTAGGGGTACCAGTTATGAGATATTTCCAAGATCAGCAAGAAGAACCAAATCACATACAGCGAAGGATAAATCAAATTATTGAGCTAGAAGAATGAAGAAATAAGTCTTATGACAAAGTACAGTCACATCAGGAGAAAATGAAAAATACCTTTGACAGAAGAATCAAAGAAGAGCAGTTTCAAATTGATGACCTGGTTTTAAAGTGGGCTGCTCCTAATGAAGACAAGCATGGAAAATTTGATCCTATGAGGGTAGGACCCTACGTTGTGGCTGGATACAGAGGGCAAAATGCATTTCTGCTGGAATATACAAATGGGGTTCTTTTGGAAAGCAACCCTGTAAATGGACGGTATCTGAAACACTACCTATCCCGAGGGAGAAGGTAAAATTTGTATCATAGACTGTACATATTTATTTTTCTTTACAAGTTAATATGAATGGTAAGCCGAGTGTTTTTGAAGCTCACAGTGAAAGCCCTAAGATTCAGGAGGCATACCATTCCTTTTCTAAAAATACATAAAAATGATATATCTATGAAAAGCAAGAGATGAATATTATACAAGTTATTATGCAAAATCAGAAGAAGGCACCTGGTCTACGAGTTCTTTGATACCTCACAGGGAGGATATCATCCCTAGATGGAGCCAGTTGTTACCACATCTATTTAGCAGGAGGATGAAAAGACCATAAGGAAGGAGAAACAATAGTGGCTTGTCAAACTTTGGTTAAATGGTATGATATAAGAGTACGATGAGCAATAAAAAATGATGAAGTGTCAAAAGATCTAATGATGCGGAGTGAAGAGTCGAAGATCAACGGTCTACACTATGTCCGCTCTCCAAAGGTGTAAGGAAGATAAATTATATCTAGGCGTTTAATAGGATACACAGATCAATGGCTGTTGATTCGGCTTGAAGAGATCCACGGCCCGTATAGGTTCCGCTCTATGAACATGCGCAATGGTTAAAACAATGGAGCCTAGCGAAATTAGATACACGCCACCCAATCTGATGGCTGATAAATCATGGTCGATCGCATCTACGACTATGGATGATTCCGGAGCATAAAGTTGCACGGTGGATAATTTCGGGAAGCCCAGCAAAATTAGATACGTGTCATCTAATCCGACGGTGGGAAAATACAGGTATATCACATCAGCGGATGAAGATGATTCTGGAGTTCAGACTTGCACGGTAGATAAGACCCAAGCGCTTGGCGGAATCGAGTACGTGTCTTTCAATCTGACGGCGGGAATTAAGAGTCGATTTCATCGACGGTTGGAGATGACTCCGAAATGGAGACTTGCATGAAGGTTATGACCAGAAACCCCGGGCAGAATTAATTATGTGGTGCTTAATCTGACGGTTAAAAAATCAAAGGCGAGATGGATCAATTGTTACAAATGAGTCCGGAATGTGGAAACGCACGGCAGATAAAGGTAGAAGGTGGTCACGGAATATAAACGGTTGTCCACGCGTCGAGTTGTGGCATACTCCGGAGGCTAAAGTGGTTTCGTGCAAACCGCCGAAGGAGCACTCCGGAGTGGGGCCTTATAAAAGGAAGGTTGACTTGTCCCGTGGGTATTTTGTTGATTGGCTCCGGCGGGTGAAAAGGACTTGCAGTTTTGTCAACTTTTGATTGTCAGTTTCGAGCACACCGAGCACACGCCTCTACAGTTAAACAGGTAAAGCTTGAACCCTGTAGTTCGTTCATCTGAATTGCCATTGTCAATCAAATTATGGACAAGGAGGGAGAATTACAGAGTAGTCATGTTATAGATGATAGAGAGGAGTATTTGGTCGACAGAGACAGGGGCGTATGTGACCCCTTCCTATCTGTAGGAAGCGTGTCTGTTAGTAAAGAAATATTATGGTATTACCACTCACAGGGAAATGATATATTGAATGTATGTAAATCCTTTTTGTATTACTTCACCCTCGAACAAACCCTCCAGTTCCCGGAATTTGCAGAGTGGTGTGTTGTTAACTACTCCCCCTCTCAGAGAATTATCATGATTCAATCCACATCTTGAATACTTTGTAAATTCAATGCTACAGTCATTTGAGAAAACCTCAATTTACCTGATAGTTACCCTGATAGCCGTGAGTCAGTGAATGAGTCAGTCCTTGCTGAATTTTATAAGAAGTGTGAGACTGAAACCCATTGCCAATTCATGTCAAGTGTTCTGAAAGGTGGTCAATCTTTAGATGGTTTTTTCTTACCTTACCCTGTTCATATTTTTAAAAATGAAGTCCAATTGGTAGTATCTCTAGTCTATCAAAGTTTAGGTCTTGATGATGACTGTCGCGTAAGCAATGTCGTCCTTGGATTTTTGTTGAGAATAAGTTCTTTAGGCTCCGAATCTCAGTCAATTCCGGTGTTTAGTCTAGATGAATAGCTGGCTGAATCAATCCATCTTCAGCTAAGTGAGTTTCCAAAGGTTCGATTCTTTAGATTTCAGACCTACTTGTTCAACATGCTGTTGTGTTCCAATGTCACTCAGCTGCAGTTTTTGAATACTATCTGTTCTTCTGATTTTCCCAAGCAAATCAGCATGTTCGAATATACCAATTCGATTATGTCGGACGTGTATAAAATGTTGTTTGATGAAGAATTGCCTCATGTTTTGGACGAGATGAAATGTTTGATGCAGCCTTCACCCGAAGACCAAATTGGAGATTTGTTCCTGCATAGAGACTCCACTGTGTTAAGAGTATATGGTTTTACAGGGCATCCTTATAAGTTACCTTCCTTGTTAACCCCAAGGATTTTTGCTTTGGAATTCATGAGACAAAGGCTACAGTCTGAAGAAGAGCATTTTGGAGCTTTCAAGAAGTCTTCAAATATTAAATTCCCCCTGAAGGTCGGTTCTTTCATCTTCAAAAGTAAAGGTGCTTTAGTATTCATAGAGAAATTGCTAGAGAGCATGGATTTCCAAAAGGAGCCGAAGATAAAATACGATCCCCACCATGTAATCTCCTTGAGGAAGCAGGCCAACAAGAATAAACCGTTTGATCACCAGTCTATTGAGGGATTGGCTGAAACAGCAAATTGGTTGCAGTTTACTAAGATATCAAAGTCTGATAAAGATGCCCATACTGTACCTGTCACAGCATCCCAAACATCAGAGGATACTAGTATTGTGATTAAGAGAAGTCTGTCTGAAATTGAAAGTATGGAAATTGACCAAGATGGATCGCATAAAAAGGCAAGGTTGTTTCAAGGTGGTGAAATTGTAAATGAAGAAATTTCTGATGGCTTCAAAAAGGTTGCTCTAGTTCCAATGAAGGTTGTGCAAGTAAATCAGTTCTCTTTTAATGTAGATGGTTCAGAATCAAGCCCGATCTTCAAATCAAAGGAGGAACTCAAAGCCAGTTACATGGAGAAAAGAAAACAGTCTATGGAAGAGACAAGAAATTTGCTGCCGCGAGTGAGAAGTTTACACAGTCCAAAAACTTCTCTGGTTTCTGCTAGAGATGTTGAAAGAAATACATTCAAGTTAGCCATGGTAAACGACAAGAAAATGTCAGAGATGGAGATCCGGTTGGATAAGATCAGTATACCGGATAAGATACAACTTCATAAACAAACCAGTGATATCATTTATTCAGATTTGTTACAAGCTATGGTAAAGATAAATAAATTACAAATTTTGACAGATAAGTTAGAAATTCAACTGAAACATGAAAGAGTCGAAAATAAGGCAAATTCCATCGAGATCAAGAAGCTTCAAACAGATATTGTCAGTTCAGATAACACCCAGGCAGTCAGGAGGATGCTAGAAGAAAAAGACAACGCTCTCCAAGTTTTGAAGAAAAAATTGAAAATCCCAGGTTCTGAACATGTTCAGTCCTCTGAGTTATTGGCTTTGCAAGAAGAAAAAGACAAGATCCATCAAGAGATGATGGAGTATAAAGGGAGAGCTTTTGAGTTACATGAAGAAAAGGACAGGTGGGAAGGCGAAAGAAATGAACTGTTATCTCAAATTTCCTTGATGAAAAAGGATCAAATTGATGAGAAGGAGATTATGGAGGAGCTAATGAGTCGGACTCCCACAGGTGAAGACTTGTCCATTGTGAATATCGAGAAGCTGTTGGATGATTTTTCTGCGGATGATCTGCTGGTGCGTATGTCCCAAGTTAGTCTCAAATATGAAGAAATCAAAGAATTAAAGACAAAGAATGCAAAGATCAAGTCTGAACTGGCCAAAATGAATGAAAACAAAAACAAAATACTACAATATAGAAACCAGTTGCAGAAGAAGTTCAATGAATTAAAGGAGAAAAGCATACGTAAAGGTCCCCTGCAAGGAGCAAAACACATTATTTGGGACACGTTATCTATTGAAATTACCAAATTCAGGCATTATCTGAATTTCATTGATGATCAGAATATTTTGATAAATTTGGCCCACCAAAGATTAAAGCTAGTGAATGAACACATGGGAAAAAGACCTCTCACCACAGCTCAAAATGCGCTTAACTTTTTAAACTCATTGACATATCAAAAATTACATGATTTGGGAATAAAAGACAGGATATCCATAGTGTTGTGGGATAAGAAATTTATTTACAAACATCATTTAATGAAGACGGTCCAGGACAGAACAGATGAAATGGTTACACAGGTCAATAACTTCAAGCAGGATTTCAAGGAGCTTTTTGAGGATGGCCTACCTTCTTTCTGGGACGAGGAGGGATGGATGTTCTCTCAGGAGCATTATCACAGCTTTCTAGTTTAGAATCGCATGGACCACTCTAAATTCGATGACTTGGAAAAGGGATTAACAGGAAAAACTATTGTGGACAAATTAACAGAGGATTTCGAAATTCTACAGAAGTTCGCAATTATCAGAAGCAGATTGCCCAAGGTGTCATACAAATCTTATATGGAACTTGAAGTATCAATCCGAGAGATGATGGAGTGTGACACCCCAAGCGCAGAATAGTGGAAAGCTGCGGAGAGATTCGGGAAGACCAAATACATCTTGCATGCTTAGAGACAGGTGTTATACAACAAGGAGCTGACTGGATGAAGAACGTTTTACCAAGCTAATTTTTACTTTATGATCTGTTAGGATTGGAGCAGTAATTTATTCCTAGAAGTTAGGGATTTAGTTACAAGACTCTAAATTAAGCCGATCATTCAGTTGTGAAATCTTCTTGGAAGATCTATTATTTTTTGTATATATTGGCATCTTTTTTATGAGATGGGGGTTGGAACCCATCGTGTTGTGGAATAATTTTGGAGAACATATCTATTTTTGAATAACAAAGTGAATGCATGAAGGTTTATCAGAGATTCTTGTATCATTGATATTACAGTCTGTGCTTCTTTCTTTATGTGATTGTATTTTCCCAGTGTAACACTTCATTTTGTTTCTTCTTCGTATCTGAAATACAGCGTTAGGTGATTAGAATTCATATGTTTATGATCTAGTCATCATTTCAGATATTTTATACATTTTCTGCTAAAGTTGACATAGAATTCATCTTTGATGCTCTGTGTTAGTGGGTTGTTTCCTCATCTCTTTTGTTTCACCTGGATTAAATTGAACGACTGTGATGATGTGATTATCTTTCCTTTGATGAATCTCATGTATATGTCTTTGTGATATATTTATATGTATGTGACTCCATGCCCAATGGTTATGTGATTGTTTCAGCCATACATACAAATCTTTAAATGTTGTTTTATATCTGGTCCTGTTAAATCTTTATTGAGAGATCCCTCTCTGGAAGAAAATACCAGTTTCTTTCTAAAGTGGTTTTTGTTGTTACCTTGGAGTTTACCTTTTACAACCTGGGTACATTCTGAGTGCTAACATTGGGCATCAACGTAACTCAATGGGGCACAACCACCATTCACACTAGTGCGCCTCCATAGAAAAACATGGAAATATGGAAGTGGAAATTAAGATAATGGGAGGTGAGATGGGTCACAAACAAAAGAAACCTCATATTTGCAATAAAAAATTCCATTAAGATCCAAATTATATGTCTAAGTGGCCACTCCCATGGCCAAATTGGATGAGAATCTCACTCTCTCGAAATTGGCTCACTTGTAGGGTAAGTGTGCATTCATTGTGTAAAGGACAAGCTAATGCTCTCCAAATGCCAAAGGAAAATTCATAAATGATAAAAATATATTTCCATTCCTCATGACATATTTTTCTAACCCTCCTAAGGTCCTCTAAGGTCAAATTCATTCCCATAGGCTTCCTCCACCTCATACTTGATGTTTAGTAACCTCCATGCCACTTGGTGTTCTCCTAAACCCTTCATCTTCCACCCAATTCGAATGGCTGCCACACAGTCCAAAATGCACCCTCTTGGAAGTTATTTTTATCCTTGACATGTCAATTTGTCATAGGTCTACAATCAGGTCTGACTTGTCAAAGAATATTCCATCATTGTTGTCATAAAGCGTAGGGAATCTAGCTCCACATGGCACCTAGTTTCTTCCTAGACTCTCCCTCTTCTATGGGGAGTTACTCCTTCTCACCCATTCGAATCCTTGGGCTCATGATATGTCATTTGATGACTCTTAACCTTTCAATAACATTCCTTCACTCATAATTTTGAATTTTTTTTTAATTCATGACATGTGTAACGAAGCATCTAGCCACCCAAGGCCCCCATGGACCTCCAAATGTCCTTATGAAGCAATGCCACTTTATTTTCTCCATATTTATTATTTGTATGATCCAAATTAATGTATAAATGATAAAATAAGGTTCTCTTGGGTCCCATAGCTCCCTTATTTCAATATTTAATGCCTCCTCCCCCAACATAGGGAACTAGTAGGTGGGTGAACATTGTCAACTAGTAGACCTATTGGAATGGGGACATGACAAAATGTCTCCTCATAATCTATGACTTCTTTATAGGGGAAGCCACGTGCTACAAATATTTCCTTGTATTTTTCGATGTTTTCATCTTCTATATTCTTGATATTGTATATCCATTTGGAAGACACTACAGACTTCCCTTTTAGTCTCGGGACCACCTTCCATACATCATTCTTCATGATTGACTGATAGTCTTCGATCATGGGATACTCCTTTTGTTTGTTGCTTCCTCATAGTTGGAAGGTTATTTATTAATGATGTCAAAAATTAGTGCTACATATTTGGAGTATGATCTCGGTCTCTTGATTTCACTAGAATTCCCATCTAGAGCATCATACCTCTCTACATATTGGATGGATTCGTGCGCCCATGCTGGTATTCTCATGTAGGAGTTATTCTCATGAGGTGGATCTATAGGTATTTGTGGTTCTCTCATGTCATGGTCTTCATGATGTTCTTGTATCATATCTTTCATAACTGTATCTCTAGATATGGGAACTTCAGGCTCTTCAATTTCTTCGGTGTGGATTTGTCTCTCAATCTTCTTTAATCCTAGAAAGAATATTCTGTAATATTTTGATGTTTCACTGTATCAAACGAATACACCCTTTTCTTGAAGGATCTAGTTTTATTCTCTCTTTTTTGGAACATGTATGTACACAACGCAGCCAATATTTTGAGATGGATGACCTCTGATTTCTCTCCTGAGAAATATTATTCTAGGGTCTTGTTATCCAAGACACGATGGGGTGTTATGTTTTGTACATACACGGTTGTTGATTATTGCTTATGACTCATGCTTCATCTGGCATGAGTCATGTTTAGAACGTTTTTGGTCTACGCACACAACCTACAAACATCTCTCAATATCTTCTTACAATGGATGGGTTTCCTCTATATCTCTATATATCTCATCTCTATATATTTTATTTTTATTTTCATCCAATCCTCTTTTCCATGTATTCAAGTCTAAATCTTGCACACAACTTATGGATTGGTCTTATATACTTTTTCGTGACTCTTCTTCTAACCATCGACTAGTTCTCAACTAACATTCGAGGATTTCTTCAGACTAACCCAAGAAATCCCTTTACATTTATAAAGGATCTATCCACCCAGTTTACATCCATGCCCCTTCCCAAAATATACTACTTGTCTAACTTAATTCACCATTTACATTTAATGTTTCCTCAAAAACCGGTTGAATTAATCTCTCCTTTTCTATCGCGGCCTTGTTCGCCTTGTGACCATATTCTTCAAAACTTCTTTTCAAAATTCTTATGCACTTTCCTATGTCCAACATGCCCCTAACACTCACTTATGACTCATCTCGAGCCACTTCATCCATAAATATCAGTCACGTTGAGTTTATTCTGAAACTCTTGACAAATTTTCATTACTTCTTATACTTGTCATTAAACGTCTTCTTTGACTTTCGCAATCTTTTCCACAAGTTTAGAACTTATAGGTTTTTAAGTTTCCACTTTTGTCACTCTGAGCGCATGTCGCACTTGCTCATGTACCAAGTGGATGGTCCATGTGACTTGTTCTACTTTGGGCTAGAGTTTTGCAACACATTCAGTTCGACGTTGTTGTTGTGTCCTCATTTTTGCGAACTGCTACTGTAAGGTTTTCAAGTAAGCATCCTTGGTCATCTTCCCGACCGGAAACAATCTCTTCAATGTATTCCTTATCCCTGTCAGATTTTCCTCCACTATATGGAGTTGCTCTGTTACTTTCTATGGTTCCTCATCGTCCATCAAGGCTTCCCAAGAATGAGAAATGTGTGCCTATTCCTTGGCACAAAGTGACTCAACCTCTTGAATTGACAATAGATTTTTCCTTACTTCCTTTCATCGCTCTTCCAGTACTTTAGGGGGTGTACTAGGAAGAATATTTTCTTCTAAATCTTGAATACGTTGGCGAAAGTCGACAGGCACTTTCCCAAGGTGAATGACTTGAGATTCTGGGAGCATTTCAGGTGCAACTCCTACTTTTGGAATTTTATGGCATGCGAATGTGACAACTTGCTTCAGTCTTTGCATGTCCTGCTGCAATCTCTGTGCCTTTTGTTTTGTTTCCTACACTTTTTTTCTATAGAGACGATACATTATTCTTTGAATGTTTCAGTTGTTCAACTAAGGTATGCTCCCACACCTTTATCTTGTATACTACAACCTGCTAATTGTTGTGAAGTAGAAACATATGCATCATAGAAGGGTCAACACTTACATGACCAATGTCCTTAATCATGCTATTATGTTTCGGTGTGCCCAAATAAAGTGCCTTAGGAGACACTTGAACTTCGACTAAGTGATCCTCAAAAGGACTGAATTCTTGCAAGTGCGACTGTGATTGTGACTGCGACTCGAATGAGTCCTTACTAACTCCTACCCTAAATTCTTTTACAGCGACTCAAAGAGTCTGCAACAAGTCAGTGATGCCTCCCACAAAGTTTGCCTTTTGGGAATCAATTTTTTGCAACTTCAGACATTCGATCAATAATCAAATTATAGTCATCATATGTAAGGCCACCACCACCAAAGGTTCTAACAACCTTTTATTTATTGTGACTCTTCTTAGTTTTTTCATACGCTTTCCTATTTTCTCCTAGTTCAGGATTCATCGGTATTATAATGGATTCTTAATTGACTTCATATTGGGGACTGGGTGGTATTTATTCATCCCGTTGATCTCCTCCTCGATTTCCCAACAGTCTATCCTATCGTGGGTTGGTCTCAAGAGGTAATTAATCATCTACAGCAGGTTGTTTCCATTCCTCATGCCAGTACCGAACAATCATTTCAATTTAATCTCATGTTAACCAAAAAATAGTCTTCAACCATTGATGTTGGGGATCTTGTCATTGTTGAAAGTAGATATGGTGAACCCTAGAAAAAAATCCAATTACATCCTCTGCAGCAATCCAAGATTGGTTTCCAATGTGATGCCTCAGTGCATTAGCATGTAAATAGAACTCAATTTTGTTTTTTGTTTTTCAACGTCGATTCTTCTTTTTATACCACAGTTTCTGGTAGCGCGCCTCCTGACATGGAACATGTACATCCATCCCCTGATAATTTTGTGGCTTATCCCACGTGACAAAGGATATCAATATTAGCAGCCATGAATAAGTAAATGGATTACCTTATTTTAAGGCGTTGATGGAAATTGCTAACACTTCAATCACTAGATAGGTAGACCAATTCATTTGCATGCCAGCAACACACTATTATATTGTAGCAATGGTACCATCGGTGTACTGGTTCGGTTGCATCTTTCTGAGAATCTTACTGGAGAGCACTTTTCTTGTGAATCAAACACTTGTATCATTGATAGAGGTGATAGAAAATCCCCTATTATCTCGTGCCCGGGTCCTACTCCTTTCCAGCAAAGAACGGTGTTGGATCAACCTTTTCCTTAAGTATCCCAATGATGGTAGAAATTAGGTCGACATCTACAGATATTTGGTTATCCAACCATAGGAAGCCTCCATGGAAGCAAACTAACAATAGCTTCATGCGCGTATTGACTTCTGTAGTGCAACCAAAATGCAGCATATAAATCAATGACTAAATGCCAAACTTTTCCATTCCTCGAGCCCACTCCATAGGAACCAGTTGAATAGGCCCCTCGTCGACCAATTGCACAGATTTCATGTACCATGAAATGTGCAGTTCAGGAAACTTTTGTAAATCATGATCTGCAAATGCAAGATTTCTCTAATTTAGCACAATGTTTGTCGTAACATGCACACCTTTTGGAACGGTTAGCTTGACCAGCAAATAATTAGCATTGTTGTGAATGACTACATTATGAGCATCATCCTTTCTTGGTGGAATGTATCCAAGGAATATTGTCGTTGACCTAGATCCCGAGGCTTCATCATCGTTTGTGGCTTTCAATCTCTTCTCTAGAATAACTCTGCAACCAATCATTCGCTTCCTTGTTAGTGGATTGACAGGTACAGTTCGCGACACAACCTCTAGTGCTTCTTTGAAAATGGGTATGGAATTAGGAACCTCCATGCTTGATCCTTGGATAGTGCTAGTACTCGACACAAGAATTTCAAAGAAAACAGCTTTCGGCTTCAAAGATTTCATAGACAGATAATTTGGCTCAAGAGTATTAACAGTTTGATACAATGAATCAATAGACTTATGTTCGAGGATGAAATAGGTTTTTGCATGCAGTCATTTTTTCAATCACGCAATTCTGGAATAAATGAAAAAGGTGGCGGCTAAGCCTGTCACATGGGGTAATATTTCCATTCATTTTGATAAACCACCATTCTATACATCACTTCACTAACCATAAAAGAAGGAATTTATTAGGCTTTAATTATAGATTTGACAAAAAGAATGCCCTCAAATTCTACCGCTACTTCCACTTAACTGCAATCCAACTATATCTTGTGACAGACGTATAGTCTATGACAGAATTGAAACTTGCAACAATCTTGAAAGTTGCGAGCGGAAACTACCTTTTTAGTCGAGCGATGTACAACTATATTGGTAAGATTTCATCCGACTTCCATTCACCAGCCCTTCAAATGGTGTAACATCTAATTTTTTTAGCTGGACCACCCTGCCATCAGTGATACGAATGATAACATATGGTCCCAACCAGTGCGTTCGAAGCTTGACCGAATGTTTCAAAAATTTACTATCATATAGGAGGAAAAAATCACCTATCTGAAATTGCTTGAACTTGATATGGAAGTTGCCCCAAGCCTTCTATTGCTCCTTCTCGAAACGTTGATGATATCCTGAAATAAAGAGATCTTCCTCCATCTATACCAGCTAAGACAATCTTTCTTCAACTACACCAACATCTGTCATCTCTGTAATCCCAGCTATTCTAACACTGGGTACAATATATTCTAGTGGCATAACAGCCTCTTCTCCATAAATCAATCTGAATGTTGTGTGTCGTATCATATTTTTGCATGTGGTGTGATAATCCCATAAGACTGTAGGTATCTTGTGATCCCAATCATCCCTCTAAAAATTGCATATTTTAGTCAATGCATTTTCTAAGATTTTATTAAATGCTTCTACAATGCCATTTTCTTGTGGGTTATATGGCGTTGTCTTGCGGTGTTGAATATGAAATTCCTCAATTATTTTTCAATCAATTAATTAACAAAGTGTGTACCTTGGTCACTTATCAAAAAATTTGGGCATCCAAACCTAGTCACAACATGGTTGAGTAAAATATTGTAGCAATTGTAGCATTACAATCTCTCATTGGTGATGCTTCGTCCCACCTGTTTAAGTATTCTGTAGTAGTGATTATATATTGTGCACTTGTTTGTTTTCCCAATGGGTTATGGGACACACAAATTCAGCAACACACTTATCAAATTCCAGCAAAGTTACCTATGGTACCAATGACATTTCAACTTGTCACGATGGTTTCCTAGCTCGTTGACAAATATCACATTTGCAACAACAATCCTCAGCATCTGCATGAAGAGTAGGCCATCATAATCCTACCTGTAAAAACTTGTGCATTGTTTCTCTTCCTGCATAGTGTCCTTCTGCAATACCAACATATGCTTCATTCAACAGCATCAATCGCTCATATTCCAAGACACAACGACAGAGTATTTCATCTGGTCCCATATTATATAATTGCCCTGCAATCAGCTGGAAGTCTACAAGTTTTACAACTAATTGCTTCTTTTGTGTTGTACTAAATACTTCTGGTGCATACCTTGTAGTCAATAATTGTACCATATCTTTGTAGTGATCATCAATCATATATACTACATATAATTGTGCGTCAGGAAGACTATCATCTAGACTAGTAGGCTCCTCTCCACTTTGTAACCTCGGCAAATGGTCAAGTCCTGCATTCAGTCATCCTAGCTTGATAATAATTTGAAAATCAAATTCTTGAAATAGCAGAAGCCATCGATGATCTTACCCCCCAAAACTGGCTTATTAATCAAGTATTTTAATGCAGAATGGTTTGCAAACATCTTCAAATGACTGCCTAGAAAACAATGTTAGAATTTACGGAGAGCATATACCATATCAAGTACCCCCCTCTTAGTAATGGTATAGTTCATTTATACGGTCGATAGTTTTTTACTGGCAAATGCAATGTGGTGATCAAGATAACCATCGTCTAGTTGTGCAAGTACTACGACGCGCGTGACAGATCATGCATTGACGTGTACATGAAATTCTTTCTGCCATTTTGGAAATATCAATATAGGGGTTGAGACCATCTTGTCTTTGAGGATATCTGGGATCTTTTGAAACTGCTCTTTCCATTGGAATTTAACATCTTTCTTCAGCAATTTTTCCATTGGAGTTGTGACCTCGGCATAACACCAGATAATTTTTCTGTAATACTCCATATGTCCCAAGATAGTTCTTAACTATTTAACTAATTTGGGTGAGGGTAAGTCAAAAATAATTTCAATCTTGGTAGGGTCCATCAACATTCTATCTCGACAGACCACATGAACCAGCAAAATACCAAAAAGAGCACATAAAATACACTTCTTCAAATTAAGAGAAATATGGAACTATCTACACCGGTCCAACATCATTCTAAGATTTTCAATATGATATTTAAATACCCCATAGACCGTCAAATCATCAAAGTATACCACAATAAATTTATGGATAAAGACTTTAAAAGCAGCTATTAATATTCTAGATAAAATAACATGTGCATTCTTGAGTCCGAAGGGCATTACCATATATTGGAAGCAACCCCATTTTGTTGAAAATATTGTCTTGTACCAATATTCTTTTGCAATCCCTATTTGATGGTACCCAGAGAATACGTTAGTGAACGAGTACACTTATTTCCCTCCTATGCTTTCCAATACTTCATTTGTGAAAGGGGTAGGAAATGGATCGTGCAGGAAGGCACCATTTAAATTCCATAGGTTGACACAGATTTAGACTTCACCAGTTTTCTTGTCTTGAACAACCATAGGGATAATCCATTATGATTATTCGATGGGTTTTATAATTCCTGCATCTAGCATTATCTGTAACTATGCTTTGACCTTCTCCTTATATCTTGGATTTACTCTATACAGTCGTTTCTTAACAGGTTTTGCATCTCACTTCAAGGGGATCTTAATTTCTCTTAGATCACCAACAATCCCCTTCAATTATGATAACTTAGTTGGGAATAGATATTAGAACTCATGCAATAAATTTTTAATTTTCCCTACTGTCTCATCATCCCAATAGTCCTCAATATTGGAGAATTTTGAGTTCTCTGGAGAACCAATGTTCACCTTCTTTATTCTGAGGGGCTTCAGAAATTCGTCATTTGATAAGCCCGATCCCTCCACTGCTTGACTACCCTGTGATTAAGGAATATGTATATCACATGGATCATCATCTTCAGGCCCGTCAGATATGTTATAGCATTACATCCAATTCTAAACTTTCGCACTGTCCTAAGGAAAACTTGACATCGAAACAGAGATGTCTTCAAAAATATAGGTTTTGATAACTTGCAGAGCAACATCAATCGTCGAATTAGCATTAGTGAAGATAAAAGTATGTGTGAAACTAGTAGCTAGCTCTTCCCATTCTACAGTTCCTCGTCATAACTCAACTGACATATACTAGTTTCTTGATATTATGTCCAAAGTATGTATTAACTGATGAACTGATTCCTGTCGCAATGATGTCCTCCATGTTACGGGAAAATTTTCAATGTGGTCGACGGAATTCGTCAATATCGTATATTTCTAGCTAGTATAAGAAATATTTTCTCCAAATCTCATTTCTAGCAGTCAATGACATTATGACCATTCTAAAACATATTGCTTATCAACAAACCACTACCTAGAAGGTGTAGCTTTCAATGCAACACCAAGGCTAATAGGTGTTGAGCTTCCAAGATTTTGCTTTTGAACGTCGTAAGAAATGTATCTAAGTTAGTTAATCCTTCATAATTTGGTATATCACATACCTCCATACCTACCCGTCGCAAATATTTCGTGATCATTCCACACTTATGCATTGATACTTCATGTAGCTAATTCTGCCAATTTTCCAGAGCTTCTCCTAAATATGATGAACAGGAACTAATACTTCGCCAACTTAATTTACCATCTGCATTCGGGTTGATTTAGTCTTCCCTTGCAAAGTAAATATTGGTATTATTGGTTGTATCCACGGGTTTCTTATTTAAAGCGTCCTTTACTGCAGTACAACTTTGTCTAGAAACATGTATAGCCATCTCTTTGTCTAAAATATAATTCAAATATGGTCTGAGCTTAACAGATTTAGCAATTATCATGCCCCAAATAAGGTGCCTTGCTCCCTACATTGGCAATTGTCCACACAATTGTTTCCCTAATTTTTCATTTTTATCCAGCAGTTCTTTATACTTGTTTTCCAACACCTTTCTTTCCTCTTCCTTCTTCAAAACTACATCGGCCAATTTTTTTTATTTTGGCTTTCCAAACCAACAATTTCCAAGTCCCTCGGACTTAGTTGGGATGGCCTACACAATGGATTATGTGCTTGTTTGTGCAACAGGATGAATTATTTGTACCTCGTCTTCTTTGCTCCTATCCTCTTTTTCTTTTTCTAAAGCCAATTTTCTTTCATTTAAGACATTCATTTTTTCAACCAAAAGAGCTTTCTCTTTTTCCCATTCTTTCTTTTCATCGGCAAGTTTCAATAGTTTTACTTTGTTGTCACTCATCTCTTTAGCTAGAAGCTCTTTTTCTTTCTCCAATTCAGTCAATTCTGAAGCTTGAATTAATTATTTGGCTGGAATCTTCAATTTCTTTTTCAGCGACTGAATTATGTTCTCCTTCTCTACAAGGATATTTTGTGTAACCTCTCCCTTATTTGTTTGATTTTCAATGGCTAGCAAATCTCCTTGAAATATCTTCATCTAATGCTAGATACTTTCAAAGTGGCCTTCAACAAATCACTGCAAATTACCTCCCCAGGCTGCTTGTGTGAGTGGATCATGTCAGGCACTCAAATAAATTTTAGGTTCAGTCTCATCTCTGTTATCCTATTTTTATTGGCAATTGCTAACTTCAAAGTATTCTTAGCATGACCTTTAACAATCTCCAAAGAGACCTCTTTACAAGAAATTTTCATGACATCTGCATATAATTTAAAAAGGATGTCTCCCTATCATCTTTATCTTTATCATATAAATTACGTCTGGATTTAAATTTATGAGTTGATGTCTTAGGAACCTCTGAGAATTCATATTGTTGTACTTCAAAAGTTGGTCCCTTAATCTTTACATGTTTTTTCTTACTTTCAGTTTTGACTATTTCCACCAATTCTCCCTCAGCTTCAACCTTCTCCCTTTTATCTATTTCTAAACTCCCTTCTTCTTATGTTTCCATGGCATCTGAAAAAATCATTTTACCTGTCACCTATGGATTTCTTGGAATGGGAGGGACAATCCCTGCTGATTTTACCACAGTCAATGGATTTTCCTATGAAACTTCTACATTATCCATTGATGATGGATAATCCATCCAATTGGCTTTTTCAACCAATCCTTCTACCACCTGGTGCTCAAAAGCCTTGTTCTTATTCATTAGTGTTATTAATGAGATAACATGTTGTGGATCATAGTTCACTGCAAACGTTGTCTTAAAATCCATCTCTCGCAACAGACTTTCAACTACACATAGTGTATCTTTATTCTTTGTGATAAAAGGTCCAATTACCCAAGGAAATTTAATTTCTGAAGCTTTTTTGAAACTGATAAAATGTTTGTTTTCTACTATCAATTTATGTCTCACGAGTTCCAAAGTAAACACTCTATGAGTAAGGAAAGCTGGCAAAATATATGGCTCATGAGTAAAGCCATACACTATAATGATGGTGTGTTCTTCTAATAGGAACCAGTCTCATATTTTCCTATCTGGAGCAAATTATAAAGCCTATTTCATCTGTGGTAGTACTCTAGGTAATTTAATTTGAAAGAAAACTTTATAAACCTCTGTCATCAACAGGTTTATATACTTAAGGAAGTTACTATTGATTTCTGTTGTGAGCACCATTTATGAAAGTTGTAGAATTTCTTCATTGAAAAATAAGAACATCTTGATCATATACCATTGAAATCAATAATGCCTGGTACTGTGGAAATTCACTAGCCAAGAGTGAATACTTTAAGCTAGGAAGTCATCAAATTTAAAGCATGGAGGTGGAAGAGACTGAGACTTGGACTGACTCATACTGACTCTAAATAAGAGACTCATTAAAAAATCAAGAACATACGGATGTGTCTAAACCTAAGAACTGATGCAGCATTGAAACAACCAACTTTGTTTCTTCATTGAATAGGTTTATATCTAGGGGAAATGGTTGGTTGTCAAGGGACACATCTGACCTGAAACACTTGGAGAAAAAGGGTTGATTTTGCTCAATGGTAGCATGTTTGAAGGACTGAATTAGGTCTTCTTCATTGAAATATTCACAGTTTTGGGTAAAATTAGGAGGGACGACATGAGAGTCTCGGAAAACAAGTGCATTAACAGGACATACAATCTTGGTTTTTGATGAATCCAATATTACCCTCTTAGAACATGAATAATTTGAGGCGCATCAAGTAATGAAATATGGAAATTTAAGGGTTTTGTATGGACAAAAATAATACATACGAGACTAGAAAATGTTGTGTAAATCAATGCCCTAGTCTTTAAAAGCATTTATCTTTGTTTTTAATTGGTGAATAAGGACGAAAGACAGAATGGTATCAAATATTCTGCCATCTCTATCTTCGAATACTTCATCTATTTTCAGAAATTCCAAGCTCCGATCCTCTACTTGTCCTCCACTATCCATGCTTAAATACTAGTAAGCGGGTAAAAATGTGGCCTACCTGGAAAACTGACGGTTGGATGGGTATCTTTCTGACTTGTCTTTGTCCACGCAAAACAATTATTTCTCCTCCCAATGCATAAAATACAAATAGTCGAACACATGCCTTTTCCCTTCATAATATTCTTCATAGTGGTTTTCGATCTGGGGAAGTGGTTTTAATTTCCACTAGTAGAATTCTTTGTTAATATCCATGCACATCTCAAAGGCGGATCTTTCTCTCTCTGTAGATTAAATCTACTACTATCTCTAACCGTCGATCTTGATCACCCATTAACCTCATTCTTCCCTTATTCCATTGCATGACTTATTTTCTATCCTCCTTCTATTTTCATTTAGCGGACCTCCTAATCACCATAGATCTACCAGATCTTCACTTCCCACCATAGATGTTCTTTACCATTTAATCCTCCTCTTTATTTTTCACTGCTCATATGATTCATAAAATAGTGTGCTACTTCTATTAGTGGATCACCTAACAGTCGATGATATCAACCATATATAATCCTGACCATTGATCAATGATGCCCTTTAATAATTCCATCGATCTCCAACTAATCATATGGCTCGCATGTTCTCCCAACGGACCCCAGAGTCTGTTGTTGATAGTTTCCATCATTAATATCCATCGTATATTTATACCAAGCCTTAAACATTCCGCTCACTCCCGATATAACTTTCCATGTGCATCTTCCCACATCATTGTTTATCTGCATCATAGATATAGGTGGCCCATAATCCTTTCTGCTAATCATTAAGATTTATTCTTTCGTGCAAATTTGATTAGTGGATCCAATACCCACCATAGATCTACCAACCTGAAGATCTAGACCATAGAACCTTTCAGCATATACCATAGGTGAAAATTTTTCATTCTTAGTCCTTTATCAACCTTAACCTATGGTTTCATGAGAAGATTAAAAATCTTGGTCTCTAATTCAGAATTTAAGCACATTTCGATCACATTATCATAAAAAACTCATATCATACCCTTATTTCTCCTCGGGCCTACTCATTTCAACTGCTAACCAAAACAATGCTAATACCTAGCTCCAACTAGGGATGTTCATGGGATGTTATCCTCCCTACGAGGTAGCAAAGAACCCGCAAACCAGTGTGAATTTATTCTATGTACAAAACCTCTTCGAAAACTTAAAAATTCAAATTTATTTTTTCCCTTTTTTTGTAAATAAAATAAAGAAAATGACAAATCTTAAAGATCTTAGGGCCTTTTCTCTGGGCTTCAAATCTTTCAATTCACCATCTGTATTGATATTTCAATTAAACAAATATATACAACTAATATACATAAATACCTTCCTCCTCAGGACAAGTAAAGTTTCATAAATCTTCCATTACATGGCCTCCTTTAAGTTGAACCCCATTTTGATGTTGCAGAATAAAAAAATTGCCTCCTCTAAAAGCGGCAACGATGTATGGCCCTTTCCACAAATGATCAAACTTCCCATGTTTATCCTCTTTCCTTGCATCCCATTTTAAAACTAGATCATCAACCTGAAATTGTTCTTCCTTAACCCTCTTGTCAAAGTTCTTCTTCATTTTATCTTGGTGTACCTGCACCTTATCATAAGCTTTTTCCCTTACCTCATTCAATTCAATGATTTGATTTATCCCCCTCTGCATATGGTTTGGCTCTTCTTCCTATTCCTATAGCAGCTTCATCACAGTAAAACCTAAAGACACTGGGAATACCACCTCTGCTCCATATACCAACTAGAAAGGTGGCATACCAATAGCCCTTTTAGTACTTATTCTATCTTCCCATAAAGCATACTTCAGTTTGGTGTGCCAGACTCTCTTGTTCTCCTCCAATAACTTCTTGATTATCCTTGCTAAACTTTTATTAGAATATTCTAAAATCCCATTCCCTTGAGGATTATATGCAATATAATTATTCAAACTGATATGATATTTGTGACAAAAGACTATCATTTTTTTAGACTTGAAAGTTGGTGCATTATCAGTCATAAGTCTCATGGGGCATCCAAACCTTGACATAATATTTTTTACAGAAAATCCATAATAACCACATTAGTATCCCTCCTGGTAGGTATAGCTTCAATCCACTTGGTAAAATAATCAGTTGCATTTAGGATCCATCTATGTTGGTCAAAATACTTTGGGTTAATTTATCCAATGAAATATAACCCCCACTGCTGAAAATGTGCCTCTATTGAAATAGGATTAAGTGGTAATGGCATTAGCTTCCTCTTCCCATCAAAGATTTGACACGGATGGAAGGTTGTGACCTCTCTATAAAAATCAACAAGCATGGTAGGCCAATAAAAACCATTGAAATTTTATTTCTAGACACTTTCCAATAATGATGCCCTCCACACACTCCTTGGTGAAACTCCTTCATAGTTTGTTGGGTTTCATTTTCCAACAAAGAATTTATCAAAACTCCCCCTAAGTCTTTCCAAAATAAATACTAGTCCATAATGCAAAACTTTGTTGCCTTTAGCTTCACTGATCTAGCTCTGGTTTTACTTAATCCTGGAGGTGCTTATAAATTCTGCAAAACATACACTATATCACTATACCAAGGAGATAAAGTCAAATCTGTGATCACCTGTAATCCTGAATCCAATTGATTTGAATGATTAGATAAGAAATTCAATTGCAAAGATTCACAATATGAATCAGTCATTAAATTTGCTAGTCCCTATCATTTCACCAACTTTGCGGGCCTGATCTCCAAATCATACTTCAACAAGATTGATATCCTTTCGCTCTTTTCCCTCTAGATCAGACTAGGTAAGAATGTTTTTCATCACATTATCAGGCACATAAGCAATGATATGAGAATGTAAAATATACACCCTATAATCCTTCAAAGACTTGACCAATGCATATGCCTGCTTTTCCATGATGTCATATTTCAATTCTCCATCCCTCAATACCTTGCTAAAGAAAGCAATGGGTTGCTCTACATTTTGTTGATTCTTTTGCAGCAATACTCCATCTATTGTATGCTCAAAAGAGAAAGAGAAAACAATAAAATCTTTAGAAAAATATGGGTTGACTAAAAGAGGGGCTTCTGTTATTGATTTATTGATGTCATTAAAAGTTTTCTTAGCTTCTATAGTCCATTTGATTTCACAATCTTTCCTCGGCATAGTTGTTACATTTCTTAAAATTTCTGCAAAACTTGGAATAAACATCCTTAAAAAAATCACTTGACCAATGAATGACTGAATCTCTCTCTTACTTCTAGGCATTTCTACCTTCAAAATAGCTTTTACTCGATCTGGATCAACCCTAATCTCATCTTTTGAAATAATATGGCCCAACAAATTCTCCTCTTTCATGAAAAAATTGGATTTTCTAGGATTGAGAGTAATACCATACCTCTTGCATTTCAATGACACCTTTTCCAAGTGCTTTATGTGATCCCTGTCAAATTTAGAGTAAACTGTAACATCATCCATCTATATTACAAAAATATGTCTTTTTCCTTAGCAAAAGCTATGTCCATTTCTCTTTGGAAAGTTTCTCCTAGATTCATCAACCCAAATGGCATTTTGGTATACATAAAGTTCCCCCATGGTGTGGTGAAATTTGTTTTTCTCCTAATCTTCAGGAAGAACCTGTATTTGGTTGTACCCAGAAAAACCATCCATTATAGAAATCCTCTCAGCACCAACAAAATTCTGTAATATGAGATCCATTTTAGGTAAAGGATAATTATCTTTCAACGAATATTTGTTAATGTTTTGAAGTCCACACATAGTCTAATTTCTCCATTTTTCTTTCTGAAGGGCACCATATTAGCTACCCACTTTGAAAATCTAAGTGTTAAAATATTTTTTGTATTGAATAACTTCCTCACCTCTTTCTCAATTAAGGGAAACAACATTGGATTTATTCTTCTAAGCTTATGTCTGAAAGGCTTCTCTCCGTGTCTAATGGGAATGGTATGTTGTATACTTGAGGTGTCATATTATTTCATATATTCATAGCTCCAAGCAAAAACATCAGTATAGTTTTTTATCAAATCAATATACCTCTTCTTCTCTTCTCTAAGCAGGTTTTTTGAAAGTTTCACTAATTTAGGAGAACCTTTAGTTCCAATATTTTGATATTGAATATCATTTTCATTAGGATAAACTTTAGGATCTTTGGATACATCATTATGGTCAAACAATTTTTTTAGAGGTATAAGGCCTTTGGGAATGTAATTACCTTTCAACTGAATAATGTCCTTACCCCCACTCATGTTTGTCAATTTTTTTGTGCAATGTCTTCATATGCAAACAGTTCATCGTTTTGGATAGTTTCTATATCAATATTTGTATTTACAAACTCATCTGACAATTACAAAAATCTCTTTATCTGTAAGTCATCTTCAAACACTTGCCAATACTCGGAGTTGTCGGGGATAAAATGTCTATTTACTATTTCAATTTTATACTTTTTCTTAGAATAGATAGGCACATTAAAATTCCCAGTAGTAGTGGCTAGAGAATCAACTACCTGATTTTATATTCGGGGAATTACCATAACTCTGTTTCTGGTAAAGAAGTTTCACAACATATCCCAAACCTCATTCCTATAAGCTCTCATTCTGGGATGTTTTGTTTGATAGCTATTATTCCCTTGATTCACCACTAATTCTGAATCTCCAAAGAAATCTATTCATTTTGCTTTTAAATCATTTAAGGCATTCAATCCTAGTAACAAAGCCTCATACTCTTCTACATTATTAGTACATTTGAATGTTAATTTAAAAAATACACTTTAAAATCTCTATTTGGAGATATGATCTAGTAACTTATCCCATTTTTTACCTTGTTGACTAAGTTTATCTTGCTAACCCAGAGCCATAACTGGATGAAATCATAAGAAACAGTAACATTTGCAATTGAATTCCTCAGCTCCCCTAAGAATGTTATTTGATTGATCCCAAAAAATCACAAATTAGAAGGTATTTCACTAGCCTTTCCTCATAGACATTCGAGCCAGCCCATGCTTCCTAACAAACATCTGATACACAAAGCACACCATCATACCCTCATCTACCCATACTTCAAGTGCTTAACCCCTACTTTCCATCCTCCCACCCAACTTCAAATACCTGCACCAGCTCCCACCTTTTTAATAGATCCATCAAAGTACATTGTCCATACCCCTTCATCATTTTGTTTATGTCCCAATGCTTCTTGCCTCTTAGCAAATTCCTTATCTTATTTCAATTCATTTACTACTGGTAATTCTTGTTTAATATGAGAATCACTGAAAAATATAGAAGATATCATATCAGTAACGACATCATATATGCGATGATTGTCAGGTTTATCTTAATTGATAACCACATATGCTAATATGTTTTCCCTGTATAGTATTCTATGTTCTCCAAACAAAGGAATAGTTGCATATGACATATCCATTTGAAAAGTTCCTTTGAGCTTTGAATCCCAAGGTCTTAATAACAACATACCAATTTTTGGAGGAATATCAACCACTACTACATCCATGATAATTATCTTGGTAGGGATCCATGCGGGATTAACTACCATATCTTTAATTAGCCCCAAACATTTTACTTTTCTAGAATCAAAGGAAAACAAGTCTTTATAAGGCATTGTAATCTCTAATCCTAGACTTTCAACCACCACTCTAGGCATTAGATTATGCGATGCACCAGAATATAACATAACATTATTTAAAATCATATCATGGACATTAAGGCTAACATAAAATGGTGGAATATCTTCTTCATGGGTGTCTTCAATTCCAGGACCAAGAACAATTGTTGGAGTATCATCTGTCAATTATAGTGTGTTTGTATGGCATTCTCCATCAGTTTTAACCATTATGGTTATCTTTTCTCTATATTCATCATTTCTCAAAAACTCACTAAAAGGAATGGAAATTTTTATCTTAGATAGTTCACTTTGTAAACTGAAGGTGTAAACTGAAGGAGGAAATTGCTCTGTCACTTTCAATTGGCATTTGTTGTTTATTTTCTTTTGACATCTCTTTTTTATTATCTTTCGGTGTTTCTTTTTTGTTCTTTGGAACCTTCTGTACAATATTTTCCTTTTGGTTTTCTTTTTGTTTTTCTACATTACGTTGACTACGAGAAGGTTGATTTGGAGGTGGCATTCCCTTATTTATGCTTACATTGCTACTTCTCAAATTTAACTTTCTTTGGAAATCATCTATAATGTTATGATATCCTCTCTGATATTGCTATGTTTCTACTTCAATGGTATTACCATCATCTTCCTGAGCAAACATATTGTGTTCCTCTTCTGTAAGATAAATTTCAGAGTCTAGATCATCAAAATGGTCTATTTGGTTATCCAGGGGATCGTTCTCTTTTTCCTCATCAACAAATATTCTCTAGAAATGGGGGTCTTATTTGTTGGTCTTCAATATCCTTGGGATTTCTTTGATCTCTCTATCTAATCTAAGGGGGGAGAGGGGAGGGCCTTCTGAAATTTGGATTCCTGATTTGTGGCTCAGTCTATTCTCTGTTTGGAGGTCTGTTATCCAATGCTAATCTGTCCATCAACCTCTCCATTGTTTTCATCATTATATCAAACTTTGCATCAATGGATGAAGATGTTGAAGCTTGATTATGTTCCTTATTTATTCTCCTATCTACCTCCATTCTTTGTTTCATTTTCCCATAAGCCATTAAATTAGCTTCAACCTCCAAATCATCCTTAGACATAGCAGACAGAACATCATATTTTCTCTCTCTCAATAATGAAGAAAAATAAATATCAAATGCATCAACATAGTTTAATTTTGCATCTCCTACATGAGGTTTTATATCAGTTGGTATTGAATTGTAAACCCTCATAAATCTTCTTGGAAATTCATGCACGGATTCAAAATTATCATTCTTTAAAGTATTATATTGATCCAGAACCTACATAGGACTCTTTTTATCTTCCCATCTATCTAGAAAAAGAGTTTGAAAAACCTCAAAAGTGGCAATAGACCTTGCAGGAAGATATTTAAACCATATTTTATCTTCCCCAAATAAACTTTGTGCAAACAATCTCATTTTAGCATCATCATAATCCGCTTCCTCCAAATCAATGAAATCATCAAACCTATCCACATGTTGCCTAGCTATGAAATCTCTCCCCCCCCCCCGGTCAAATAATGAAATTATTTGTGAGTAATTATGTGGAAATTCATGTAATACAACACACAAAGCTAATGGAACAAACCTAGCAGCCATACCTCTAGGAGGGTTATGAACAACGAGATTATTTTTAACAATACTAGGGATTTGGGACTTAGCAGTTTGGATTGGATGATTTCTCTCTTCTGTCTTTACAATATTTTGGATATTTTTCCAAATAGAATCTAACAAATAAGACTGAAGTCTGTTTGGACTTATTTCAACTTGTTTTAAATCTGATTCGGACTTAGACCTTAAGAAAGGTTGTTCAAACTTTGTTTCCAACTCAAAATCTTGAAAATGAGAAATTCTTCTTGAGTTTGAGAAAAAATATTGTTGTATTTGAGAAGTACCTACTGCCTCCTTTCCTCTTCTTTTCCTAATTAAACTTTCTGTATCTTCCACACTATATAAAGTTTCAGAATTAGGGTTACCTCTTGTGTGCACTCTCTTGAAATCCATGATGTCATCTTTAGAATACCCCCTTGAAAATCAATGTGGAGTCACCAGGGAAAAACACAACCGACTTTGGATGCAAGAACCTCTGTTTGCCCACATAAATCATGTCTTCTTGAATAACATTGTCATCAAGATGTTAGCACTTAGAATTTACCCCGAGTTGTGAAAGGATAATCCCAAGGTAACCACAAAACCAATCTTTAGGTGGAAAGTTGGCTTCTTTCCTTCTAGAGAGGGATCTCTCAATAGATAAACTCAAAGGCCAATATATTTTGAAAGAAATAAAATTTAATAGTAACAATGGTTGAAACTGGTGGTCATTAGGCATGGAGTAAAATATGAAAAACAAGTAATGGTAGTGCTTTGCAATGTATTTCTTAACATAGGCATAGTATCTACCCTTTTACAATCAAAATGTTGATTGTCTAGTGATAAGGAATATTAAAGAAACAGACCATTAACATGGGCACCTCAAGATGAATCCAATGCTAACTTTAGTGGAAAAATTTTGTCAATGCTTGAAAGTAAAGGATCATACATATGATTATGAATTCTAACCCAATATACACTCATTCACGCATGAAAATAAAACAGAATGGAAAGGTACACAGGAAGACATTCACATGAAGGAAAGAAAGTACAAACTGTAAAATAAATAACACAAGAATCTCTGTAGAAAACATGCTTGGCTATGCGATATTTATTAATCTTGAAACTCTATTACAAAATTCAGTTCTTGCTCACGGGTTCCAACCCCCAATACAATATAAAAAGATGCTTAAATACATCAAAATGCTCCTTGAGTTGATAAATTTTTCTATCTAAAAATAGGCAAAAATAACAGCCTTATTATATTTTCCATTAAACTCCTAACAAACTAACTATTAAGAAATTTATTACATTTTTCAAAATAGAATTAATCTTCAAAACTTTTGGATTCCTTTATTGATGTAACATGTACTTTGTTCTACCAAAATTCTCTATTATCTTCCACTAATCCACAGATGGCAGCTCGAAATTGGCCATTTCTTTAGCCAATACCCTCAATTCCACATGATCCACATATGAAATGGGTGGCAACTGGGAACAAACTGCTATGAAAGTGTTGATCATTTCAAAGTACACAACTAATTTATCAACAACAGTTTTCCCTGATAGAGATTGGTTCATATCCTCAAATTTTTTGTTGTCCAATATGCATGTAATTAATAAAGCTTGATATTCAACTAGAGACAAAAGTCTACCATATTATTCCCAAAAAGAAGGCAAACCTTTCTAAAATAAAGACACAAATGATCCCTTGAAAATATTCACTTGATGTTTCATTATGTCAATCTTTGCTTGCATTGATTCTATGTGTTGATGCTTTCCTACTACCTTCCTGTCCCAAGTGATCACTGTAATTATGTCTTTAATTCCCATTGTACTCAAGTCTTCTTATGATAAAGTATTAAAGAATTTGATGGTATTATTGGTTGTATCCACATGTTTCTTATTTAAAGCTTCCTTTACTGTAGTACAACTTTGTCTAGCAGCATGTATAGCCATCTCTTTGTCTAAAATATAATTTAAATATGGCCTGAGCTTAACAGCTTTAGCAATGATCATGTCCCAAATAAGATGCCTTGCTACCTGCATTGGCAATTGTCCAGACAACTGCTTCACTAATTTTTCATTTTTATCCAGTAATTCTTTATACTTGTTTTCCAGCACCTTTCTTTCCTCTTCCTTCTTCAAAACCGCATCAGCCAAATTTTTATTTTGGATTTTCAGACCAACAATTTCTAAGCCCCTCATACTTACTTGGGACATAGCCTGCACAACGTATTATGTACTTAATTGTGCAATAGGATGAAATATCTGTACCTCATCTTCTTTGCTCCTATCCTCTTTTTTTTTCTAAAGCCAACTTTCTTTCATTTAAGACATTCATTTTTTCAACCAAAATAGATTTATCTTTTTCCCATTCTTTCTTTTCATCAGCAAGCTTCAATAGTTTTTCTTTGTTGTCGCTCAGCTCTTTAGCTAGTAGCTCTTTTTCTTTCTCCAATTCAGTCAATTCTAAATCTTGAATTAATTGTGTGGCGGGGTTCTTCAATTTATTTTTCAGCAACTGAATTGTGTTTTCCTTCCCTGCAAGGATATTTTGTGTAACCTCTCCCTTCTTTTTTTCATTGTCAATGGCTAGCAAATCTCCTTTAAGTTTCTTCATATGCTGTTGGTGTACCTTATTCTCCACCTTTTCCTGCCTTAGCTTATTTTCAATTTTAATCTGTGTGGACTGCAATTTATATACTTTCAAAGTGCCCTTCAACAAATCACTATAAATTACCTCCCCATTCTACTTGTGTAAGTGGATTATGTCAGGCACTGGGATAAATTTTAGGTTCAGTCTCATCTTTGTTATCCTGCTTTTAGTGGTAAATGCTAAGTTCAAAGTATTCTTAGCATTATCTTTAACAATCACCAAAGAGACCTCTTTATTTGAAATTTTCCTGACATCTTCATATAATTTAAAAGATTCATTTAAGGATGTCTCCCTATCATCTTTATATTTATCATATAAATAAGCTCTAGATTTAAATTTATCAGTTGATGTCTCGGGAACCTATGAGAATCCATACTATTGTACTTCAAAAGTTGGTCCCTTGATCTTTACCTTATTTTTCTTACTTTTTGTTTTGACTTATTTCCACCAATTCTCCCTCAGCTTCAACCTTCTTCATGTTAGTTGTTTCTGAACTCCCTTCTTCTTATGTTTCCATGGCATCTGAAAAAGTCCTTTTACTTGTCACCTCTGGATTGCTTGCAATGGGAGTGATAATCCCTGTTGCTTTTACCTAAACCAATCGATTTTCCTATGAAACTTTGATTCGGATTTATGCATGAATGAAATGAAAGAACATATACAGAATAATAATCATAGAACATAGATAGCAGAGATACAGTAAACACATATTCTATTAAATGGCAGAAATAGAACATACTATAATACAATTGCTAGAATGGTGGTAGCTATCTTTGAGAAGAGATGTGGATGCTACGCTCATCCGTGCCAAGCTGAATACAAAATGAGGCCAAAGGGGCCTATTTATAATAATAATGAAGGTGAGAACCCCAAAATTCCAAAACGTAACTCTAGAAGATGAACCGTCATAAATTTTGCGGCCCCAAGGTGGTAAGTTGAATAATCAACTTCCCAGGGTCATAACTTTTGCATACGATCTCCGATTTTGGCATTTGATAGCTCGTTGGAAAGGTCTATATAAGCTTTACAACTTTTGTTTGGCCAAATGCATAAAAATGGCAACCATTTGGCCCACGAATCGCCAAAAAACGTTGTTTAGGACCTCAAAACGGCCCCAGAAGTTTGGGACTCGAAAAACTATAGAAAAATAACTAGGAGACTGCCACAATGGATAATTGTTTTGAGCCAGTGGAATAGGTGGGTGGCCATCGATCTCCATCTAGATCAATCCTCCCTCCTTAGGAAGCAATGGTCTCCATTTCGTTGAATCCCGTATCATATCTTGAACTATGTGTTGAGTTGATCTCCTGGTGTGACATTTGCTGAAGTGAAGAGGCTTCCTTTCTTTGACATCCCGAGAGGGCTGTAATTGTTGTATAGATGATTTATTTCTAGATGGGCACCTTGAATGCGTGGCCTTGCTTTGCAGAGGTACTCAGATAGATGAGGAAACAATGGCTCTGTCTTCTTCTTGTGTCTGATGAGCAGATACACCCTATGCAGAGGGTGTGGAGGTCTCTGTGATCTTATGTTCTTCTTCAGACACAATTGTGAAGAGGAATAATTTTTTGATGTGGGAGCTTATCTTCCTACCTTGTGAGACTTTTTGAGGTGCAACAGTCTCTGGTATTCGATAGAGTTTTCCTCCCAAAGTAACAACGACGTTGTGAGGCCATGACTCATATACAACATGACGCTTCCACATATATGGTTGTCCTAAAACAATATCGCAAGCTTTAAGTGGGGCCACATCACACTGTACCTCGTCTTTGAAAGGCTTGATGCCATATGGTAGGAGGCATTGTTGAGTAATGCCGATACCTCGTCCTTGTCTTAGCCAACCGATGTTGTAAGGCTGCGGGTGTGGTGTTGTCGGAAGATCCAATCTCTTGATAACTTCTACTGAGATCAGGTTCTTTTGGTTGTTCTTGTCAACAACAAAATGTAGAGGCATTCCCTTCACCCACATTTGTGAGTGGAAGAGGTGCTCCTTTGCCTCTGACTCTTCAAGATCCTCTAGTTGAATCTGTGTGGTAGCAACAGTGGCAGTGGGGTCTGCATCAATGATTTGCCTCCCATTGTATGCGACTATGGCATTGGGTTCAGAATCAGAATTAGGATCTGATTCTGAAGATTTAACCTCAGCCACGAAGGACTGCTTTGAGCGACATTCATCAGTGTTGTGCCAAGGGCTTTTATGAAATTTACACCACTTACCGGTTTCCTTCTTTGTCTTTCCATCCTCCTTCTTTGCTTGTGGTGGGGAATGATTGTCATTTCCCTTTGTTGTGTTCTACGGGACAAGGTTTCCCTTGCCTTGCTTCTATGGTGGATTCGCAGGTCGAGAGTCTCGCTTGTTCTTTTGTCAAAATTTCTCCTCAATTTTGACAGCATAGCGATAGGCAAATCCAAGTGAAGAGATGTCGAGGAATTCCATCTCAATTTGGATGTACCAATGTAGACCACTGCGATATTTTAGAATTAGGTGCTGCTCGGAGTCCTTGATACCCAGCTTTGTGCGCAAGGTATGAAAGTTGTTGGTGTACTCCGACACCGTCTAGTCCCTTTCTTGACGCAGAATGGTCCATTTTGTGTACTGGTCATCATAGTTTCCCACAGGGTAATACTGTTCCCAGATGGCATCTATAAAAGAGGCCCAAGTGGGATTTGTTTCAAATATTCTAGACTCGTCTGATGAGTTTTGCTCACAATAAGTACCCCACCAATTTTGGACATGGGGGACTGCCTTAAGGAGTGCAAAGGTGATCTTTTCTCTATCAGAAAAATTGAGGACAGATAAATACCCTTCTAGAACATTCAACCAATTATCTAGGGCATCTGCATCGATTTTTCTTCAAATAAATGAATATCAAAGTTAACTTGTACCTTGAAGGGAGTTGCATCCCCGAACTGCCTGCTTGTTGAAGATGCACTTGCCGCTGTCAGCATTCGTAGAAGGATTTGGGTGAAACTATCCATCATCTTGTTCCTCTATCGCTCGAGGGCTTCCTCGAGCAATGACTTGATAGGATCTCCTGCTCCATCATCTCTCTTTTCTTCCGCCATGGGAGGTCATTTGGGATGGCGAGAATGATCAAGTGAAACTAGTTCGAGACCAAACTCTATATACTCGGACCCCATCAGGGACATGCGTCGAGAAACAATCAAAGAGCAGATTGCTCTGATACCACAGATCTGGATTTATGCATGAACGAAATGAAAGAACATATACATAATCATAATCATAGACATTGTGCAAAGTTAACAGAGATAAGGTAAACACATATTCTATTAAATGGCGGAAATAAAATAGACTATAATACAATTGCTAGAATGGTGGTAGCTATCTCTGAGAAGAGATGTGGATGCTACGCTCATTCATGCCAAGCTGGAAAAAAATGAGGCCAAAGGGTCCTATTTATAATAATAATGAGGGTGAGAACCCCAAAAGTCCAAAACGTAACCCTAGAAGATGAACCATCATAAAGTTTGCGGCCCCAAGGTGGTAAGTTGAATAGTCAACTTCCCAGGGTCATAATGTTTGCATACGATCTCCGGTTTGGGCGTTCGATAGCTCGTTGGAAAGGTATATCTAATCTTTACAACTTTTGGCTGGCCAAATGCATGTCGATGGAAACCATTTGGCCCCTGAATCGCCAAAAAATGTCGTTTAGGGCCTCAAAACGACCCCAAAAGTTTGGGACCCAAAAAACTGTAGAAAAATAACTAGGAAACTGCCAGAATGGACAATTGTTTTAAGCCAGTGGAATAGGTGGGTGGCCATCGATCTCCATCTGGATCAAACTTCTACATTCTCCATTGATGATGGATCATCCATCTAATTGGATTTTTCAGCCAATCCTTCTACCACCTGGTGCTCAAAAGTCGTTTTCTTATTCATTTGTCTTCTTAATGAGATAACATGTTGTGGATCATAGTTCACTGCAAAAGCTATCTTAAAATTAATCTCCCGCAGTAAACTTTCAACTATAGGGAGTGTAACTTTATTCTTTATGATAAAATCTCCAATTATCGAAGAAAATTTCATTTCTGGAGTTTTTTTTAAACTGATAAAATGTTCATTTTCTACTATCAATTTTTGTCTCACGAGCTCCCAAGAAGACACTCTGGGAGTAAAGAAAGCTGGAAAAATATACGGCTCATGAGTAAATCCATACACTCTATTGATGGTGTGTTCTTCTAATAGGAACCAGTCTCCTATTTGTCTATCAAGAGCAAATTGTAAAGCCTATTTCATCTATGGTAGTACTCTAGGTAATTTACTTTGAAAGAAAACTTTATAAACCTCTACCATCAACAGGTTCATATACTTAAAGAAGTTGCTACTGATTTCTGTTGTGAGTACCATTTCTAGGAGCTGTATATTTTCTTCATTGAAAAATAAGAACATCCTCACAAGATAAGATTGAAATCTGAAATTCCTGGTACTGTGGAAATTCACTAGCTGAGAGTGAATACTTTCAGCTAGAAATTCATCAAATTTAAGGCATGGATATGGAAGAGACTAAGACTCAGACTGACTCTAAACAAGAGACTCATTAAAAACTCAGGAACATATATGTATGTGTCTAAACCTAAGAACTAACTCAACATTGAAACAACCAACTTTGTTTCTTCATTAAGCATGTTTATATCTAGGGGAAATGGTTGATTGTCAAGGGACACATCTAACCTGAAACACTTGGATAAAAAAGGTTGTTTTTGCTCAATGGTAGCATGTCTAAATGACTAAATTATGTCTTCTTCACTGAAATCTCCATGGTTTTGGGAGAAAGTAGGAGGCATGACAAGAGAGTCTCGGACAACAAGCACATTAGCAACACATACAACCTTAGTTTTTGATGAATCCATTATTACCCTCTCAAAAGAGGAATAATTTGAGGTGCACCACTCAATGAAATCTGGAAAGTTAAGGGTTTGGTCTGGACAAAGTTAATACATATGAGACTAGAAAATGTTGTGTAAATCAGTTCCCTAGTATTTAAAAGCATCCATATTTTTTTTTAATTGGTGAATAGGGTCGAAAGATAGAATGGTATCAAATATCTCGCCATCTCTATCTTCGAATACTTCATCTATGTTTTGAAGTTCCAGGGTCTGAGCCTCTACTTCTCCTCCACTATCCATGTTTAAATACTAGTAAGCGGTAAAAATGTGGCCTACCCGGTAACCTGACGGTTGGATGGGTATTTGTTTGACTGTCTTTTTTCCCGCAAAAAAATGCTTTCTCCTCCCAATGCATAAAAGACAAACAGTCCTCGAACACGTGCCTTTTCCTTTTATAACATTCTTCATAGTGGTTTTGTATCTAAGGAAGCGGTTTTATTTTTCCACTAGTAGAATTCTTTGTTAATATCCATGTACATCTCAAAGGAGGATCCTTCTTTGTTCGTAGATTAAATATACTGTTATTTCTAACCGTCGATCTTGATCACCCATTAACCTCATCCATCCCTTGTTCCGTTGCATGACTTATTTTCTATCCTCCTTGCATTTTCGTTTAGCGGACCTCCTAATCACCGTAGATCTACCAGATCTTCACTTCCCACAGTAGATATTCTTTACCATTTAATCCTCCTCTTTAGTTTTCATTGCTCATGTGATTTACAAAATAGTGTGCAACTTCTATTAGCGTATCACCTAACAGCCACCGATCTCGACCATCTATAATCTCGATCGTTGATCAATGATTCCCTTTAATAATTTCGTCGATCTCCAACTGATCATCTAGCGTGCATGTTCTCCCAGAGGACCCCATCTCCATCGGTGATCTTTTCCATCGTTAATCTCCACCATATATTTATGCCAAGCTTTAAACATTCCACTCACTCCCAATTTAACTTTCCCCACGCATCTTCCCACGACGGAGTTTATTTGTGTCGTATATATTTTCTTCTTTCATCCTGCATCGTAGATATAGGTGGGAAATAAGCCTTTCTATTGATCATTGAGATTTATTCTTCCAAGCAACTTTTATTAGAAAATCCATTACCCACCATAGATCTACCAACCTAGATATCTAGACCGTTGAACCTTTCAACATATACCATAGGTGTGATTTTTTCATTATTATCCCTTTATCAAGCTTAACTTATGGTTTCATAAGAATATTAAAAAGCTCAGCCTCTAATTAAGCATTTAAGCACCTTTCAATCACATTATAAAAAAAAATTCATATCATACCCTTATTTATCCTCAAGTCTGCTCATTTCATCTGCTAACCAAAACAATGCTAACATAACTGATTGGCTAAAGGTAGTTGAATGGGAGACCATACCATTCTCAGATTTCCCATGCTTTCCCATGTTTGTCTCGTTAAAATATTAACATCTGACCCTAAATAAAGTATGATTAAATCCATATCATAGTCACCAACCTGAGCGTTCATATGTAACTCTCAGTCAATCCTCAATCTTTTACTAAGATGGTTAACTTTTTTCTCTGGTCACATAGTTGGATGAGGTTCTTCTACTAAAGTCAATATTTCTTCCAAAGCATCCTTATCTTCTATAAGCGCTAAGAAACTCTTAAAGAAATTCTTCAACTTGTTTACCTTCTCTGTAGACTTTTTTTGGAATTACTGATCAAAACTTTGGGGCATGCCCAGGATTGGTCCCTCATCCAATACTGGGACATCAGTAGATGTCAATGCATGATTCCTGTCGATGAACTTGTCACATGCATCAAAGAAGATGCCATTTTATTTATCAACATCGAATGGTACTTTCTTTTGTGTCACTGGTCAAACTCTTGGATTTACCCATGGTGCTCCTTGATCGCCTCCAGTCGCAACACCCCCTCTTGTTACAAAAACAATATTAGGTTCCTAAGGTTCGACAAAAATATTTTGAATAGTTTGGTTTGCATTTGGAGGATGGTTATGGTTTCCTGTGACTCTATCCTACCACTTAGCAATCAGTTGTTGGCACTCTTCGATGGTATCGTCCAATGATTTACAATATGAACATGTCGATGTAGGATTAGTGCAGTCTATAGAAAAATGTCCCAGTTTCCACAATTATAACAAATAATTTGGCCTCTCCCATGACCAAATATTCCTCCTCATCCTCAGCCTCTAAAAGTTTTGTTGCAGCTGCAACTGTTTTCCCCAAATTTCTTAAATTTTGGTCCCCTCCTCATGATTTAGCGTTGTTTTTAATCATTTTGGTCATGCTTTAAAAGTTTGAACGATTTGTTGAAGATTAATTCTCGTCCTGTTTTTGGAAGTTGCTTGTGTTTTGAAAATTGTGTGGGTCGTAGATTTTGAGTTTGGTTTTGCTAGTCTATTAGATCAGTTGTTCTTCGAAAGGCCGCTATTTCGGAAGTAAAACAGGCTGTTGACTGTCGACAAATTTAAAGTGTTCCGAGCACTTAATATTTTTCATAGATCGAGCATTAGATTATGTTTGATCGGAGGTTTTTGTATTTTCGTTCTCCGTCGTTGCGGCTCCGGAAGCAGCTAAGCACCCGACGTGTAAAGCGCTCCGACCACCGATGCGTGTCGACCTTTTAGTCGCATATCCGTAGTCTTTTCTCTTCCGCCATTGTGGCTGTGCAAAGCGCTCGTCTTCCGATGTCAATGTCTTTCCGACTTCCGATTGAGAGCTTTCCCGCCCATATTTTAGATCCACTACTACATTTCGATCCAAAATCCGACGAAAAAATCCTACGGCGCGTGGATTTTTTCTTTTAACTGTACCAAAAATCAGAAAGATAAAAAAAAAAATTGAAATGGTGGTCATAAGCGTCACTTAAGTGACGGCTAGGCTCCATAAGCGTCACTTAAGCGACGGCTAGGCTCATAAGCGTCGCTTAAGCGACGGCTAGGCTCCATAAGCGTCGCTTAAGCAACGGCGCATAAATTGGTCAATCATTTAATAAAATACACTTAATTGGTTAATTATTTAAAATGGAAAGCGCCGTCGCATATCCGACGCGTCGGTTCATTTTCCTACACACGCTCATATAAATAGATGTACGCCTAGGCTCATTATCTCACACACTCAGTCTCGCACTTATCTCTTGGACAAGAAATGTGAAATTCCTAAGGGTTTTTTTTTGGCCTTGTGCTTTTGTGGGGATCTTCCCACTTGGTCTTGGATTTTGGCCTTGCTCTTTTGTGGGGATCTTCCCACTTGGTCTTGGATTTTGGCCTTGCTCTTATGTGGGGATCTTCCCACTTGGTCTTGGATTTTGGCCTTGCTCTTTTGTGGGGATCTTCCCACTTGGTATTGGATTTTGGTCTTGCTCTTTGGATTTGGTTCTAA
>LPNX010943482.1:0-18071 GCA_001517045.1 Pseudotsuga menziesii
TTTAAAATGTATGATGATACCCATGATGATGAAGATGAAGATAAGGATAAGATCGGAGATGAAAAATGGTAGACTATGTCAATGAAAGAGTTGGTAGAGAAGGATGGACAAGGAATGTATGTACCTCTTGAAGAAATCGTTTCCCTCTAGTCACAAGAGTGTTTTCCCTATACAAAGGCCATCCTCATCATGCAATCTATGGGTATTTTAGGGGAAGGAAGGCTATGAAAAGGAGGCTAAGAGATCAAGGAAATAATAAAATTGGTTGAAATTCCAAAGGGAATAGGGTTGGGAGTAGATCCAAGTACACCCCCAGTTAGAAAGAATGACATTCTCTCAACCTTCACCCCCTATCCCTTATATCTCAACAATTTGGTGCAATAATTCAAGGCATGCCTCCTCCATCTCAAGCCTCATCTAGCAACTAATAAGTACAAGACAATTTTTCCCTTGGTTTAGAATATGGGATCTTAGTTCTTACAACCATTAGGGAAAATTAAACAACTGGACAACAAATATAGGAAAGAGAATATATTTTGGTGTACATNAAGACAATTTTCCCCTTGGTTTAGAATATGGGATCTTAGTTCTTACAACCATTAGGGAAAATTAAACAACTGGACAACAAATATAGGAAAGAGAATATATTTTGGTGTACATAGTTCATGAGGAGGAGGAAGCACCATTATAACAAGAACAAATAATTGATTGAATAGGAATTGTTGAATACAATGATTCCTCGAGTGACATATTTAATCCACTAAAATGTGTAGAAAAAAGAAAGGTAGAAGAAGAGTAGAGCTAGGAACAACTTGAGCAAAAGAGGGGCATGGTGGAATCTCCAAAGAAATAGCCATCAAAAAGTGGAGAGCAAGAAGTTCTTGAGCCAACCAATACCCAAAAAGAGGAGGTTTCATCACCTTATACTCTACCCTCTCCCACTCCTTCTANGGTGGAATCTCCAAGGAAATAGCCATCAAAAAGTGGAGAGCAAGAAGTTCTTGAGCCAACCAATACCCAAAAAGAGGAGGTTTCATCACCTTATACTCTACCCTCTCCCACTCCTTCTAAATTGTTTAACATTTTATCTAGTGCATCTTATGAAGAAGTGACCACTATGCATGTTGCAAGTTCGTATGAATAAATAGGGCACCAGACCTCATGGGATAATTTCATTTATCCCCTTGAGAGTTATGACCTATTGGATATATTAAAGGAGGATAATAGNTGCATGTTGGAAGTTCGTATGAATAAATAGGGCACCAGACCTCATGGGATAATTTCATTTATCCCCTTGAGAGTTATGACCTATTGGATATATTAAAGGAGGATAATAGAATAATACTGTAAAACCAAGGGCCATTCACCTCAACTGACAAACTTGACACCTAGGCATAAACAAGGAAGGTACCTAGGTATAAAACTAAAACATGGCAATTTATTTTCACCACTCTAGATCCTTTGGATCAAAATACCTATGGGGATATGCAACCACATGACTAGATATATATTTTTAAGTCGCCTTTAAGACAACTTGAATCCCACTTGAGGATGATGTCTCAATGGCTCAATTGTGAGGAAACATAGTTTATGATAAATGCCTCAAAGATGCTTCATCCAATGAAAGTTATAAGAAGAATTTCGATTCCATCAACATAAGGAATCAATTTGTGAATTACAGAGTGAAATCCTTAGAAGTAGAGAAAGATAATTTGTAGGGTATTTTGACTTATGTTGGAAAGTGGAAAGAAGAGTTAGCTGACATCTTTTCTCTCCTACCATAAAAGGATGAGAGAATAGAGGAACTTGATATTTTGAAAATGCACTCTCCTTTTCCAGTTACCTAATATATGTTAGAATAAAGGAATAAATTAGCTAATGAATTGAATTTTTTGAGAAGGGAGACTACTTCCTTGCCAACACAAAACCAAGTGATAGAAAATAGAATTATTGATTTTGAGGTTGTTAAAGGAAATCTAGCTAATGTCATATTCAAGTTGGAAGATGCCAATGCATCAACTGCTTCCGTGAAATAGGTGATTGTTGGGACCCACAAAGAGAGATAACTAACCATCTCATCTAGTCATCCACCCCCTCTGTAGAATTAATGTAAAAAATGCACCAACAAATTGATCGGTTGATGAGGGATGNGATCGTTGGGACCCACAAAGAGAGATAACTAACCATCTCATCTAGTCATCCACCCCCTCTGTAGAATTAATGTAAAAAATGCACCAACAAATTGATCGGTTGATGAGGGATGTGGTTGAATGGAAAGAAAAAGAAGATAAAAGTGTTATGATATTGGTCATAGTAGAATGCTTGGATAAAAATATAAATAAAAAAATCAATTATTAGGTCCAAAAGTTGGATAAGGTAGAGAAGAAGTGGCACATGGAAAAAAAACAATTTGTGGTATTAAAAGAAGTAATAAAAACATGGAAGACAAAGCATGAAGAATCCTTGAATAAATATACAATGGTAAAAACCTTGAAGGAGGTTAAAAACATAGTCTGAGAATATATATTCAATGATTTTCCATCATTTAAAGTCCACCTCCAATTTTACCTAGATTTTGATGCTTTGCAAAAGCAAGTCACCAAGTACCTTGATAACACACAAAAAGAGGAACACCTTAGCAATAAGATAGAAAGAGTTGAAAAATGAGTAATAAATAATCTCTCCACATAGGCCCTAAGATTATTGAGAATTAGGAATATGACCTCTGTGTTTATGGATATAGAAACATGCATATAAAAATGCAATAGTTGGATGATTACTTAATAGAAGGTCATAGAAGTAAAAAAACTAGTCAATGTTTTCTTAAAGACATTTAAGTACAATGATTATTCATGGAATGATCAACTGAAATTGCATCATATTGAACCATACAAGATAATACTACAATATTCCCTCCATCATCTATTAGTTGTTCCTAATAAGTAAACAATCCCCTCATATATTGGAATATGGAATCAATTGCACCCCTAGTACATTTCCACCGGAGGGCTAAAAACCAAGATGGGTTTGGTTGGATCCCATTCATCATCATCACCATAGTGATATGGTCCTCCGGGATTGGAACTCATTGTGAAACCCCTTAATAAATGCAAAAATATGGGGGCTTAGATAATATATCAAAATCACAGCCAAGGGTTAGATTCAGAATCCAGGAAAGAACAACCTAAAATGGACAGGCCCAAAGGAATACCTTAACCCCCGCCTGGGTTCTTGTATTTTCAACTCCCCACACAATGTTAACTTATACTTCCCATCTAGAAACTTCCAGCCATAATGGAAATTATATCAATTTGAGATCTCTCTTCTAGGCGCACGCTCCGATGAAATCCTATTGTTAAAGCAAAGGTGTAGGGACCTCAACATAGTTATATGCTACTTTTTAAATAGCTAAATATTGCTAGGTGGGAGAAAGAGATGTATAAATAGTAAGCTAGTGAGAGTGAAGATTTATTTGAAGGCAATTAGGAAGAGTTATAGTTGAGTTATGGAAGTATTTACTGTAAGAGAAGTTCTTTGCTTCATTACTTAAAGGGAGTCAAAGAAAGGTATCAAAGGGGAGATACTAAATCCTACTACTCCGGGTAGATACTAAACCCTACTATAGACTAAGGGTTTTATAAGTCTCATACAACATGCCCATCATGACTAAAACTCACTTCAACATACATGGTTTCCCTCCACTGTTATTCAATTAGTTCCTCGCCCAGGTGCAACTAATTCAATGTGTTTGATTAACAGTAAACAATATCAACTAATATCATCATCCTACTTCAAGGCACAACCTCGTCTAGGTGAGATAGTAATCATTCATCATAATAGTTATAGAGATGCAGTAAAATGCATCATCTCCATACAAAAGAGTAGAGAGGAGCTATCACAGGCAGAATAGGTGCTTTCATTGGGGTATGGTTTCTTCCTTGACTCTTTTTAGTTCAATCCGCAGTTTGTTGAGTCCTGGATCAGGATGGAATGGGATTTTGGGGGTTAATGGTCCCCAAGTTGTCATGAAAGATCTGAATAAAGGAAAAACACTCTACTGGGCTCTTAGTTAAAATATCATGTTACAATATGGGAATTCGATTATTACCCAGCTAGGTTTCTTCAGGATAGAGATGGATCTATAACTCTCTACAATGAAAGAAAAGAAGCATCCAGGTTACATAAAATTTGTTTATATCCAGTCGAATTCTAAGTGCCAAATCCAATGAGGCTCCAAATATACATTGCAAAGGTAGGGCATTGGCACTATATTGCA
This sequence comes from Pseudotsuga menziesii, assembly GCA_001517045.1. Lineage (NCBI taxonomy): Eukaryota > Viridiplantae > Streptophyta > Pinopsida > Pinales > Pinaceae > Pseudotsuga > Pseudotsuga menziesii. The sequence continues at coordinate 4,277 of LPNX010943482.1, forward strand.
GAGGTTGAAGGTTCAAACCACGGTTTTGCACAATTTCTATTGGGCTTGTCTGCATTCGAGTAAAAAGTCAATTTTTTTTCACAAACAACTCGATTCACCAATATCTCACTGTAATAACAAAAAATGGTAGAAGAAGATCCTACATTGTGAGAGGCATTCTCAGAGTTATTTATTTTCAATTATCCTATGGTCCTCTTACCGTGGCCTTCCCTTCATCTTGGCATGAGGTGGAACTCTGGTTCTCTAATTCCCAGTCCTAACTGAGCCCGTTATCCAGGTAAGGTCTGCACCTGCGTGTTTAACCCCTTCCCCTCACAAGTTTGGGCAAGGTTATAGGACCAATGGCTAGAGATTAATAGGTTGGACTGCGACAGCGAGCAACAATGAACGGGAACTAATAGGGACCTCTTGGAATTGTATACGTGATATGGTAGATGCCTCCTTGTATCTTCCTGAAAGGCTTGCTTTCAAACCGGATATCGGGCTTAAACCCAAGCAAGAACAGGTACCTCTGCTCTTATCTATGCCTTAGTAGTTGGCTCTAATGCTCGCTCTCAATCTCAATCTCCAGGTAATGGCTCTCGAAACGCATATGGAAACATGAAATGGGTCCCCAAAAAGGAAAACTCTGGTATGAAGCCCGAAAATGATGATGACAATCGAATTAGTGGGGGGAGGGTTTTCATTAATATAGTTAAACATTTCTCGACCAAGAGTTTAAAAGGAATCTAAACTCTCGGCTGAGAAACTTATTCGACAATTTAATATCAAAAATATGGTTATACTCTAGGACGAGAAAGTTTAATATTCTCGGCCGAAATTTAATCTAACTATGGAAGAACNGGGTTTTCATTTATATAGTTAAACATTTCTCGACCAAGAGTTTAAAAGGAATCTAAACTCTCGGCTAAGAAACTTATTCGACAATTTAATATCAAAAATATGGTTATACTCTAGGACGAGAAAGTTTAATATTCTCGGCCGAAATTTAATCTAACTATGGAAGAACTCTCAGACGAGAGAATTTTAACCGTGGTTAATTTCTCATTCGAGAAATATTACAACTCTCGGCCGAGAAACTAGAAATTATAACAAAAAAAGCAAATTGTCACGAAATTGTTTCCCAACTTCATGTTTTCACCCATCCATAAATAAGTATACAAAATTTAAATCGCATTCACATTTAACACATTTGTAAATATAAAAAACCGATCCCTATTAGTTTTTATTTCTGAATAGACTCCAAAAATGGTGTCATAGTATAAAATTTTAGAAGTACAAAAATGTGGCGTTAAGCCTCCAAAATACACAAGACCGATACAAAATGTATGCATAGGAATCTATGCCTATGGGCCTGGGTGATGATCATGATACCATATGACTGCATTGGCAAACCTCCTGAACAGTCTAACCCACAAACCAGGTACCGCTACTAAGTTTCTCTGCATGGCCTTGGGAAAGTCCTTGACTTGCACCATAGGTATCATGTGAGTAATTTGGGTGATGTTCCATGTATGTTCTGGAGCATCCACTCTTCATATGCACCTATCATCTCGTCACCTCCTCCCCTCCGTTGATGTCGATAGAAGCCATCTGGTTTTCACGGAGCCACGTCTGCACAATCACTTAATGTCAATACTTTTCACCGTCAAAAACATGTTTTTGATTTCTAGACATCAAAAATACAAAAAAAAAATCATTCAAAAAATCATACACATGGGATCTTACCTATATCGCCATAAGAAGATCCTAGTGGTAGGGGCATGTCAGGATATCCATGGAATTCTATCCCTGCATAGTGGTAGCCTTCAATGGTTATGACATGTCGTTGCCNGGATATTACCTATATCGCCATAAGAAGATCCTAGTGGTAGGGGCATGTCAGGATATCCATGGAATTCTATCCCTGCATAGTGGTAGCCTTCAATGGTTATGACATGTCGTTGCCACCAATGGAAGAAGTCAAGTGGGAAGGGAGAATGTGTCATGCCTCCCCCTATCCTCGGCATCACCTCCACCCAGTGATTCTGGGATGGATTTCGTAGACTATGAGGAGGGACTAAACTCTAGGGCTTAGGCTCGGTACCCTCTTGAAGAAGAATGTGCTCAGAATTATAGCATACCTGAATTTCTTTATCCCACCCATCTTGCAATTCGTCAGTTGTTGTTTCATTGTGCTCAACAATTATNAGGCACGGTACCCTCTTGAAGAAGAATGTGCTCAGAATTATAGCATACCTGAATTTCTTTATCCCACCCATCTTGCAATTCGTCAGTTGTTGTTTCATTGTGCTCAACAATTATGTGCTCCAGTCATATATAATAGGTCTCATGCACTCTACCGAGTAGAACATCAGAGGTTGTGAATCTTGATGAAGTGATGTCACACAAGTTATCCTGCCCAATACCAAAACTATCACCTTGAGACTATGACTCTGGATAGCATTCGCCAGAACTTGACTTTCGATCTTCTCTATGTCAGGAATGCAATAANTGATGTCAGACAAGTTATCCTGCCCAATACCAAAACTATCACCTTGAGACTATGACTCTGGATAGCATTCGCCAGAACTTGACTTTCGATCTTCTCTATGTCAGGAATGCAATAAAAAATGATGTACTCCTCAATAGTGAGTCCTCCACCCACTCCACGAGCTCGTAAGTTCACTACCTCGCCTCAAAGGGATATTCCTGTGATGAAGTAGATGTCCTCTACTTGTAGTCTCAATGGAATACCATCTAGTATAAAGGCCTATGTGTCTGGATCTCAATAATCTATGAACATATGGAGGAATCTTGGTTGGCACCTCAAACCCCCAAGCTTCCAAAAACTGTACAAACCACACCTTATTAAGGCTTGTTGAGCATTTATGCCACCAAGGACTACCCTATCAACATCTTCGTGCTCAAGTTCTCTCCATTCAAAAACCATCCTGCCAAGGAAAAACCAATTTTTATGGGATTTCACCATAGAATTTGACATACTCGACCATGTACGTGACTGTTATTTATGACAGTAGCGTATGTAGGTGGGTAGGCTTTGCTTTTCCTGCGTACATCAATCCCTATACGCATCCCAATGAACTGTGACCCGCATGGGTCGGTATCCTCAACTTTGGTTGCTCAATGCATAAAAATCCACCACCAAAATGAAAAATTAATGCATGGAATAGATAGAGAATGAGATTACGAATTACCTGGTCTTGCCGGCACTAGATTCAGTGGCTTGTAGTTCCCAGAATTTTCATTTGAAATTTGAAAGTCCAAGTTGCTCCAAATGCACTATTTTGGGTAAAATACAAATGGAAGGGTAAAAATGTCATTTTTTTTACTATTTATCAAAAAAAAATTAATTTTTACCCACTTGGCCTATTGTTTGGACTTTTTATTAACCATTTTATGTTTTTTGGGCTAATTTTGTTGTGTAGGAACCTCTTATGATGCACTTTCGCCGATAATTTGACCCATTCACACCAATGACATGTATCTAGCATATAGGATAGGATCACGTTTTCCTCTTGCATCTTGCATTATCCTATGATAATATCACCTTAACCATAGGTACGAACCCACTTCGTGATGCCACAGAACCCTCATACTGTTACTAGAAGTGGCTTCATGTAAGTGGTAGAGATCTCCTTATCATGGGAACCCTAGTTAGATATTGTTTTTCCACTTGGTGCCCATGTTGAGCATCCTCCTTTAGGTCAAGGAGTCTCTTATAGTCCCACCATGCCTTCGAGTAAAGACCTTCATGTTCTTTCTTGAACTTTATACTAGCCATATCCTAGTGAGACTCTCTTTTATATCAATTTGTAATTGCATTTGCATACGTTCCTTTTTCATATTGATCTTTATGTCGGATCCTTGCTTCATTTTATAGGTCATATAGCCTGAGCATGTCTCAATACTATCCAAGCAGAGCCTCCTATATATATTTTGTAGCTTGATTACCCCTCACCCAGAGCAGACAACCCCCCAAGTGTCCTTATCTTGCATATGCTTCATTGCATTGAGCACAGGTATGTTCCAGTGCTTGGAACTAGTCTGCTTTCCCGCGACACTTCTTTTGCTTATAATGTACTATAAGCAATTTTATTCTTTTTCAAGCTTTTCAAATATGAAAAAGACCAAAAAAATCATAAAAAATAAAAATTTGGGTGGGAAATGATATTACTTTCTATTGGAAGTTGTTGTGTCATGTCGCCTTTGAACAGATAACAGTACATCCATCCATTGGTTGGGTTACTAGTATGACTTTAGGAGTTGTACTCATTATTTTGAGTTTCCTCCACTGAATGGTTATGCTTCCAGTCCTTATGGAGCCTCTGTTGATGCTTCCCGTGTCACAGATTTTCCCCAGTATACATTTATGGGTTTATGCTACCTATGAGTCTTCATCTTCCTCATGCTCTTGTTGGAAGGAAGTTTTAGCCTGAGTCGGTCATTCCTTAGTTATCTCATCTTTGCAGGTCGACCATTCCCGATACAATTGTTACTAGTTCGTGCACTTCTCGTTCATTTTCTTCCAAATTATCCAGTGTTGATGTGTACCTCATGTTGGTTGTTGAGGGATGCCTTAATGCCCTCCTGCTAGTGGATTCTATTCCATCGACTTCAGAACATCTATTCTGGAATAGGGATCTAGAGTTCATTGAGTGCCTTGAGGCTTGCAGTCATCAGTGGAAAGTTCTCTCGCCATCGATAGTTTTGGGAATACATAAATGTCCCGTGATCGATGGATTATCTCAAGTTGTCGACCTCGACACCTCTATTCGCACCTGTTTGTTTGCACTTTGTACCTTGATTCCCATTATCATTATCAGTGGGATATATTGTGTGTAACAAAAACTAAATTTAATTATTAAGCTAGGTTAATTAATGTAAATTAACTAAGAGGTGACTTGAAAAGTCACCTCTCTTCCCCATCTACGGTATAAATTACCGAGGCACCTATTATGTAATTCATCTCTACATTTATTAAATATGCATTACATTACATTTTCTCTTACGTTCTCTATCCATTCTTCCATTCTTATTCTTTCATTATGTAACAAAAACCAAATTTAATTATTAAGCTAGGTTAATTAATGTAAATTAACTAAGAGGTGACTTGAAAAGTCACCTCTCTTCCCCATCTATGGTATAAATTACCGAGGCACCTATTATGTAATTCATCTCCTACACTTATTAAATATGCATTTCCTACATTGTGTTCTTCTTTCCATCTTCCTTACTCTTTCATTGGTATCAGAGCCTCTCGGCCCTCGACACCAGTCCACCACCATCTCACCTCCGTTGCACACCTCCTCTTTACCGTCTACACGCTCACGCTGCACTCCATCTCCACCTCCATCCTGCTCCACCATTCCGCCTCTCCCCAGCACCCCTCCTCCCACCTCCTCTCCAATACCAATTTAATATTAAATAAATTATTAATATTAATATATTTTTATTAATATTATTATTTATTAATGTTATTATTAATTTAAAAAACTATATTATAATAATCATTGTTATTATAATTACTTAAAAAAAAACTATATTATAATTATAATTATTATTATTATTACTTAAAAAACAAAAAAAGTGGAAAAAAGGGAGAATCGTGGCAGGATGGCATTATACAACAAATAAAAAAAAGTCCACGTTCAGCACTGGGAAGATTCCAACAATCACCAGANACTTAAAAACCAAAAAAAGTGGAAAAAAGGGAGAATCGTGGCAGGATGGCATTATACAACAAATAAAAAAAAGTCCACGTTCAGCACTGGGAAGATTCCAACAATCACCAGATCAATGGATTCTCGGTTCAATCAAATCAATGAGAAAATTAACAAGAATTACAAGGAACTCCACATAAAAATCAAACAAACCAATGACGATTTGACATCAAAGTGGACACNGATGCTCGGTTCAATCAAATCAATGAGAAAATTAACAAGAATTACAAGGAACTCCACATAAAAATCAAACAAACCAATGACGATTTGACATCAAAGTGGACACAATTTACATCACGAATAGAGAATAGATTCCTCACTCTACAAGAAGACCAAAAGAAAAATCAAGCAGTTTTAACCGCCATCTTGGACATATTACAAATCTCAAATGACCTACAGCCAAACTCTCCAAGAACTCTGGAGCAGCCAGATCCTCTATTCAACATGTCATCCTCTAACGCATATACACAAGGACACCAAATACGGGTGAAAGTCGAGTTACCCAAATACGACGAGGACAAACAACAATGCATAGCGTGGATTAACAAAGCCTAGGAATACCTAGACATCCACAACATCCATTATGACAGCGAGAAAATTAAATACGTCTCCATGCATCTAGAAGGAAGCGCTTACAACTGGTACTTTTGGTGGAAGAATACTGCAAGAATATGTTCTTACAATTGGGTTAGCTTTAGGAAAGACCTCATCAAAACATTCCAAGGCGTTGAAGAAAAAGACTTATTTTCCAAAATCACAAGGTTACAACAAAAAAACAGTGTTGACGAGTACACCTACGAATGGGAAGCATTGTCAACTTGAGTCCCAGAGTTAACCGATGACCAACGACTACAGACCTACATACACGATCTAAAACAACACATCCGTGACGAACTAGAGTTACACAACATATCTACCATGGAGGAAGCACAACGTAAATCCAGGATTATTGAAATCAAATCCATTCATACAAATGTCGACCAAGGCGACTCCAAAAAGAACCCCCTCCATTCAGGATACACAGAAAATCCAAGGTATACGCCGCCTCAACTTAGGGAAGGAACAAATCCAAGTTTAGAGGCTCAAAGAATAAAAGAAGGAAAATGTATGTTCTATGGAGACAAATGGAATCCTAAGCACAGATGCTTACAAAAGAAATTATATGCTTGTGAAGCAGAGCTAGAAGTCAATGAACCAATTGAGAACGATGTAAATAGCTAAGAATACTACCACCTAGGAATCGAGGATGACTGCCCACAAATCTCATTAGCCGCTATTACCGGAATCTCCCAACCACAAAAATTGAAGACTAAAGGTCATATAAAAAATAATAACGTCACAGTTCTCATCGACTCTGGAAGCACCCATAACTTCGTTAATGTCAACCTTGCTAAAGTATTTAACCTATTTATTTGTCCAGTAACTAACATGACAGTTATGGTAGCAGATGGCAAGAAGATTAACAATGTGGGAAAATGTCACAAGGTTAAGTTACAAATGCAAGAATATAAATTAGAGTCAGATTTCCTTGCAGTACCACTGGGAGGAATCGACGTAGTATTAGGAATAAAATGGTTACAAACCTTGGGTACATACTCTGCAAATCACCAAGAACATTTTATTGAATTCCATGCGTTCGGGAGAACACATAAATTATATGGGTACCAACCACCTCCAACACAACTGGTTACATCACATCAAATGGAAAAGCTACGTTGGAAAGATACACCAACATACATACCTCAATGTCAAGAAATGGAGATTCTAACAAGTGAAGGAGATATGGACAAACAACTAGAGACACAAGAGCTAATTCGAAAACATCGCAAGGTGTTTCAAGAGTTACCTATGGCACTCCCAACAACAGAAAAAATGAACACATAATCGAAATAGAACAAGGGACAAAAACGTGCCAGTAACAACCCATACAAATATCCACATCAGAGACGTTGCGACAGTTCACGTAGTCATTGTCGTCAAATAAGCTTTGAGGACAAAGATTCCTTAAGGGAAAGGCAATGTAACAAAAACCAAATTTAATTTTTAAGCTAGGTTAATTAATGTAAATTAACTAAGAGGTGACTTGAAAAGTCACCTCTCTTCCCCATCTATGGTATAAATTACCGAGGCACCTATTATGTAATTCATCTCCTACATTTATTAAATATACATTTCCTACATTACGTTCTTCTTTCCATCTTCCTTACTCTTTCATCGTGTATGTTAATAGTATACATCAATGATCGATAATCAAGCAATGATCCATCATATTCGACTGTGACACCATTTATTCTCAAGATGGGGCATGTACTAGGGACGATTTGTGTCGAAGACCTCTGAGCTTGGTGGCATCCCATATATGCTACCTCCTTGATTGTGCCAATATTTATGAGATTTTAGTTCTCTTGACCAGATTCTAGTGTACCATTTGATGTCTTCATTCATCATGGAGACCTTACATCACTGTATATTGTACGTGGGAATGACCACTCATGGCATATGTCTATTATGCCTATTCATGGCCATTGTACTCTTATGTATCTGGGACTGCTATTTCTTTGCAATCATATGTAGAGATTTATCATTGTATTGTACTGAGGAGTGGCTGGTTTTTTCCACCTGGGTCTTCATTACTCCACTTCTGGGGCTATTATAGTGTATTTCGGCCATCATGTACCCCTCTGATCTCACACATTAGGGGGAATATGTTAGAGCATGATTTTCCACACCTGATACATCATGCTTTGAAGACCTATCCATGTCCCTATGCAGACTCCTTTTACCCATTTGTTCTTATTATGACCCTGATGCTCCAGTGGAACCCCTTAAAAGACACTTATGTGTGTGTGTGTGTGTGTGTGTGTGTGGTTCACAATTCTACAACCCACGTATACGCAACTTTCANTTATGAACCTGATGCTCCAGTGGAACCCCTTAAAAGACACTTATGTGTGTGTGTGTGTGTGTGTGTGTGTGGTTCACAATTCTACAACCCACGTATACGCAACTTTCACCACTGTCACCTACGTACATCAGGAAATGTGCTCAAAAACAAAAAATATTTGGAGTTTTCCCCTACTAAGTAACGAAGGACTTGTCTATTGGCCTACCATATGCTGGGAAACGCTCCACTTCGACCCTTCACCTCCTATTGAAGGGATCTATATTGAGCTACTATGAAGCAATAGAGGAGGAGAACTTTGAGAGAAAATACATTATAGTGGAATTGTGCACCATTCTTATGTACTTGAGTCTGCGTCCCTTTGTCCTTGAAGCAGCCATTGGTGCTATTTCCCAAGCTTACCTTGATATTTGTGAGCTTCCCTTTATATGGAGGATTGAAGTGGTGGAGGCCCAAGTGGAGGGACTCATTTTCTTGATTTCGAAGAGGTGCCGACAAAGTTTGTCATTTTTATCTCTATTCATATCAATAGAAAGAGGATTGAAGTGGTGGAGGCCCGAGTGGAGGGACTCATTTTCTTGATTTCGAAGAGGTGCCGACAAAGTTTGTCATTTTTATCTCTATTCATATCAATAGAAACATCCATTTCTCATCCATTGCATGTGTAATTATAAATATTTTATATCCATGGATGTAATTACTTTGGTTGTGGATTGGAATATATCATGCTAGATTAGATTCTAACCCTTTGCGTATATCATGCTTGTACATCTTGTTGTTGTTGAGGGCAATGTGTAGGTATAAACTTTATTGAAAGTGCAACGGGGATCTACTTCAAACATTTAAAATAAGGTGCACCCCCTTGGTCCCTTAGTGTTAGTTTTCTTATATGTTTAGCATGATTGGAAATGGGTTTATTTTTGGTGTCATCATGTCTATTGTGGTCCACCCCAATCCATACAAGATCTTCTCCGTAACAGTACCATAGGCCACTTACTTATCACATGCATATTAGTAGTATATGGTTCGTGAATGCAAACACTCTAACATGCATAATACATTTACTAAATCTAGGAACATAAATATGTANGTACCATAGGACACTTACTTATCACATGCATATTAGTAGTATATGGTTCGTGAATGCAAACACTCTAACATGCATAATACATTTACTAAATCTAGGAACATAAATATGTACACAACTAAACAATATCATTTAAGCAACTAGATATATAGGAAATGATAATTCAAATACGTATATTTGTTTGTTTGGTGGTCTCCCTCTTATTCCTTTTCTGCTTGCAATAATTATTGGAGTCTTTGACATTGTGTTGTACTCCATGATCGACAATGCTGAGCAATTATTCTNAAATACTTATATTTGTTTGTTTGGTGGTCTCCCTCTTATTCCTTTTCTGCTTGCAATAATTATTGGAGTCTTTGACATTGTGTTGTACTCCATGATCGACAATGCTGAGCAATTATTCTATAGAATAGATCACATGGAACTGTGTATTGGTGTTGAATATGTGTGTCCCTTCATCTTCATTCATGGCTACATCCATTCTTATCCAATGTTGAAATGGATAAGAGGTTATTCCATCTTGATCATTTGAATCCTTCTGGATCAAAATACATATTCCTCATCACTACAGGAATCTTCTTTAGATTTATTCTTGACCGGTTCATCATCTTCTATGATGTGAGCATGGTGTCTCTTCTTCTTATTTCTCTTCTTGGCATGATCTGTTAGGGATTGATTGTCATCTTCACCCATATTNTTATTCTTGATCGGTTCATCATCTTCTATGATGTGAGCATGGTGTCTCTTCTTCTTATTTCTCTTCTTGGCATGATCTGTTAGGGATTGATTGTCATCTTCACCCATATTCTCTTCTATTAATATTAGTCGAGCTTCTTCTTGCGTACATTCCTCCCATATCCTACTTAATTTGGTCAGCTTCCTTTTAGAACAAAATCCTTTGATGAATGATTCCATGTTATTGGAAATATTCATCCAATGCTAACAAAGGTTGTTTCCCTAGCTTGAAAGACTCAAAACTAGAAACACCTACAAAATAAAGGATCTCTTCCTAGGATTAACTAAACTACTTGAATTGACTGCTCTCTTTACATTTTTACAGGCTGAAAAGGTTTGAACCTTGATGTGCTCGAGCTATGTGAATATCCTACAACAGGCATAATAGAAACAAACCAAGTGAGAGTGACAAGATAATTTATAATCCTATGTAAAATACCAAGGATTTAAACAATAAATAAGGCATAAGAACAAGATATACAATGCTTATGGGAAAGAAACTATATTTGCATTGGAGTACACAACCAATGCCTTGGTATTGAGAAATATTCTCAATGGGGTATTGCCTCAAAGATTTCAACTTGCCTCCTAATCACTCAAGAGTCTGAGGGAATTTGGCCAGAATTTAGATGCTATCACACATTCTTCCTCCCTTTTCCCATGAGGGGTGAGCTAGTATATAAAGGATTCAAAGGATAGAATAGGTTGAATATTGCATGGTAGAGGTGGAGGGGTCACACCTAGGATAGGGGATCTTGAGTTCCACCTTTCCTATTTCATAGGGATGAGGCTCCATGAAGGCCATCTTCGAGAAGCCTTTCGAAACCTCTCTTTGTTTTCCTTCATAATTTGAGCACCGCACCTTTTATGAGGAAGAAAGACGGTGTTAGGGGAGAAACGCCTCTTGTAAATAGGCATTAGGATGTGGCACCGCTCTTTGTGAATGGTAAAAGAGCGTTGTTGAGATGGGTACCACTAGATGCACATAGAGAAAGTGCGATGGTGGCTTAGAGTAATGAATTACTCTTTCCCATGTTTTCAACTTCAATATTTGAGGAATTTAAGGCAAGCTGTTGAGATGGGTACCACTAGCTGCACATAGAGAAAGTGCGATGGTGGCTTAGAGTAATGAATTACTCTTTCCCATGTTTTCAACTTCAATATTTGAGGAATTTAAGGCAAGCATTGAGATACATATCTCATAACATGGTGTTGACGAGAATTAGGTGTAACATTCCCATGATCTTGGGAGACCATTCAATGTAGTCATCAACACTTCTGCTTCTTCAACATTGTCTCCAATGTATTCTAAATGTTTATTGATCTGAGAGACTCTTATGAATTAACATTGAATTCTTTATGAACTTTGCATATTCACACACTTGAGTTGGGATCTCGAGGTCATCTTCCTATTGATATTATTTCTTTCATACAGGTTGGTCAAAGCATCGAACATCTCCTTGATAGTCTTCAGGGAAGATACATGTGGGATCAAAATTTCTTTGATGGAGTCAACAATAATCATCTTGGATTTTAGCAAGTTCATCTTGTGCTTTGATTTGTCATTATCTCCTTGTTGAGGCCTAGAAAATTGCAGGTAACAACAGTTATGGATTCTCCCCAGTAAACGTTCCCAACTAGCTCGTTACTGTTTGGTATGGGGAATCCGTCCGGTTTATGGTCCGGCTACCGTAGGTCAAGTAACAAAAATAAAGGGTTTTACCGGTTACGGCCCGGTCCACCGTGTATGTTTTTAGTTTTTTGTATTTAAGTATGAGATGCAAGTACCTATCTAAAAATGCAGATTGACAGAGAATACAAGGAGTGGTCACAATGTGATGCGCAGGTTCTTACCTCTTGTCTTAACTCTCTCACATCTAAACCACACACAGCAAGAAAAAACTAAAACTAACTATCTAACCTATNCAAGGAGCGGTCACAATGTGATGCGCAGGTTCTTACCTCTTGTCTTAACTCTCTCACATCTAAACCACACACAGCAAGAAAAAACTAAAACTAACTATCTAACCTATCCCTAGGGAGCAAGATTATCATTTATTAATGAGTAATGTATTTTGTACATGCATTAAGAAAAATCACAGATAGCTATTACTCCTTTCAAAACACATGAACATTTATAGATATATGAACAACCAAATAGCTAATTGTTTATGAACAGCATTCATTACTCGTAGTGGAAATTTCATAGAATAAACTAGAGTGCATTCATAACAAGAACATAGGTTCAAAGAGTTAGAACGTTCTCACAGTTAATGGATAACAGCTGAAAACGAAATAGTTCACATTCAACAAATCCATTACACAGCATTTGAAACCTTCCACAAAGCTTTCTCCAACATGAAACTTGTAATTTCTTTATGCAAAAGGAAATAGTTCTTCTTACAAAATCTATCTGGGAAAAAGTCCCTATACTACATCTAACTCTCCTATACTTATACGAAATAGCAAAACCTTTGGGTTGCCACCCCACCAGGCGACCTTTGGACTCCCCCAACCATTTAATCTCACAATTTTGTCCTTTTGTGAGTGCTCATGATTCATACAATGCGTTACATTTTAGATGAAGACTTATGAGTACTTCATAAAAGAGACCGGCTCCATAACTGATGAAACTTTTCCAAGCCTAGGCCTTTACTGCTATCGATTCTGCTTTGTCTTTTATATATGCCTTCTTTGAAGCAGCAATCATCAAACTAGGTCTGAAAAATTCTCTANAACCTTTTCCAAGCCTAGGCCTTTACTGCTATCGATTCTGCTTTGTCTTTTATATATGCCTTCTTTGAAGCAGCAATCATCAAACTAGGTCTGAAAAATTCTCTAGGTCTGTCTGCAATTAAAAAGAAAAACTCATCATTAATTCGGATTGCATCCAATATCATCTAACTCTCAATAAAACGTAAACCATACTATCAATAAAAATAAGCATAAAAAATGAAACCCGGTACTGCGTTTCCATCGCGAAAACCTTAACTCGGATTGCATCCAAGATCATCTAACTCTCAATAAAACGTAAACCATACTATCAATAAAAATAAGCATAAAAAATGAAACCCGGTACTGCGTTTCCATCGCGAAAACCTTAACTTGAATAGAAAACTTCCGTCACCCATGAAATATGATAAAAGCTCATAAAAACGACGGGACATCCTTACTGGCGGGAAAAACTAAGCATCAGGTTGACAAACTCCTCACCGATGGGTGGAAGCATTATAGCATCGGATGACCAAATCACTAAGCCGCCGCAACGGTGGGAGCCAAATAGCCTAAGGGTTCCGCGACAAAATAAAACGTAGGCGAAATAAACACTAAAAACTGCAGCATCGGACC